>ML780833.1:152285-178872 GCA_009831015.1 Picea engelmannii
ACTAATATAAATTACAACTAATGGCCTAAAGCCGACATAAATAAAATAACATTACTAATCTAATATGCCCCAATTAAGTGGTAATGAGCCAATATTAGGGCTTAACACATTCTTTAATGGTTGATGATGTGTCCATAATGGTGCTTCTTCTTCAGGTAGGTGGCCTCCCAAATCGAAAATAACCTTTAGAGTGCTGGTAAGAATTCATATAAACAGTTGGAAGCTCTCTTTCCCTCCAAAATATCCAAAAATTGAGTTCGCAGTGTAGCGCTGCAAACTGTCATGAAATAACCAGTTCGCAACGCCAATGGTTCCAGGCACTACGAACTTTCCTGTAGCGACCTGTTTCACTTTTTCCAATATTTATCACTTCGAAACTTCTACAAGGTGTCAATATATGCTACAAAATTCATTAACTTGATATATAATTAGGGAAATTACACCAAGATTGATAGTTATGGTTCAAAATTCATAGCCATCACCAAAACTGTTGTATAGGCATATAACAAAAACTTTACCAAAAATGATGCTGGTTTTTTGGAATATCAATGTCTTTGTCTTTTAGTCTTGGAGCTTCTTCTGGTGGAAACCTTGGCTAGCATGTATAGGTTTCTCTTTGCCAATTCTTCTTTGAATGGTTGTAGCCCTGCCTTCAATTTCCTGATTTCAGCTTGATGGGTCATGTTGTACCTGTAGAGATTTTTGAGTTTCCTGTGAAGGGGCAGGAATATTTTATCCAAAAATATTTCCTTGTCATTGGTCTCATGGTACATGCCCAACATCTCCTTAAGCTTCTTTCTGAAACCCAAGTCTTCATTTTTGAACTTTTTAGCTTCAACTTTGGCTTCCTTGAGCTGCCTCTTGAGCCTCTTAAAGGTGGGGTTGCTTTCATGTTGAGGAGTAGTGATATCAACAACTTCTATAGGTTGCTTAGAATATTGATATTTTCCTTTCTTTTGGGCTGAGGTCTCTGATGTATCATCCTTCACAAGGACATGCTGCTTGGGTGCTGCTCTAGTAAAAGGCCTCGTAGGTTTAACCTTGTGTGCAACAATGGGTGAGGAAAAAACAAGCTTTCTCCTTTCAAGCCTATGGATTTTCTTGAAGGAACCTCAATAGGGATAGGATATTCCATTGATGAATTTTCTCTTTCTAGAGGTTGTGAAGGACCTCCTTCTTCTTCTTCAATAGTGGCTCTGTAATCTTTATCAATCATAGTCACCCTTTTCTTCTTGCTAGCCTATGAATGCACATTTCTCTCAATAGGACTAGGATTGTGGAGTGGGGGCAACATCTAACTGAAACTATGATGAAGTCAGGAAGGTTTCTCAATCAGTGTTTGTCTTCCTCAACTCTTCCATTACTAACATATTAATAAGGCCATAGTCAAATACACTGGTATCTACTTGCTTTGACTTGGCTTGAACTATGTCAAACATCTTACCAATGCTTCTAAAAAGATAAAATGGGAGGTTCATGGCTTCTTTTCCTGTGAAGTGTAACAACAACAGGATGTGATATTCTTACACCATGTTGAACATACCCTTACATATGAAGTATCTCTAGATAACCTTCAACATCTTCTCAAAACATTCAAGCATGTGGTTTCTAGATACTCCTTTGGACAAGTTGTCCTCCTGATACTCTGGCTTAAGAAATTCCTTTGAGAAGGAAGAATTTAATGACATAGCTTTGAACCATTTCTCTCCATTGTTGGGTGTCTATGTCGCAACAGAGATGTAATTCTCTGAAACATCAAACTATAACATCCCCACTTTGGTTTTAGTCCCATTAAAGTTGAGTGAAAACTCTTTAGCCATCTTTGGATGCCCTCTCTGCATCTTTTGACATAAATTTATACAACCTACCCTCTGAAAATATTCCCTGAACAAAGGTTCAGATTTAAGGAGAAGCTTATCATAAGGTTATTTTGTAATGTCCCCAACCATCAGCCACACTACCGGGCAATGCTACTTCGCGGAAACATTATCATACATATATAATATTCTTATAAAGATTATGCATTAAATCAAGTTAAAAAATTTAACATGGATTTACTGTTTTCATACAGACTTAAACATAATTAACAAAAATTCAAATTTGCAACGAAATACATGATAATATTACAAGCATCACAGAACATGCATTTTAATTAAGTACAAAATTAAACACATAATAATACTTATCCTTGAAACTGTAATACACCATCAACTGCGTGCAAACCTTCCACGAACCTCCTAGAATTAGACCGCGCTGCTCATCACTCTCAGCAGTAGGTCACCCCCGAGCTGGGAATAAGCTCCACCAGGCAAGGGAATCCTAGGCTAGGCAAGGTCAATGGAAGACACACAGTTTATGAGGAAGGACTCTCTCCCAGGAGCCACTTATGCCCACTTCTCACAGACTCTCATTCCCCACATGCTTGTCCCACTCGAGGAGTATACACCTTCAATGTCACCAAGACAATCATTTGGCTGCTAAACCTCCCTTGCCTTGGGCTTCAAAAATAGACTAGACCAGAATTCTTTGAGCTCTGTGGCAGCTACAAGACCCCTTCCAGGAGTTCTCACTTCCTACACACAATCTATCACATGGAGAGAGTCTCTCACATGCCTGACAACCTGCTTCTTCAACCACAACCACCTCTCTCACCTGGAGAGAGTGTTTCACATAGGCCTGACAACCTGCTTCTTCAACTCTGTTTGAGCACAAGGAGGACAACAAGGCTCAACAAGGAACAAATGACGGTAGCCAATCAAACTCAACCAAGGGACTGCATGGCCACAACATCCCACATTTATAACACACATGACATAGACAATTGCTCATGTTTCACAGAAGACGTGGGTCAAATTTAGAGGTGTGTGGCTACGCAAAGGTCCAATGCAAAGACAAAACGATTCTTGGGAAGGATTCCAATGAATTCGGAAAAAGTATGGAAGAATCAAATAAAGAATTAGGTGACAGATTTTGGGTCTCAGGTGTGTGCATGAATATTGCAAAGGATGAATACAGAGGCCACAAAATTCACAGGAATACACCATTCGACTTCTGGTTCTGGTTTTCAGGATTGCGTGACAGGAAAATTAAGCAGAGGTCGTTCACACACTCCAAACGGTTCAGAAAGCCGACGACAGAATGGAGGAAGAACCCCCATCAATTCTTGGGTTAAATTGCATGTGCCTAGGCCAACACATGTCACCCATGAAGCTGCATGCACTCCATCAAGTACGCGTTCCCTTTTTGCACACGTTGGAGCTGCATGCGTTGCCCCTCCCAGGACTTAGGATAAAAATAACATGTTTTTCACATAGCTTTGGAATAATAATAAATTATTTTTCAAGGACTTAAGCCCTCAAGCTTAGCCCCTTATTGGCATAGGGGTAGACCCAGGGTTCAACACTACAACATGGCACCAACAAAAACCTAACTACTGGCCCTTTTGGCAACACCTGCGAAGGAGATGAAGTCTCACCTGAGGTAGAGGCAGGGGTGGTTGCAAGACTCAGGTGTTTGCAACCTTAGCTGGGACACAAAGCAACATAACACAATATTTATGTGGTTCACCCCCACCCCGGGGCTATGTCCACCAACTCTTCTTCTTTATTAGTGTCTTCAATCTGTTACAAGCAGAAAGCCATCGAAACCCTTACTTCGGATAGGAAGGAAGATATGCGTATCTCGCTAGATCCTTCTTCCTTACGCTATAGCACAAAGCCTTCCACAAATTCTTACAACGACTTGCACTTAGCTTTGCAACTCTCACACATGCACAAAGCACTTACAATTCATTTTAGCACTTAGCCTTAGCAGTTTCGACCACACAGATTGAACTCCCTTATATCTAGCCTAGGCGTCTATTTATATATTAAAAAATAGGCCTAAACATCGGTAAAGCCATGGGTCGATATCCCATTCCCATTACATTATCCCAAAAACCCAAAAAGGGGCCCAAAAGGGGGCCGAGATATCGTGATCTCTGATTCGTATTGCGCTCCACCTTTGACTGGCTGTCAAAGTCCCAAAATAGGTCAGCGTGACCAAGAAACTCCCAAAAATTGGTCAAGGGACAACAGACCCCCAACACTCACCTGTGACTCACCCCGAGTCACTTTGATTTTCCTAATTCTACCTCAAATGCCTCGAGCTACTTCAACTTGTTGCTTTGCTGTGGCCTCTTGTTCGGTGAACTCTTGGATCACTGCATTGTTCACCAGCCCTTCTAGGTGTTGCTCTACTGTGATGATGATTTGTTCTAGATTTTCTCCTTGGCTTTCAACCTCTGTGAATAATTGGCATGCCTTATCTTGCACGGGTTGGAGCCGTTGAGTTATTTCCATCACTTTGCTATGGATCGTATGGATCTACTGTTGGGCGGTGCGTTTCTCATGAGATCGCTTTATTATGTCTATAGCTAATAGGGCTTTCAACTGCATTTGAAGTGTGTCTGTGTGTTGCTTCGCTTCTTGGAGCTACAACTCCAATGCTTGTAGATATGGGTCTCGGTGAGGTTTTCGTATGTTTGAGTTCTACGATTACTCCGTTGCTTTCACTCCAAGGTAAGCTATTTTAATCTATCGACTGCGCTCCAAGCAGTTGCTTCCCTTTGGTCTCATATCTCTTGAGGGGTCTCTGGTACTGCACGTAGCTCCAAGTCTGCTATGCGTTGCTGTAATTGCTGAATTACACCTTCAAGTTGTGTCACCTACTGTGGAACTCTCTCTATGGCCTATACTTCGACAACTGTCATAGAGCAGAGTGATTTGTTGACCAGTTCCTTTACTTCAAGCTGCTCTATGAGAAAATGTTCCTTTTCTGTACGTAGCTGGGCTTTCTCTTCATCGAACTGTACTTGGAGAGTAAGCTTCTCTCATTCTGTAGTACTGCGTTGCTCTAGAAGGTCTTCTTGTAGTTTCACTAAAGCCTGGGTGGCTTATGCTATCTCTTCTTGAGCTCATCGAAGGTGAGCTTCAACTGTATCAGCAATGCGGTGTAGTTGAGATGGCTCATCACCTAGTTCTTTTGTTCCTACTGATAGAGGCGCAGTGGATACTGCGCGGCTGAACTGTAGTGCATGTTGCACTCCTTGGAGCTCATCCTTTATCCAATGGAATGCCTCCTCATTCTTAGCTTCTTGATTCCTTGCTATCTCTAGTGAAGCATCGTTCAGTGCTGCGACAATGAAGTCGAAGTTGTCTGAGGTGAGGGTAGTCTCAAATTTGGTCCTGGTGGCTTTCACTTTCTTCCGGGATGTGGGTTTTGGTGGGGAAACCTTCCTTTTATTTGATGGGTCCTCCTCGTCTCTAGGTAGTGTAATCTCTCCTCTATTTTGCTCAAATTTTGCACCCCCTATCTCTCCGCCATCACCTCCTTACTCAAGTGATATAGAAGTAGTCTTTATAGAGGTATTGCTTACATCTTGGGCGTCCTCATTCTTCTGTGTCTTGCTGGGTCTAGGGGTATCATGTGCGGCTTCTGGAATATCTATATCATATATCTCCATGGGTTCTGCTGAAATGAGGAGGTTCGCCAACCATTCCTTGGTGATTTCCTCTAAGTCATCTTTAGTTAGCTTGTAGTATGATTGCAACTGCTACTTGTAGTATGATTGCAACTGTTGTTTGTGCTCATCATCGTGCACAGTGATATAGATGAAATGGTGGTCCACGCTGAATTTCATCAAGGGTCTGAACCTGTGGAGTGTGTTGGGGGTTATATGAGGCACATACTGGATGGCAGTCTTCATTTGGTTGTAGTATGTGTGGAACATGACATTTGACTTCCACTGCTTGTTCATGTCACTAGAGTACCACAGTGTACTGAACTTTGCGGCCAAAGGTTCAAATGGTTCGATGTCCGAGAAGGTCACACCTTCCAACATCTCCCATGTGATGAAAGCAATTAGGATGAGAAGCCAACTGAAGTGGAACTCATATCCTTGGTCTTGTGCTTCCTTGCAGTCCATTTCTAGCTAGTTCACCAATTACTTCACCCAATTCATTTGTAGGCTCTTCGCGCACTTCCCTCCGAGGTCGACTATAAATCCAGTCACTTGGGTGGGTCGGTTCTTGCGAACTAACTTCCCTACGATTAGGTGATAGGCTAGGTGCACTTTGCCACTCTAGATAGAGGGTACCTTGTAGCCTTGCGTTCCCTTCTCTACATCTCCGTAGGTGTCTTTTATCTTTTGCACAAGAGCATGATCCGCTGTCTTTTTGGGGTAGAAATCCTGTGGCAAAGGGCCTTGGATGCTTAGCCCTGTGATCCGGTTGATCAATGTTGGATCTACTGTAATGTGTCATTTCAACCACAAATAGCCTCCATGATAGCAAGACACCAACAATTTGACGCATGCATTCACCTCCTGGTGTCGCCCAAAGTGTGAAATCTTCATAAAGTTCAGTAGGGTGGACTGCGCGAGGTTCTGGGTCCATGATTGAGGGATAATCTTTGAGTTATTTCCTTTTGTCTTAGTTAGATACTTATATGGGGCGAGCATGCTATAAACCTTCCTATCACCGTGGTTGAAGTTGCTAAGCTTCAATGCTGTGAGCTTATCCTGGTCGGCACGAACTGTGCACACCCCTTTAGGAAGGTATGAAATGACCAAAGCATACTCAAATTTGCAGGGTACACTGTCACAATTGATCATGCCACTCAGAGTTGGTAGATAGCTGGGTAGAATGCTCAGAATCCGCTTGGCGTTCATGATATCGTCTCTATGTTTAGTTCGCTTCTCATCGGCTGGCCAGGATGATCCGGCTCAAGCACTGGATGGAGACGCTTGCACAGTTCTGGTGGATTAGGCCTGGATACCATCAGACATCGACATGACTCTCCCAACCATCAATTCGATGAGTACTTCTATCACGAATTCTTCAACTGCGGTGAGCTCGACGGACATATGCGCTTGGAATTAACAATCACGGGTTCAGAGGATAACTTAGACACAACAATGAGATAGAGAGAAAGAGTGTGGAGGTCATTCTATAAACTTGGCTCAGTCTGCGGGCTCAAAATCTCAGTTAGAAAAAGTGTTCTTCGTCAATGGTGCGACGGGATAAGTAGGCAAATCGACAACAGTTCGCTTGTAACGGGTATGAAGCCTCATTAACTCTTGTTTTATCCGTTATGACGTGGTCCAGTGGTCTTATGACGAAACTTTATTGTTGTTTTTCCCGTTCGGGTGGCATTCGAACGGATATATCATCCCCAATGGTTATATTGCTTCGCCATGGAGAAGTGCCACGTGTCGTTGTTCTGATATCTCGACGAAGCTCCAATTCTGCATATTTTCATTCTGTGAAGTCCCCTCCGGAACCTTCTATAACTTTTCAAGCTTGGCCCTCTTCTTACTTAGCTTCCTAGCCTTTTTCCCAGTGAGCTTCATCGCAGTAGTCCTTTTTCCATTCTGGTTCTTATCTTCTTTTGACATGATCGTTGCGTGCTGTAGAGATTCTTTCCTAAGGTTCAGGGGTAATGCCTCTTATTTATCTGAGATAGGTGCTTCAGTCATCTGTGAGTCCTATAATGCTCTTACAACTTCGACATATGGGATTCTAGTGTCAAATAGCTTTGATTTGTTCTTCTATTCTTCAATCAACTGTGCAATCCTTCTCGTCATAAAATATTTTAACTCTTGTTTCTTCTGCTCCAAAACTTCTTTTTCTTCTTTTCATCTAGCTTGGTCTCTGTCAATCCAAGGTTTCCCTAGTAACATGGTAAACGGGGCGTTGTCTTCAATAAATTTAATAATCTCAAAATATTCTTCTGTCAAAGTTCCATTTACGATCATAGGTATATGAGCGAGCCTTCCACACAGGTTCACCAATTTTCCTATGAATAGACCTATTCCTCCTAATGAAGGAATCATAGCAGGCCTCCCTATAGCTTCCCAAGTTCTTTCTGTCATAATATTCATCTGTGTTTCTTTATCCAGAACACAGTCAATGTCGAAGTCTCCTATTCTTGGTTTGATGCATTCTATTTCTTTGAAGATCTCTAATAATCTAACATGTCAGTGGTTGTTCATGGTTTCCTTCATCTGTAGCAATGCTCTCTTTGATTCTTGCTGGGGTTCTGTCATAATCTCTGGATATGCCTTAGGGTTTTCTTGATTCAGATTCATTTTTTCAATGTTGGCAATCATTCTAGGGCAATCCAATACTTCATGGCCTAGATCTTTACAACAAAGACAACTATGTCTTCCACCAGGGCATTCCTTAGCTAGATGTCCCAGTCTTCTGCAGTTGTAACAGAGGGTCAATCCTCTCTTTCTTTTAAATGATCCCCGACTTCTCCTGTACTGTGCACTAGGATCATTGTAGCTAACTTGTAACACATTATTTCTAGGATCCTGCATCCATCTGTTAGTCCAAACATCCTTTCTATGCATAGGTATAACATATATTTCACTATTCTTATCAGATCTACTTATATCAAACCTTCTTTCATCTATAAATGCCCTAGTTTTCAAACTAGGACAGACTCTATTAAACATACCTAGATCCATACTCTAGAAACAAAAATTTCCACTTATCTTACTTCTACAGAGCACAAAGATTCTAGATCTAAGAATTTTAACTATTCTTACCTTTATTAGAGCACAGAGCTTGCAGATATTACCTCTTTTAATCATATGTCCTTACTTTTACCTTTATTAGAGCACAAAGCATCCAGATCTTGCTTCTTTTCTTCAGATTCGACCTCTTTTCTTCAAATCGGGCTTCTTTCTTCTAGCACATAGTTTTATAAATTGAGTAGGGTACTGCGCACTAGGGCAAAGATCTTCGCACAAGGATTTCAGGTCAACCTTTTGCACAAAGATTCTTTTTTTTAGTTCCCAACAATCACAGTTTCAGGTCCCGACAATAGAACCATTTGTTGGCACAGGGGCAGACCCAGGGTTCAATGCTACAACAACGCACCAAAAAAACCCTAACTACCAGCCCTTTCGGCAACACCTGTGAAGCAGATGAAGTAGCACCTGAGGTAGAGGCATGGGTGGTTGCAAGACTCAGGTGTCTACAACCTTAGCTGGGACATAAATATGTGATTATAACACTTAATAAAGCACTTAGCACCGTTAGTTCTTTAATATGTAACCAATAACCACTTCGTTGGTAAAACAGAGCTTCACAATAGTCACAATGATCTAACACATTCAAGCACTTAGCATAAGTAATTAGATCAGATCTCGTAGATCAAGCACTGAGCATATCCAAATATATCAGATCTAACATTCTATACATCATTAGCACTAAGCATAAGCAAATCTATCTAGTTATCTCAAAGCACTTAGCAAAAGAAGACATAAATATATCAAGACAAGGCACAAAGCAACATAATATAGTATTTACGTGGTTCACCCCCACCCTGGGGCTACGTCCACCAAATCTTCTTCTTTATTAGCATCTTTAATCTATTACAAGAAAAAATCCATCGAAATCCTTGCTTCGCACATGACATAAGATCTTCGTAGCTCTCTAGATCCTTCTTCCTTGCACTACAACACAAAGCCTTCCACAACTTCTTACAACGACTTTCACTTAGCTCTGCAAGTTTCACACAGGCACAAAGCACTTACAATTCGTTCTAGCACTTAGCCTTAGCAATTTCGACCACACAGATCGAACTCCCTTCTATCTAGCCTAGGCATCTATTTATATATTACAAAATAGGCCTAAACATGGGTATACCCATGGTCCGACATCCTATTCCCATTACATTATCCCAAAAACCGAAAAAGGGGCCCAAAAGGGGGCTGCGATCCTGTGATCTCTGCTTCGTCATGCGTTCCGCCTTCGATTGGCCGTCGAAGTCCCAAAATAGGTCAACATGACCAAGAAACTCCCAAAACTTGGTCAAGGGAAAACACCCGTCTTCCAACCTTTCATCCCCCTCTCCCTTACCCAATCTCTGGAAGCTTAGTCCCCCATCACTCTTTCTTTGTGGTCGATTGGCATGCAGCGATGTTCATATATATATTAATGATCTACATAATTAATCAGGCTCCTGGCCTTAACACTTAGGCTCTCTAGCCTAATACACACATAATCCTACCATCTTAGCAATACTCAACTCACCATCCTACAAAACATGATTTACAATTCATAAACATGATTACAACAGGGCTCATCCTTGGGGATATTACAATCCCCTCCCCTTATTTTTGCACTATCCTTAGTGCAACTTTCACACAACATCAACAAGATTTTAAAAGTCTTAAAAAATATGTGGGTGTTTTGCCCGCATAGCATCCTCATGCTCCCATGTTGCATCCTCAGGACCGTACCAGGTCCACTGGACCTCTACAAGCCCTATGGCTCGATTCCAGAGATGTTTGCTTTTCTGGTCCAATATGCACACAATATGCACTTGCAAGACACCTTCTTGCTCCACCTGAATCACATTCCAATCGATAACATGATTATCATCAGGTATATATTTTTTAAGCAATGAAACATGAAATAGATTATGTACATTCATGGATGCCGATAATGCAAGCATATATGCAACTAGCCTAATCCTTTCTATGATTTTGAATGGCCCACAAAATTTGGCTGCCAACTTGGAACAACTTCCCAGCTTCAGGGAAATTCTATTGGCTTTTACTTTCAGGAAAACATGGTCACCCACTTTAAACTCTCTGTGGGTTCTGTTTTTATTAGCATAACTTTTCCACCTGTCTTGGGCAACCTTTAAATTCTACTTAATTTTTAGCATTTGTTCTTCCATTTCCTTGAGAAACTCTGGCCCAACTACTGCCCTATCAGCTGGATTATCCCAGCTCACTGGAGTATTTCACTTTCTTCCATAAAGTGCTACAAATGGGCTCATCTTCAACGATGCTTGATACCCATTGTTGTAGGTGAATTCTACCAAATGTAGGTAGTCTTCCCATTTCAATGGTTTGTCCATCACATACGTCCTTAGTATGTCTTCTATCGCTCGATTCACCCTCTTTGTCTACCCATATGACTCAGGATGATAGGTTGTACTAAAGTTTAGATTCATTCCAAACCCCTTGAATAACCCTTTCCAAAAATTTGAGGTAAATTTCGGGTCTCTATCAGACACAATCGTCTTGGGAATACTGTGTAATCTTGCTACTTCCCTCATAAAAATGTTAGCAACATCCGCTGCCTTGTGAGTAGACTTTAGTGGAATAAAATGACCAACTTTCGTAAGCTTGTCCACCACCACCATGATTGAATCATGATGCTTGCCTATTTTGGGCAATTCCGTAATGAAATCCATTGTCACCACTTCCCACTTCCACTTAGTAATGGGTAAAGGTTGGAGCAACCCTGCTGGGTGTCTGTGCTCAGCTTTAACCTTCTGGTACTCCATACATATGACGATGTATTTAACAATCTCTTTCTTCATACTTGACCAAAATTAATGGCTCTTGACTGCTGCCTTAGTTTTCTGATATCCAGGGTGCCCAACATAAGGCACATTATGAATTTCATGCAAAATCATAAGTTTCAAGTCCTGGAAATTAGGTACATAAATTTTGTTCTTGTACAAAAGTATTCCATTAGTTTCTAATTTATAATTTTCCACTTTCTGTGACATCTCACCTTCTTGTAGCTTTGCTACCAAATCCTTGTACTGCAAATCTATATTTGCAGCCTTTGAAATTCTAATTTTAATATCAGTTCAGTACATGCTAATGGTTGTAGCATGTAATTCATGTACTCTCCTGCTGAGTGCATCATCCACTTTGTTCTCCTTCCCTTTGATATGCTTGATATCAAAATCGTACTCACAGAGAAACTCCAACCACCTACTCTGTCTAGTGTTCAAGGTTGGCTGATCAAACAAATACTTCAAACCATTATGGTGTGTTCTTAGTTCAAAACTCCTTCCCATGAGGTAATGCCTCCATTTCTTTAGAGTGTGCACTATGGATGGCAACTCCAAATCATGAGTTGCATAGTTCCTTTCGTGCTATTTCAACTTTCTGGATTCATAACATATTACGAATCCATTCTGACTGAGGACTCCTCCCAGTCCTTCTTTGCATGCATCTATGCACACTACAAAGTATTCATTCAGATCTACAATCCTTAGGATTGGAGCACTGGTTAAAAGTTGCTTTAATTGCTGGAAGCTTCTCTCACAATCCTCTGTCCACTGAAGCTTCTTCTCCTTCCTTTGCAAGGAAGTGATAGGGTGAGATATCCTCGAGAACCCTGTGATAAAACTTCTGTAATAACTAGATAGACCCATAAAGGATCTGACTTCTGTCACATTCATTGGCACTAACCATTCTTTGATGGCCTCAATCTTCTCAGGATCTACAACTATCCAATCCTTTGAAATAATATGCCCCAAGTAATGGATTTGCTCCTAATAAAATGAGCACTTGCTCAACTGGGCATACATTTGGTGCTCTCTTAGCACCTACAACACCATCCTCAGATGTTGTTCATGCTCTTCCTTTGACTTGGAATACACCAGAATGTCATCCAAGAAGACTATGAGAAACTTGTCTAGATAGTCACTGAATACACCATTCATTAGGCACATAAAAACAACGGGTGCGTTTGACAGCCCAAACGGTACCACTGTGAACTCATAATGACCATACCTTGTTCTAAAGGTGGTCTTTCTGATGTCTTCATCCTTTATTCTTACTTGGTGATATCCTGACCTGAGGTCTATCTTCAAAAATATCTTCGCATCCTTCAACTGATCGAAGAGGTCATCAATCCTCGGTAGAGGATATTTGTTCTTTACAGTTACTTTGTTCAATTGTCTGAAATCGATACACAATCTCATCATCTCATCCTTCTTATTTACGAACAGGACCAGGGCTCCCCAAGGTGACACAGTCGAGTGCATGTACCCCTTCTTTAGAATCTCTTCAAGCTGCAATTGTAGTTCTTTCAGCTCTGGTGTGCTCATTCAGTAAGGAGATTTTGAAATTGGAGTTGCTCCAGGTATCAAGTTTATAGAGAAATTAATATCTCTATTCGGAGGTAGTCCGAGTACCTCCTGAAATACATATTCAAACTCCTTTAGTACCAATATTTGAGACTTCATCTCTAGATTCTTCCTCCACATGGGCTGCAAATAATTGATAGCCTTTTTTGTAGCACTTCTTCAGCTGAATTGCTAAGATTTCTCTGATAGCAACAACTCTGGGAATTCCTTGGACTATTTTCCGATTCCCTTCCTCATCTAGGCAAGTGAATGCCTTGTTAAGATGACATGGTGCTGGTCCAACCAGTCCATACCAATTAGACAATCATAAGAACCTAAAGGAAGAACATTCAATTCAACCTTTGTGCTCAGTCCATTCATGTCCACTGGACATGACTTAACTAACTTAGTGACTTTTCTCTTGGTTCCTGTAGACAATTTTCATGTTTGCTTCTTGACAAATGAAAACTTTCCACCACTCTAGGATATATATAACTATGGCTAGCCCCTGAATCAATTAAAATAGTAAATGGTTGGTTGTTAATCATACCTTCCACTTCAATCATGTGCGACTGATATTCAACTTGCTTGTTTTCCAAGGCTGCATAGATCCTTGGCATTCTACTGCCCATGTCCTCCACTGTTTAAACCTATTGTACATTGTGGACAACTCTCACTTTATCATTTTTGTGGGGGCAATCTCTGTACCTATGGTTTTCTTTACAGCCCCAACATTCCATAGGTGGCAGTCTTGGCATTTTCCCACCCACTTCAACCTTCCTGGTCTCTCCAAAAGATGGTTGTCCCTGAGGACTGTTTCTTAAAAAGGGTGGCTTAGTTCCCTTCTTCCTCTGATCCATATTGAATTTCTTGTTGTCTTCCCAAGCCTTCCGAAAAGTAGGCTTTTCTCTTTGCTACTCATATAATCATTTCTCTCTTCCTATCTTTTCTTCCATAGTTTTTGGGTCATCATACTGGATCTTGTCATCGATGGAAGGAGACAGTCCACTTAGATACCTCTAAATCTTGACAGTCTCATCCTTGATGAACGGGAAATACTTCAGTAATTCCAAAAAACTTTGTTTGTATTCATCAATGGTCATGCTACCCAGCTTGAGTTCAAATAACTCTTTCATATTTCTGTCATAGTATCTTTTAGTCAAGTATTTCTTCTCGAAATACCTCTTGAATTCTTTCCAAGTGATATCTTTCTCTCTAATGTGATGCACCTCCACAAGATGATCCCACCACATGGATGCCTTTCCCTTTAGTTGATACATTTCAATTCTTCCTTCTGCATGAGAGGAATAATTCTGTAGTTGGAAATATTTCCTCATGTCAAGAAACCATGTTTTGACATCTTCCTCCTTCTTGTGTTCTCCATCAAATGTAGGAGGCTTAATCTTGTTCATTTCTCCCTTTAGTTCATCCACTCTAGATCTCCTGTGATTTCTGGTAGGAGATGGTCTTGAGCTACTATGTGCCCTCCTCTTGGAGCGACCTTGGGAATGATGATGGTGTTTGCCAACACTCCTTGATATTCTTCCCTCAGAAGTTGGGTGACTCCCAGTTTTTCTCGAGTCTCTCTCTTGGTCCAAATTCTTTTCTATTCTCTCCAAAATCTTCATCAACTTTAAGTTGAACTCACCTTGTTTATTCTGAGCTTTCTTGATCTTTCTTCTATCTGCTCGATGAGTTTGGGTATCTTTCTGCAATTGATCAATTATTATCATCATATGCTCTTCCTTATCTATCTCTTCTCCATGTCCATTGGAGTTCAACCATTCAACTCCTAAATGAACATCCATCCCTTTAGCTTCATTCTCTGAACTGGAATCATTCTGTGTCTCCTCCATTTCTTTGCACTTAGTGTCAAATATAATCGGTTTTGGAACTCGCTAAACTTCTGCAAACACAATGTGCATACAACCAAAATTTGTCAGGCCATTAATCCTTAACAAATCCCACAACATTCATAAACAAATTTGACTCAAGAAAACGTTCAGTTTTCATTCGCTGTGATTCTCGTTCAATCAACAATCCTCGCAGATTTCTTCTTTTGGAGCTCCGCTCTACTAAGTTTTTGGGCACTAGCCCCTTTCTCTCTGTCCCCAACCCATGCGACCATGGGTCGTGTCTAAGCACTAGATTGATGAGCGTGCACTCAGGCCTTTGGCCTTCGGCTTCGAAATATTTCCTAGCATAACACAACAGTCACTTGGAGTTCTGAGTTATTGAACTCACATAGTAGGGTGGATCAACGGTCCACGTCTACCCAACATCCAATGGCTGACACTCGCTGTGGAACCTCAGGCGTCTGAGTTCTGGTACTTTGGGACTTCGGAAGATTTCACATCCACACACCTCGAACACTTCCACGTCACCTTAGGTGACATCATTACATCACATTACTTATGATTTTCCAAATTGCAGGGGCATGCAACTGTGGTTTTTGAGTAATCTGCCTTTCATCCCGCAATTCTCCTGACACTGACACGTAACCCCTCAGTGAAACCAAGGTTTGGATTGCGGGACTGGCTTGGATAATTATCTTCCATGAAAATTGGGTCCCCACAATGTATCCTGGCCGTTGATCTTGATGTATCGTGATCAATGCCACTGTGGGTCTTCTGACCCCTAACTACGTTACGTAACCTCATGCCCCACTAACCCTTCTCACACAGGATGCCACATGGCGGGATACTAGCGACTGATACATGGCCCATTCAGATGGGTGACACTTTTCATGTTCCAAATTCCATTTCAATCATCCACGGGTTCTAAACCCACTGACACGTGGCACACATCCCATGTGTCCACGTCACCTCCAGGTGACGTCATCACGACTCACCACTTCGGCTCTTGGTTTGATATAATGATAAGATTTTTCCCAGATATACATTGTAGATTTCCTCTGGGACTTCGGAGTTTCAGGCTTTAGAAGTTTGTGCATCAGCACATCCTACTTCTCCCGACCATCGAATTTCTGAAGTTCTGATGGACTCATTCTCTTACCTTTTCATTCAATTTCACCGACATCATGAAATCCGAAGTGCTTCCAAGTTACCCTTTATGCACTTTCTCTAGATCTGACGGTCATAATGTTTTTTCCTCTCCTTCCGAATAGATCTTACAGCTCCAACACCCCAAGTGTTGAGCGCTCTCTCTCTGTGGTCAAATACCATGCCAGCTATGGTTTTATTCTACCGCTACTCCTTCTGAGCTTCGTAACATGGCCAAGTAACCCCTTGGCACTCAGAAACATTCTAAGGTTCGAAATTGGTTCCTCTGAACACCATTTCCACTCGAAACCTTGGGTCCAAAGACCACCTATCCGGCCCATCCAGGATCAACATTGAGAACATGGCTCTGATACCATATTGTAACGTCCCCGACCATCAACCACACTACCGAGCAATTCTACTTCATGGAAACATTCTCATACATATATAATATGCTTATAAAGATTATGCATTAAATCAAGTTAAGACATTTAACATGGATTTAATCCTGTCATATAGACTTAAACAAAATTAACATCAATTCAAATTTGCAACGTAATACATGATAATATTACAAGCATAAGAGAACATGCATTTTAATTAAGTACATAATTAAAAACATAATAATACTTATCTTTGAAATTGTAATACACCACCAATTGCGTGCAAACCTTCCATGAACCTTCGAGCCTTAGACTGTGCTTCTCATCTCTCTCAACAGTAGGTCATCCCCGAGCTAGGACTAAGCTCAACTGGGAAAGGGAATCCTAGGCTAGGCAAGGTCAATGGAAGACACACAGTTTATGAGGAAGGATTCTCTCCCAGGATCCACTTATGCCCACTGCTCACAGAATTTCATTCCCCACATGCATGTCCCACCCCAGGAGTATACACCTTCACTATCACCAAGAGAGTCCTTTGGCTGCTAAAAGTCCCTTGCCTTGGGCTTCAACAACAAACCATACCGAAATTCTCCGAGCTCTGTGGCAGCTACAGGACCCCTTCCAGGAGTTCTCACTTTCTCTGTGTACTCTCTCACCTGGAGAGAGTTGCTCAAAGGCCTGACGACCTGCTTCTTCAACTACAACCACCTCTCTCACCTAGAGGGAGTGTTGCACACAGGCCTGACAACCTTCTTCTTCAGCTCCGTTCTAGCATAATGAGGACAAAAAGGCTCAACAAGGAATGAATGACAGTAGCCAATCACACTCAGCCAAGGGACTACATGGACACAACAACCCACAGTTATAAAAAACACAACATAGACAATTTCTTAGGTTTCATAGAAGACGCGGGTCATCTTCAAAGGTGTGTGGCTATGTAGAGGTCCAATGCAGAGATGAAACGGTTCTTGGGAAGAATTCCAGTGAACTGGGATGGAGTATGGAAGAATCACAGAATGAATCAGGTGAAATATTTTGGGTCTCAGGTGTGTGCGTGAATATTGCAAAGGATGAATATAGAGGCCACAAAATTCACAGGAATACACCGGTCGAATTTCGGTTCTGGTTTTCAGGATTGTGTGACAGGAAAATTAAGTAGAGGTCATTCACATAATCCAAACGGTTCAGACAACCGATGACAGAATGGAGGACAAACCCCCATCATGACTCAATTCTTGGGTTAAATTGCATGTGCCTGGGTTGACACATGTCACCCATGAAGCTGCATGCACTCCATCAAGTACGCGTTCCCTTTTTGCACACGTTGGAGCTGCATATGTTGCCCCTCCCAAGACTTAGGATAAAAATAACATGTTTTTCACATAGCTTTGGAATAATAAAAAATTATTATTCAAGGAATTAAGCCCTCAATCTTAGCCCCTCTTCCAACCTTTCAGCCCCCTCTCCCTTACCCAATCTGTGGAAGCTTAGTCCCCCATCACTCTTTCTTCATGGTCGGTCAACATGTAGCGATGTTCATATATATATATATATATATATATATATATATATATATATATTAATTATCTGCATAATCACGTATACAAAATCAAGCTCCTGGCCTTAACACTTAGGCTCTCCGGCCTAATAAACACATAAGCCTACCAACTTATCAATACTCGTCTCACCATCCTACAAAACATGATTTAAAATTCATAAACATGATTACAACAGGGCTCATCCTTGGGGATATTACATTTGTCCTCACAATATCCCCTCCCTTGTGAGTCTTCTTGTGTTGTTGACTATCCATAACTTCTGCTGGAAGAATCTGTTTTGTAATTTGTTATGACAACTAGGTGTGTGAAAACATAGTATAGGAGAATTTAGGGTTTTGATGACATAACTGTTTTCATAAGGATCACCTTGTCTAAAGCTTCATACAATCACTCTATACACATGAGGAATAATTGAATAGGCATTGAGATTTCTAATGGAAGGAAGGAAAGTGAAGTTTCTTTGCAAATAACAAAGTTTTAGCAGCATCAATATCAGTTTGTAACGCCAATGATGTATGCAATTTAAGCCTTGTTCTACAAATGATCAACCTTAAATATTAGATTTAATAGGGGTATCATTCAATATTTTAAGGATAAACTTCAAATGGATGTGAAAGGCGAGGGTTTCAACAATTATAGAATAGAGGGTTCGCAACGCTAAGTTTGCAGAGTCAAAGAAACCAATTCACAACGCTGAGGTATTTTAGTGGTACAGATGGCTTCTTAGCAGAGGAAAAGATGCATGAGGTCAAAAATTAATCTGGATTGGTGTGCAAGGCTTAGGGTGCAATGGGAATGGATTTAACAATTGGCAACAAATAAGCTTGAAGAGTTTGCAATGCCAATGCAATATACAACATAAACCCCTATTTCAGCCTTTGAACAATGTGAAAACAATCAATGAGTACCTGGTAAACCCGGGTTTGATGTTGATTCTTGTGAATTTGAATTGATATATCGACAAGTCATGCAAGATCGATGATCCTCTTCAGCCAGTCTGCAGCGCCAGTTTGCAACACCGAGTTTGCATCGCTAAGTTCAAAATCAAATGCGCACTTCAAGGAGACTGTTAGAATATATGTGACATAATCCCTAAAAAGTTGGTTAAATGAGGGCGTTGAAAACCAAGAAATATTCTTTGACACGTTTATTAACTGCAATAATGACAAATGAATTATTGAGGTACTCATGAGTACGTTGTGAACTCTCTTGGTGAGTTGGCATCAAATAAATCTGACTTTGACTTGACATCTAAATGGTTGGATAATGACAAAGGAAACATTTGTGTACAACTTGGAGGCATGACATTTCATGGTAATGATTTTAAGATCAAAAGTGTGACTCGTAAGGACTATTTACCTTTCCATGATGACTAATCTCATGAAATAAAGACTCTAAACCAAGACTAAATATAAATTTTCTTATTTAAAATAAAATTTAAGTTATGACCATAACAAGAAGACCCAAAACCTTATAAGACTCATAAAACCCTATGACTCGAAAACAAAACCAAAGTGATTTTTTTTTACCCCTACAACTCTATGTGTTAACATCTGGCTCCACAGGGGATGGAGACCTCCCTGTGAGGCTCCAAGAACATACAGTTCCAATGCCTTATACATTGGGCTAGGAGTCATTATTGAAATAAAATAAAACTAACTAAAGACTGATATTTACAATGAAAGGAAGCTACTCATGGATTTTAGGAAAAGTATTTCTTCAGAAAATGCCCATTGACTGGGCCATCAAGAAATTCAGTATCTTCCAAGCTCTGCAATTTAAAAGTGTTATTTTTTAAAACTTCAGAAATGTTAAAAGGACCAATTGAGAAGGCTTCGAATTTACCATGTTTTCCCTTATATTTCCTTTGTGCATCTCATTTGAGTACCATGTCTCCCAGATGGAAATATAATTTTTCACCTTCTTGTCAAAAGCTTCTTTCATTTTCTGCTGATGGATTTGTGCTTTATCAAAAAGTTGTTCCCTGGTTTGTTGTATTTCTACAAGTTGGTGCATCCTCCGGATCATGTCATGTAGTTCCTCTTCTTGATCTTGAAGAAACTTTGCCACAGGTAAAGCTACTTGGGTAGGAAAAACAACTTCAGTTCCATAGACTGGCTGAAATGGAGTAGTGCCAATTTATCTCTTGGTGGTTACTCTGTTTGCCCATAGAGAAAACTTCAACTTTGAATCCCTTGACTTTTTTTTATCCTCCAACATCTTTTTGATGATATTTACTAAGCGTTTGTTGGATGATTATGCTAATCCATTACCTTGAGGGTAGTATGGAGTAGAGTGAATAAGTTGAATCCCAAATTTTTCACAAAACTTCACTAGAGGCTTAGCTTTAAAAGCTGCAACATTATCAGTAACAATTTTGTTAGGACAAACAAACCTTGAAAAAATGTTTTCCAGGAAGACAATGAATACTTTATGTGTTGCATTTCTTCTGGGAATGGATTCTATCCACTTAGTGAAGTAATCAGTAGCAGTCAAAATCCAACGATGCTGACCACTTGAATATGGATGGATTTCTCCAATGAAATCTAATCCCCACTGTTGGAAAGGAGAAAATACCACTATGGGCTTCAGAGGCAAAGATTTGAGCTGTTGTTTTCCTGAAATTTTTTTACATTTATCACAGGTTCTGATCTTTGGACACACATCAGTGAATAATCTAGGCTAGAATTACCCAACTCTAAGTATTTTGTATGTTGTAGTCCTTCAAAAATTATGACCTCCACATAGACTTCATGAAAATCAGTCATTGTTTGTTTTGCCTCTTCTAGATCCAAGCATCTTAAAATAACCCCTACAAGATCTTTCCAATATAAAACCTGATCAACAATGCAATACCTAATTGCTTTAAGCTTTAAAGCCCTCACTTTGGTCTTCTCAAGTCCAGTAGGAGGCTGCAAAGTTTGCAAGAAATGAATGAGGTCCTTGTACCAACTGCATTCTGTCAGCTTTGAGTTGATTTGTGAGTTCCTACTAGGAATATCAGTTTGTTGATTTCAGAATTAGCATTTATGAAATTTACCCCAAGTGCCTTACAATTTGATTCAGCTAATAATCTAGATAAACCTTGACCTTTCACCATCTTGGTAGGTTTCATCTCAAAATCAAACTCCAAAATCTTGGCAATCCACTTACTCCTTTTCCCATCTATATCATGATGAATCATAATTTCTTTAATAGAGATTGAATGAACATAAACAATAATTTTGGAATGAAGAAGATATACTCAACAAAATTTTAGGGCCTTGACCAAAGCATAAGCTTGCTTCTCCATGATGTCATATCTTACTTCAGCATCTCTCAAAGCTCTGCTGAAAGAAATAGGTTGTTCCATTCCATCTTAGTTCTTCTGAAGAAGGACAACAACTAGTGTATCATTTGAAGAAAAAGAAAAGATCATAAATTCTTTTGAGTAGTCAGGACTGATAAGAACAGGTGCATCAACCAGTGATTTCTTTATTTGCTCAAAATAATTCCTATCTTCTTGTGTCCATTTTACTTCATTTCCTTTTCTCAACATGGATGTTTTAAATTTGACCAACTCAAAAAAATTGGATATGAATCTTCTCAAGAAGTTTATCTTACCTAGGAAGGATTGAATTTCTTTCCTAGACCTTGGGAGAGACAGAGTATTTATAGCCTCTACTCTACTTAGGTCAATTTTTACTCCTTCAGCTGAGACAATATGTCTTAGAAACTTACCTTCCTTCATCGAAAAAAGGGACTTCTTGGGATTAAGTGACAACCCATATTTTCCGCAGTTAAAGAACACCTTTTCCAAATGTTGGTAATGCTCTTGATCATATTTTGAAAACACTGTGATATCATCCAAGTAGATCACCACACACTTATATTTTTCTCCAATAAAATCAATATCCATTGCACACTAGAAAGTTTCCGCTGCATTCATGATACCAAAGGGCATCTTGGCATACATGAATGTACCCCAAGGAGTGTTGAATGTTGTCTTCTCCTTGTCTTCTGGTGATACATAAATATGATTTTAGCATGAAAATCCATCAATCATGGACATCCTTATCGAGCCTGTCACCCTTTGCAAGATATGCTCCATTTTAGGCAAGGGGTAATTGTCTTTTCTGAAACACCTATTTAAATTTCTGAAATCAACACAAAGTCTGATCTCACCATTCATTTTTCTAACAGGGACTAGATTAGATATCCACTCATAATACCTCCAAAGGTATTATGATCTGAGCACCAAGCAATTTTTCAACTTCCTTCTCCATAATGGGCAATAACATAGGATTAATCTGCCTTAGTTTCTGTCTAAATGGTTTGGTATCATACTTCAAGGGTATTCTATGATCAATAATGCTTGTATCATAAGTTTACAAATCCTCATATTTCCATGCAAAGACATCAGAAAATTCCTTTAATAATTTGATATATTCAACCTTTTTCTTTTCTGACAAACTACTGGACAATTTGGCATACTTGGGATCCTCATCAGTACCTAGATTGCACTTTGTAAGATAAACATTTTCACTTGAACCTCTCACTTTCACAACCACATCATTGTTATAAAATAACCTCTCCAAGGGAACTAATCCTTTGGGAATATGATTGCTACGTAAATGGACAATGTTGTGATTTACAATCTTATTCAAGAATTTATCAACATGTGGAATTTTCTCATCATCTGTGTCTTGATCAATGTGAAGAGAAGAAAATTCCTTTATTGTTTCCAGAAATATATTTATTTCAAGAACATCTTCAAAAACCTTCCAATGCTTGATATTATCAAGTATAGAAGGCCTATACTTCACCTCAACATCATACTTGAGTTTAGTAGGTAGTGGGATTTTAAAGTTACTAACAGAAACAACTAGGGAATCAACCAATGTATTATGTTCTTTGTGAACAAATGATATGTTGAAAGATAGGAATAAATTTTCAATAAGGTCCCATAAATCATTCTTGTAAGTTCTCAGTATTGGATGCTTTGCTTGATATATATTTCTAACTTGATGCACAATCATCTATGGATCTCCAAAAACTGATAATTCTTCAATTTTCATGTCTTTTGCAGCCCTAAGCCCTAAAACTAGGGGCTCATATTCTGCAATGTTTGTGGTTTCAAATTCCATTTTGAATGACATGGTAATGAATTATTGAGAAGGGGAAATGAACACAAATCCAGCACTAACACTATCTTTGGAAGATGCACCATCAAAATACATTTTCCAATCTTGAGCATCTTGTATGGGTGTCTCACATGTTGTTGGTGATTACTTTTTAATTTCCAACGATGATTGAGAAAAGTCAGAAAGATGAAAAATTATAGATCGCAGATCAATGTCAACAACACAAATAGAATGGTTTTTGGGATTGCCTTCATCACTAATAATATATGTCATTTGTGCTTCTCTATACAACCTTATGTGTTCACCCCCAAAGAATGGTATAATATCATAAGAGAGATCCATTTGCAATGTCGCTCCCAACATTTTAATCCATGATATGGACAATAACATCCCAAACTTGGGGGTAACATCTACAACTACAATATCCATACTATACTCTTCATAGGTAGTTGAAAGAGAGTAACAACCAAATCTTTAATCACCCCAAGGCATTTTACCTTTCTTGAGTCAAATGAATACAAATCATGATATGCTTTAGTGATTTCCAGACCCAATTCATCCATGACAAACTTAGGCATTAAGTTATGGGATGCACTCGAGTCCATAAGGAAATTGTGCAATATTTTATCATGTACATTCAATAAGGTGTAAAAAGGAGGAGATGAGTCATCTTTGTCTTCTACTAGTGGCCCAAAAATAATTGCAGATTTTTCATCTTGTAAATTAACTGAATCTGTTGAATGGGAAGAAAATCCAGGTTGCAACATTTTAGAAATGGACTTCTTGAAATCTTCATTCTTTATAAACTCTAGGAATGGGACAGGAATTTTAATTTTCTGGATTTCATTCTCAAAGTTAAAAGAGGATGGGGACTTCATAATTTCCTTGGTTTCTTGAACATGAGCTTTAATAAGAGGTTGATTATTTTGTTCCTCATTTACTTTATTTGGTGTATCCATTGTTTTAGTAGAATTGTCTAGTTTTTTGGGTTGATTAGATGTACTAGGCTTCCCCTCTTTTTGTTTTGACCTCAAATTGTACTTGTTATAAGTTTCATTTGTTTTATCTCCCTTGCTTAACTCATTTAGCTGACTACTAATTAGAGAATATTCATAAGCAGATTGAGTTAGATGAGGGGAAGTAGATGTGTCCCCCAAATAGTGAATTTCTTGATCTGCTTCCTCATTATCTCTTTCTTCATCATCAACTAGATTTTTTTGGAGAGGGGTTTGAACCTTCTAATCCTCTCTATTTCTTTGATCTCTTTGAAGAATCTGAGGCACATTATTTTGTCTTCTGAAATTGTTTCTATTTCCAAAATCTTGGGGATTTCTATTTTCCTGTTTCCCTTCAAGTTTAAGTTTTTCCATTTCTGCAGAAAGTGACTTGACTCAATTCATCAACCTGAGGGTTAGTTCCTGAGGCGTCAGAAGATGAAGCTTCTACCTTTTGTTTCCTTCTATCCCTATCAAATTTCCAACTTAACTTATCTGCTGCCAATATGTTTGATTCCACCTCTAGAGAAACATCTTGCATATGGGCTAATGAAGCAAACCTTCTCTCTCAACAAAAAAAAAATTCAAGGTCAAAGGAACTAGCATAGGTTATTTTGGCAGAAGTTTCAGTAGGAATGATCTCATTAGGTATTTTGTTATACATTTTGTTAAACCTCTTTGAAAAGTATGATATTGATTCACCTTCTTTTCTTTTGGGAGCCCCAAATTCTATGATATAATATAAAAGTCTTTTTTTTCACCCCAATGCCTTAAAAATGCATCATCTAGGGCTTCAATTCTAGCAATTGATCTAGGGGATAAACTCATAAACCATTTTCTAGCTTCTCCATCAAGACTTTGTACAAAAAACCTCATCTAGACATCCTCATTCTTAATATTTAGATTATCAGCATAGCTATAAAATGTTGCAAGGTGTTCTTCTGCAATGATATCTTCTTCTCCTATGAAGTTAGGCATATTTTTAAGAACCAAATATCAAAATAGCATAAAAAACCTCATAATAAGTACTCAATGCCTTGACAAAGAGAGAATTTAAGATAATAAGCCTCTTTGACGTGGAAACCTCCTTATACACAACATAAATTTACAAATACAATATTATTCCAAATGAAAAGGTCTCCTTGGTATATATTGGAGACTAGGAGGTACAATTACAACTAATGGACCCAAGCCGACATAAATAAAATAACATTACTAATGTAATATGACCGAATTAAGGGGTAATGTGCCACTATTTAGGGCTTAACATGCCCCTCCTCTTTAGACAAGTGTTGTCCACAACACTTGAGTAATTATGGATGCTTCTGTATAAAAGGCTCATCTTCCCAAGTGGAATCTTCAGCATGTAGTTTTCTCCACTTAATGAGATACTCTGAAATGGATCTATTCCTCAATTGGAAAATTCTTGTGTTAGTGATAACTTCAGGCTCCAATATGATTTTTCCTTCCTCGTCAAGTTCTGGAAATATAGTTTGAACTAGGATCTTGTCACCTATAAGCTTCTTTAAGCATGAAACATGGAAAAATGTGTGTACTCATGAAGATGCAGGCAACTCCAATTTGTATGTCATAGTACCAATATTTTGCAACACCTTATAAGGGACATAGTACTTTGGTGATAATTTATTATCCTTCTTATCTTGCTTGAGGGACATCTGTTAGTATGGTTGTATTCTTAAAAATACCCAATCCCCTACTTCAAAACTTATTTCACTACGATGTTGATCTACTTGTTGTTTCATGCGATTATATGCCATGGTTAGGTTGTCCTTTAAGAGTTGGAGAATTTGTTATTGATGCT
The DNA here is from genome assembly GCA_009831015.1 of Picea engelmannii. Classification (NCBI taxonomy): domain Eukaryota; kingdom Viridiplantae; phylum Streptophyta; class Pinopsida; order Pinales; family Pinaceae; genus Picea; species Picea engelmannii. Next base: position 178,103 of record ML780833.1, read on the forward strand.
CGATGTGATCTTCCACTACTTGAACCTTAGATTTTTCTTTTAGAGAAGAAGTGACAGAAGGTGGGTGGTATCCATAGAGTGCCATAAATGGTGTCATTTTTGTTGCAGTATGAAAGGAAGTGTTATACCACCATTCTACCAAGGGTAACCATTGGAACCATTGTGTTTGTTTATAAGATACACAATAAAAAATATATCCTTCCAGACATTTGTTCACTATCTTGGTTTTTCCGTCAGATTGAGGATGATAGGATGAGCTATGAGCCAATTGAGTACCCAAACAAGAAAATCATTCTTTCCAAAAATTTCCAGCGAAGATGGGATCTCTATCACTTACAATAATATTTGGGCTTCCATGTAGCTTTTGAACTGTCTCCATGAATGCAGTGGCAACTGTATTGGATTTGAAAGGATGAGAGAGTTTGCAAAAGTGTGCATACTTGGTCATTCTATCAACAATCACCATGATGAAACTCTTTCCTTTAGGCTTCAGTAAACCTGTGATGAAATACATGAAAAACTCCTCCCAACACTAACATGGGATGGCTAATGTTTGTAAAAGACCTAGGGTCTTAATTGTTTCCACCTTATTTTGTTGGAAAACCAAACATCCTACCACAAACCTTTGAACATAAGTTTTAAGGCCATCCCAAAAAAAATCCTTCTTGACCCTATGGTAGGTTTTCAAAAATCCTGAGTGCCCTCCTACCAGAGAGGTGTGCAATTCAAATAGTACCTTTTGTTTGAGTTGGGAGTTCTTACATAAATAT
>ML780833.1:179550-249840 GCA_009831015.1 Picea engelmannii
TTGCTCCTTTAGTAGTTGTAGCACCTTGTCAACATGTCGCACATGATCCTCCCAATAATTGCTATAGATTAGTATATCATCAAAAAATACTAACACAAATTTTTGAAGGAACGGCTTGAAAATGGAGTTCATCAACCCTTGGAATGTGGAAGGTGCATTCATAAGGCCAAAAGGCATGAACGGAAATTCATAATGGTCTTCATGAGTTCGGAATGTTATTTTTGGGATATCTGCATCCTTCATTCTAATATGATGTTACCCTGAACGAAGATCCAACTTTGTGAAATAGATTGATCCATGTAGTTCATCTAACAATTCATCAATGACAGGAATGGGAAACTTATCTTTAATAGTGATGTTGTTGAGCTCTCTATAATATGGACACATATGCCATGAGCCCTCTTTCTTGAGTATCATTACCATCGATGCAGAGTAAGAACTTTGGCTAGGTCTAATAATGCCAGCCTCTAACATTTCTTCAACCATACACTCAATTTCACTCTTCTGAGCATAAGGTTATCTGTAAGGCTTGATGTTAGGAGGAACACTACCAGGAATAAGGTGAATGACATGATCATGATTTCGAGTGGGTGGAAGACCTTTGGGAATATCTTCAAATACTTTGGAATGCTTATCAATGATCCCTTGGAGATCTAGGGGAATAGATGGCTTAGTTGTTTGAACATATAGTGAGAATAGTTGTACAATTAAACCCTGATGCCCCTTTTTCAATAATTTTTTCATGCCATTACAGATTATCACCTTATTGGGTTTCCCCGTGATACCCCTGAACTCAATTTCTTTTCCTTCCAATGAAAATTTCATGACATCTTCTTGAAAATTAAAGGCCACTATTCCCAATGATTGTAACCATTGGAATCTTAGTACAACATCAACACCACCCATGGGTATAGCAATCATTGGACTATTCATTACATATTTTCCCATAGTAAGATTTATATTATTGCATTTTCTTGAGAAATTGATAGTTCCTCCATCTACAATCATTACTTGAAACTCTGGCACTGGATAGATAAAACAATTGAGATCTTTGGATAATTTATAGTGAATGAAATTATGAGTACTACCATAATAAATTAGGACTATTACCTTTTTCTTTTTGATATATCCTTTGATCTTGAGGGTTTGAAGAGTGATAATTCCATCCAATGCATGAGATGATATAGTGGGAGTCAACTCTTTAGAAGAAATCTCTTCTGTGTTTTCATCTTGAGATGGTTCTTGTTCTTGTTCTTCTTCCTCTTCCCAATCTATGTATAATAATTTATTATCACAACTCTTATGCCCCTTATTGTACTTGTTGTCACAATTAAAGCATAAACCTTTTGATTTTCTTTCCTGTAATTGTTGAGGTTTCAACCTTGTAGGTTTAGGTGTTTTAGAAGAATGAACAATATTCTCTCGATAGATGTTATGAGTGGTCCTTCTAGTAGCCATAGCCATATTTTTACTTTCAACATTTCTCTCCACCCTGAATGCATTTTCCAATGATTTGGGTTCCCAAAGGCGAACCTCATGTTGAATTCTATCCTTTAAAGTTCCTATGAATACATCAATCAAGTGATCATATGGAATATTCGTTACCCTTATATTCAATATTTGGAATTTCTCAATGTGCTCTGCAAGTGAACCCTTTTTCTTGAGATTTATCAATTGGATAAATAAGGTATTACTCCTTGTATCCTCATAGTGTGTTATCATTTCTTCCATGAAAATTGTCCAAGTGACGAGTGGTTTGCGAGAACAAAGCCATAGATACAACACAAATTGATTGGGTTCTAAATATAAAGAAGCGATTTGTACCTTTTGTGTATGTGGCACATCATGTAGATCAAAGAATTTCTCCATCTGAAGTATCCATGTGATTGGATCCTTGCCATCAAATTTCCTCATATCGATCTTAGGAAAGTGGTTGGTATTCAACCCAAAGTTGGAGTTTCTCCATTCTTGATTCATCTTCCTTGTGTCCTCATTATGAATTTCACGGGATACATTTTCACTTTTAGGTGTCCTCTCTATTAGGAAATTTTTCAATCCTTCCATGATATCCCTTTTTAAATCATCCATCTTAGTATTTATTGTCTCCAACTTAGCTTCAGTTGAATCCATCATCCCTTGTAGTTGATATTTTGTTATTGTATTCTTTTGTAAATGATTTATGTCCCTGCGCATTTCTTCACTTTCATCAAGAGGCAAAGTAGGACTTTCTGGAGGCTTAACTGGTGTATATGTTTCCTTTTTTGGTGGCATGTTGGCCAAGTATCACTTTTAAACCTTGATTTTGAGGTGGTTCTTCTAGACGATCTTTCTTCTGTTGTATATCCAAAATTTCAGCCCTTCTAGATCTGGAAATTTCTTTTTGTAGTTCTCTGATACGTCATCTTTTCAATGCCAAAGGTCTGATCAAAATTTGATGTGCCAAGTGGAAGTTATGGTAACTTCCCCACACCTTCCTAGTTTTTGTCCCTTCCAGGAGAGAGTACCTTTAAAGCGTGCCAAGATCACAATATCTGATATTTGATTTTGAAACTTTTATCATAAATACTACAGATTGTCCACTATCCAATGCAATGGGTCTTACTTAATTTGGATACTCACTGAAGAATATATCATTGTTTTACCTGGAAGACCTATTTGATACTAGTTAATATGACTGTTTAGATACCCTATATTGCATAGGATGAACCATAAGATTAAATAGCTATCACAGATACTTTGATAATGTCTATGAATATCCTCCAGATTTTAGTGTCTAAAATGTTACAAAAGAAAAATTATAGCGAAAATTCCGCGATGACTAAATTCAGGATGATTCTGGAACCATATCTTGCACATACTATATCTCTGAAATTATAAGGCCTCGAGAGCTGAAATTTGAACCACACGTACCTTGATCCGTCTAATAAATATGATCCATGGGGTTCCTTCTGAAATTTTGTTGAAAAAATGTTATATTGAAAATTACATGGTGTCTCAAATGTAGCAGCAAAACCCCCCCTTGAGCTCTGATACCAAATGTTAAGAACCAAATATCAAAATAGCATAAAAAACCTTAGAATAAGTACTCAACGCCTTGAAAAAGATAGAATTTCAGATAATAAGCCTCATTGAGGGGGAAACCTCCTTATACACCACATAAATTTACAAATACAAGATAATTCCAAATGAAAAGGTCTCCTTGGTATATATAGGAGACTAGGAGGTACAATTACAACTAATGGACCCAAGATGACATAAATAAAATGAAATTGCTAATGTAATATTCCCCAATTAAGGGGTAATGTGCCACTATTTAGGGCTTAACACATATAATTTAGGTAATCTCCTATTGGGAGAGAATTCATAGGATGAGGAAGAAATAATGGGGAATACCTAGCAACCACAATGGCATCCATTTTGTTCCAAGGAGGATTATCCCCTGCCATTTGATTAGGAAAAGGAGGATTTTGAATTCTAGCAGAAGTAGGAGGCGATTTGACAATTAAATATGAAGTCTATATAACATGTAATTTTGGAAAAGGAAGAGTATAAGGTGGAGTAATTTCATATTTAACAGAAAGTGGCTGAGACTTGGATGAGGATGGGGGAAATTTAAGAGAAACTGAGGTTCCTTCTTCATTAGTTACAAAAAAATTAAAAGAATGGGGAGAAGGAGAACATAAGAGAGGAAAATATTCCAAACTCTCAAGAATAAACCAATTTACAACTTTAGGGGATGCAAGCAAATCAAAATTTTCTAGATTTTCTTCTTTTAGCTTAGGAGAAAAAAGATGAATATTCTACAGGAAAATCTCCTAGTTTTGACTTTACAGGAGTTTTAGCAGTAGGAAAATGCGAAAAATGAGTAATAGCAACTGATGTATGGAAAGAATATTCAGGTAAGTCTCCAGAAGTACCTAATAATTTGGAAGAGGAAGCTCCTTGTAAAATTTTTCCCTTCTTTAAGATTTTTTCTGGATCAGGTTCAAGTGCAGCTAGAGGTGACTATGGATTTGACCTCGTGTGTCTACCTTTGGGAGTCACAGCTGAAATTTGGAGTCACAAGGTGAAATATGCATTCTTTTATTTACTTATTACTATGCACCATCAAAATCAGTATTTTCTTGTCATACAACCTAGGGGAAAATATTCAATTCATTCATCGACAATGATGCCAAAAATATTAGAACTAGAAGTCACACCTAGAATGTTGTAGGTGCAAGCCTAATACCCATCAGAATGTAAAGGATAATGTTTGTAAAAGGTGGAAACTGGATGGAAAACTCAGTTAAAGATGTCAATCACAGATAAATCCATACAATATACACCAGCAAACAAGGCCTTGAATAACTTCAGATTAGTTTCAAAGAGATAAAGTGATAGATGGGAGACTTGAAAAGGAAAATGTGATATGTATATCATTTACATCAGGTAACATTGACACACATATGAATAAAACTCTTTGAAATAAGAAATTCTTACAATCAAAGATAAAATACTTTGATACACTTGCATACAATATCACAATAGATCCTTTATTGAAATAAAGAAACAACTAGCCAGATGAATCATTCACATAGATTGTTATCAAAGTAAGAAAACAAAATATGATATGAATAAGAAATAATAATTTCCACTATTCAAAGTATCTTGGATCTGGTCCATACATTAGGAGAAAAACTTTGTTACACAGACAACATAAAAAATATGAGTTTTTTCTATCACACCATTCGAACCCTCCTAAGTCTTACAATGTCCTTTAAATATCCTAAACCATCAATTCCAGCTTTACAATTCACCTTGCAACTTCCTCATAGGATCCTTGTGCCTAAGGGAAGCATGGCAACATGTGTATAACAAAAAAGAAACAAATTTCTACTTTCAAGGTGGATGTTTGCAACGTATGCAACATTCTTTAATGGTTGATGATGTGTCCATAAGGGTGCTTCTTCTTCAGGAAGGTGGCCTTCCAGATCACAACTAACCTTCATAGTGCTGGTACGAATTCATCCTAACAGCTAAAAACTCTCTTTCCCTCCAAAATATCCAAAAATTGAGTTCACGGCTCCAATGGTTCCAGACACTGCAAACTTTCCTGTAGCGGCCCGTTTCACTTTTGCCAATGTTTCATCACCTCAAAAATCCTACCAGGTGTCCATATATGTTGCAAAATTCATTAAATTGATATATAACTGGGGAAATGACACCAAAATTGATATTTATGGTTCAAAATTCATAGCCATCACAAAAAATGTTGTATAAGCATATAAGAGAAAGTTTGACCAAAAATGATGCTGGTTTTTTGGAAGATAAATGTCTTTGTATTTTAGTTCTAGAGCTTCTTCTGGTGGCAACCTTGGCCAACATGTCTAGGTTTCTCTTTTCCAATTCTTCTTTGAAAGGTTGTAGCTCTGCCTTCAATTTCCTGATTTCAGCTTGATGGGTCATGTTTTTCCTATAGAGATTTTTGAGCTTCCTGTGAAGGGGTAGGAATATTTTAGCCAAAAATATTTCCTTGTCAATGGTCTCATGGTACATGCCCAACATCTCCTTAAGCTTCTTTGTAGAACCCAAGTCTTCATTTTTTAACTTATCATCTTCATAACGTTCTTCCTTGAGCTGCCTCTTGAGCCTCTTAAGGGCGGGGATTCTTTCATGTTTAGGAGTAGTGATATCAACAAATTCAATAGGTTTCTTAGAAGATTGAGATTTTCCTTTCTGTTGGGATAAGGTATCTATTGTATCATTCTTGAAAATGACATGTTGCTTGGTTTCTGCTCTAGTAAAAGGCCTCCTAGTTTTAACCATGAAGGTTCATGTCTTCTTTTCCCGTGAAGTGTAAAAACAACCCGATGTGGTATTGGTACACCATGTTGAACCTACCATCACATGTGAAGTATCTATGGATAACCCTCAACATCTTGTCAAAACATTCAAGAATGTGGCTTCTAGGTACTCCTTTGGACAAGTTGTCGTCATGATACTCTTGCTTAAGAAATTCCTTTGAGAAGGAAGAATTTAATGACATAGATTTGAACCATTTATTTCCACTGTTGGGTATCTTTGTGTCACAACATAGATGGAATGATATGAAACATCAAACTTTAACATCCCCACTTTGGTTTTAATTCCATTAAAGTTGAGTGAAAACTCTTTGGCGACCTCTGGATGCCCTCTCTGCATCTTTTGACAGAAATTTATACAACCTACCCTCTGAAAAGATTCCCTGAACAAAGGTTCAGATTTAAGGAGCTGCATATCATAATTTTCATTCCTCACAATCTCCCCTCCCTTGTTAGTCTTCTTCTGTTGTTGACTATCCATAATTACTACCGGAAGAATGCGTTCTGTAATTTGTTATGACAACTGGGTTTGTGAAAACAAAGTACAGGGGAATTTAGGGTTTTGATGAAAAAACTATTTTCATAAGGCTCACCTTGTCCAACACTTCATATAATCACTCTATACACATCAAGGTATGATATGGAGCACACTTCAAACAAGAGGAATAATTGAACAACCACTGATATTTCTAATGGAAGGAAGACAAGTGAAGTTTCTTTGCAAATAAAAAAGTTTTAGCAGCATGAATATCAATTTGCAGCGCCCATGATGTATGCAATTCAATCTTGGTTCTACAAATGATCAACCATACATATTATATTTAATAGGGGTATCATTCAACATTTTAATGCTAAACTTCAAATGGATGCAAAAGGTGAGGGTTTCAGCAATTCTGGAACAAAGGGTTCACAACGCATGGTTCGCAGTGCCAAGTTTGCAGAGTCAGAGCAACCAATTCACCTCGATGAGGTATTTCAGTGGTATAGATGGCTTCTTAACAGAGGAAAAGATACATGAGGTCAAAAAGAAATCTGGACTGGTGTACAGGGTTTAGGGTGCCATGGAATGGATTTAACATTCGACAACAAATAACCTTGAACAATTCACAACACCAATGCAATAAACACCATAAACCCCTCTTTTAGCCTTTGAACAATGTGAAAACCATCAATGAGTACCTGGTAAACCTGGGTTTGATACTGATGCTTGTGAAATTGAATTGATATATTGACAAGTCATCCAAGATCAATGATCCTCTTCAGCAGTCTGCTGCACCAGTTCATAGCACCAAGTTTGTAGCTCTAAGTTCAAAATTAAATGCACACTTCAAGGAGACTGTTAGAAGATCTGTGACATAATCCCTGAAAAGTTTGTGAAATGAGGGCGCTGAAAACCAATAAATCCCCTTTGACACGTTTATTAACTACAATGATGACAAATGAATGCTTGAGGTACTCATGAGTATGCTGCGAACTGTCCTAGTGAGTTGGCAACAAATAAATATGACTTTGACTTGACATCTAAATGGTTGGATAGTGACAAAGGAAAAATTTGTGTACATTTTGGAGGCATGACATGTCATGGTAATGATTTTAAGATCAAAAGTGTGACTCATAAGGACTATTTACCTTTCCATGATGACTAATCTCATGACACAAAGAATCTAAACCAAGAATAAACATAAAATTTCTTATTTAAAACAAAATTTAAGTTATGACCATAACAAGATTAAGACCCAAAACCTAAGACTCATAAAACCATATGACTCAAAAACAAAACCAAAGTGATTTTTTTTTACCCCTACAACTCTATGTGTTAACAATAACAACCAAGTATCACTGGGTTATTAGGTATTTTATCTTCTGGAATAGTACTCAAAGTTTTATTGAACATGAGATTAAAATCTCGTATTCTCTCATTCTTCCTCAAACCAATATAGGTGAAATTATTGAGTAGGGTATGATATGCAACTGGAGGAGCGAACATAGTTAGGAACATGGATTCAAGGTCGTTAAATGAACCAATTGACCTAGTGGGTAATGTTGTATACCATTCATAAGCTCGTCCTGATAAGGTATGAAGAATAAACTTACCATCACATCGTCATATTCAACACGATGAAAATCACAAACATCAAGAAATAAATTAAGGTGTCTTTTGGCATCAATTGTTCCGTCTCCTGAAAATTATTTCAAGGTACCCTTAGGGAGAACAGGGAGGTCATGTTTCTCACCTCGAATATTTAAGGGGGAATCCCTTACTCTTATTTGGTTTCCAAATATTATTTCTTCTTGATTTATTCCATCACCTCCTCCACCTCCTTGTCTTTCTTCATGAGGTTCTCTTTGTGGTTCTTTTCATGGTTTTTCATTTCTTCCTGCCATGTCCAAAGATATTTCAGGAATATGCTTTCCACTTCTTAGAATACATATTTGCTTTCTTTTACTTCTGGTAATCGGTCCCTTGTATTTATCCAGTTTCAATTCCGACCTTGTTCTTGTGTTGCTCGAGCTAGTCTTTCATTTCTTCAGTCTTGTTGCTTGTCTATCCTTTGTATTCAGAGGATTTATATTTCTTCTTCTTTGACCAATTTCTTCCAATATATTTCCAGTTCTCCCCTAGTCTCGATTGTCATTATTACTAGATTATATAGTTGATGCAAGATGCTTCGTTGATTATTTAATCCAATTTCCAAGTGGGGTTGATCAACTTGGGGAAAAGTCATGTATCTTTCAAATGATGGTAAACCAGATTTCAAAATTTCAGTTGCTCCCTAGTATGGTCGCAAAAAATGTTGATGCTTGAATCCGTTAGGACTGAAATAGAAACCTCACAGGGATACAAATCCCCATTTTTATAGAGGAGGTACCCGTCTTTGTTTCAATATTTTCTTGGAATTCTAGATTTTCAAAATAATATAGGACTTTGAGAAAGTCCATCGTGATATTCAAAGAAATATAAAGATTGCAGTAAAATAAAATGTTTTGTTTTTTAAAGAGAGTTCCTGAGAGATGACCAAGAACCTCACACATCACATATTTGAAAATAATAAGCAAAATTTCCTCACATCCATCATAGTTAAACTAAAGATTTATGCTCAGATAAAATAAAAGAAAATGGTCTGTATGAATAAGAGAACTTTAAAAGAGTAAACACATGTGGAGCTCAAATAAAGAAAATAATAGATCAATCTCAAATATTTTATAATCAAAACTCAGAGTTATAAAACACTGTCAAAATTGATCCTGAAATAGTTCTCTTGGGATTTCTGAGAAATATAAAGTCTATTATAAAGCTTTGAAATTTAAATGTGTTTGTCCTTAGGACTGGGATTGAGGCTCCTATGGACCATAAAGAAAATATAAACAATAAATAAGATGTGGAGAGAAGATGGTGGGCGGTGACAGAGTAGCAAGACCTGGAAAGAAGATAGGAAGGAGTTATCATATTTTGGTTAAACCTTTCTATTCAAAGAAGTGGAGTAACTAGATGAAAAACTAATAAGGAAATATGTGATCAACATAAAATTACTATGATGGTCTCTCTCTCATTTACTTTCTTGTTTTTGTCCTTTTATTTTCACCATTGACGGTTATAGGAACCGTCTCAACGGTGGCTTCTTGGCCTTCCTTAGTTAATTTATCATTTTCCTTTTTAAACCAATATTCAATGTAATTTTTCATTGGTGCAACATTTATTTCATGTTTGATTTTGATATTGAACAATTTTCCTTCCAAATCTCTTAACTCATGAGAACATCCATGTATTTCCTCCTCAATATCTTGATTTTTCATGGAATAATCAACCAACCAATTATCTATATCTTCTTCATTATATTCAATTATACCATAAAATTTCTCAGCTGATAACCCCTTTAATATCTCCACTTGTTCATCAAATTGTTACTTTATCAGACACATTGAATTGAGAATTAACTTAGGATCTTGTACCTCATCAATGATTCCTTCTAGATTTATCTCTGTGAGTCTTTTGAACAATTCTTGTCCTTTTACTATGCAGGCTTCGCTGCATGCTTGGATAATTTTATTCAAATTCTTGATATTTTCTTTCCAACAGGCATTCAACTATTTAATTCGACTTGGAGAAGGCATATCCTCTTCTCTTCTTTTCAATTCTGTCATATTTGATACTTTTATCCCAAATGGAAACAACATCATCGTGGAATCCTTCTTCATTCTTTAAATCATCTTGAAGATACTCATGAAAAACATGTTCCCTTGAACCGAAAGAAACAATGCTTTTTGATACCTCCCATGCTTTTGTTATCAATGACATTCTCTTTTTAATTTTTTTCTCTACATAACTTCAGACTGTTGTGAGTAAACTAGAATATCCTTTCAACTTAATAATGGGTGTAGTTGGTTTAAACATTGACAAAGGACTTTCCAATATTGGAAGAGGAATCAAGGCAATTTCCAACTCTCTGATCCTTTCCTTTAATTTATCATTTTTAGCTTTTAAACCATCAATAGAATCATCAAGGGAATCCCCGATTGCCCTGTGGATTTTGGAAATTTGGGATGCTCGCATGTCCTTAAGGTTGACCTTTGAGCGGGAATTTCCTTTCTTATTCTTTTGATCACTTCTTTCTACAATCAACTTTTTAGACTCTTTATAAAAAAAAAAACACTTTGAAAAGTGGATGATTCTTCTTCACTAAAGATCTCATTTCCAACGACTTCCAATAAAGAATTTTTTGAGCCATATTTTCCAGCTGTTCCATTGCATGAAATATTTTCTCAAAATCTACTTCTAGTTCCATGTCCTCCAAAGAAAAGACTTGGATGTCATTTTCTATCAAATTATCCTCTTCCTCTTGCACCAATTTTTTCCTTTTCTTTCTCACGGGGAGCTTATGTGAACTCTTAATTTTCCCAGGGGGAGGGTTCTTCTCTCCCCCTCCACTTGAACTACTGTTGACAACCTTTTTAACTAGGTGGGTCATTGGAGCATTTCTCCAGGATGTGGTATTCTTGGGAGTAACAACTGGATATTGAGAACTTCTTTCACTGTGACCTTTTCCCCTTTTCTTATCATTACTATTGAGTAATGTTTCTAGGTCACCAACATCATGTACACGAATACTTTAGTTGTTACCTTCTTCTTCTTCATTCAATATAGTATGAATGAAAGAGTTACTAAATCTCACTGAAAGAATATGTCCCACAAATATTTTGTTTGGATCAAAACCTTTGATCCTTTCAATATACTTTAAATTCACATTGTTGAAATAATTTGCAAATTAGTCAATTTTATTTATATATCTGAACATGAACCCTCCAATCTTCCATGGTAGGGGAATACATTGCTTTTTCCTTTTTTCATGGAAAAAATGTATACAAAATTTATATTTCATTGCCACCTCTGTAATAAATAGTTTGTCAGATACATGATATAGGAGAAAATAAGGATTTTCTTTTGAGCAAAATATCCTTATGAAACTGTGATTCTCCATTTGTTCTATTGTTCCTTTTTTCTCTAAGAATCTAGTAGGTTGGTCAGATATCCTTGAAGTATTTTATCCCAACAACAACCTTTTGAAGGATGAAACAAAATCATTATAAACTTCATAGAAACACAGAGGGGTCTTACGTCTCCATAGTGCCTGATACCAAAAGGTAACTGGATCTATTTCATGATTCACTCACTTACTTATGGTTAAGTTTGGGAATCGACAACAATGCACAATAGCAAATATCAGATAAGAATCCATAAAAAAAATTATGTCCTTTTTATAGTGTGATTAATGGGAGGAGATTTCAATAGAAATCAGTTTTCCCCAGTCAAAGATGGCATGTTCTTGCATGGTAAAATACAAAATATATAAAATCATGTGAGAGATAGAAGCAATGCTTTCCTGACATGTTAACCTCATAAAAAACCATGCAATTTCTTGATAGGGGTTTTTAAAAGACTCAACTTGGATTCTGGTTATGTATTCTTGGATAGATGCAAGATTCTCCAAATATTCAGGTAGGAGGTCAATCCCATTGCTATGTTTCTTCAAAAATTCTCTATAGTCTTCACCTTTGAAAGTAAGCATCGACTCTGGAAGATTTAACATCTTGTGAAAAACTTGCGATGAAAGAGAGATTGAAGAATGATCCTGGAGTTGTATAATTATTTGACTTGGCATGTTTTTTTCCACACATCATACAAAAAGTTCTTTACAGTAAAAAAACTCAGGAACACACCCAACATGAGCGATTCTAGATGCCCAAATTACGTCTTTCTGTGTAGGAGGAGAGGAATAATATGAATATGCTATGGACCACTGGAAGTTCTGGTCTTCACTACCAAAAATATTCAGAGTATCACCAAAAAAATGTTGTCTATTTGATGCTACCATAGGTTGAGGGGACTATTTCTTCAGCTGGATAATAACCTCAAACAAACATTTTCGAAGAGATAATGATAATTTAATCCCTTGGAAAATGGACATTTAATGCAATTTAATGAGTAAGTCCTCGAGCCTTTAACCATTAATGACGATATTTTAAGAGGTTGCACAACAATTGTTAGCATTAAAAAACACTTAATTCATATTTGGAAAAGCAGCATAATGGCAGGGACGGATGAGAGAGAGTTTGAATATGAAGTTTTTCGTGAACCCGCAACCCCGCATTTATGGATGATAAAAAATATGCTAAGTGTGGAGCTAGGCACCTACGGTAAATTTGATAGTCAAATTGTAGATCATGGAACCGAGGGTGCAAAGTGAAGGTCACAAAACTTGGAGGATGAGGGCATGAACCTGTAAACCTGCGCAATTGAAAAAATGGCTAAGTGTAGTGGAAGACTTGTGACATGAGCAAGTGGATGGAGATGAAGGTCTGTGAACCCGCGAACCCACCAATCACTAAAATGTGAATAAGTATAGTAACCATAAAGAGAGAGGATAAAGGATAAAAGAAAAAGGGAAATAAGGGGAGGTGTAGAAGAGGGAAAATAAATAGAAAAAATAAGCTGGGAAGATAGAATGGGGAAGGAAAACAAGGAAAATAAATGATCTCAACACTGATGTAGAATACATTTGTTACAAGCATAGGGATAACATAATTATTTGTTGATAACACTCTTTTACAACCCTCTTTTGACATCAAAATCTTGTTTTAAGGATTGGAAAATTGTTTACTAATTACAATCTTTCTTGTCCAATATCATATGCTGATTTGGATGGTATAATTTGCATCTCTTAAAATTCTCTTATTTTTGATATATCATTGTTATATGTTGCAATTTTTGGACAACAAGGCTTCTTTCTAATTTAACTTTTCTCTTGGGGCTTATTTCATCATATATTTTCTTGTTTTGGGTGATTTAACATTTGTTTTGCAGGTACTATCAGTTGGCAGTCTTTCCTTGATTTATACTCATCCTCCATCAGGCCTCAATATATTTTAATAATGACCTATAGGGGTGGTTCCTTCAACTCTTGGCCTTCCCCCTTGCAATCCTCTTAGGGTCACCCAGGAAGCCTCCCTTCTGTTGTACTTATCCATCACTAAAACAAGGGGGATTTCTATTGAGGTGACCATGATAAGTGTCCCCAGTTGTGTCATACATTTGTTGTTTGGGGTGGGATTTTCCTAAAATACAAATCGTGAGTTTATTTATAATTCATTTATCTAATTGAAATTATGTTATTTATGCACATGCATTTAAATAATTGTTCTTTGAATTTTGTAGCATCATAAATTAGGATTGAGTTTGGATGAGAAAGATATTCCACCAATACAAAAATGTCGCAATATCTTATTAAGAGAAAGATATTGTAGGAAAATGTTTGATGAAAATGGATAGTTGCTTTACCCTGCCAATTGTAACATGCCATCTTCTAGTAACCTGCATCTTGGTTCAATGGCATTACATTATGAATTGGATCTCTTTTATAACATACCAGTGGTATGTGGTTGCTCATAATGTAAAGGGTTGAAGAAGAACTCTCGACGTGTCACATTGTCTCATTATATTAATGATCGACTACCAAAATATGATGGTCTAATACCTCCCACTGTGGTTAATAATATAATAGGTGTACTACAAGGAGAACACCTTCCAACGAAGGTTTTTACAGAGGTTTTTAGTGTTAGAAAATTTGACAAATTTAAAAAAAAACCTTCGCTACAACCTTCTCTATTGGTTGTAGAGGTTTTAACAAATGTTTTGGTGGAAGTTTTAACTAGTAGGCGGAGGTTTTTTTTCCATTACTTTTATTTTCAAAACACATTGGTGCACATATATAAATGAGAAGCACTAGAATTGGTGCACATACATAAATGAGGTGCATCAGTGCACACACATAAATTATGAGCACCGATGTGCACACATAAATTATGAGCACCGATGCACACACATAAATGAGATGAACCAGTGCGCACAAATAAAATAAGAAGCACTGGTGCGCACACATAAATGAGAAGCACCAGTGCACACACATAAAATAAGAAGCATTGGTGTGCACACATAAATGAGAAGCATCGGTGCACACACATAAATGAGAAGCACCATTTACCAAACATAAATGAGAAGCTCTAGTGCACACACATAAATGAAAAGAACTGATGATTTTTATGTTTATGCATTCACTGGTGTGTATTGTAATCATGTGCATTGAAATATTTTGAAATGATACAAGTATAATCGTACATTATGTCATTTAAAGCAACATTTCTTTCTCACAATTTTTAGCACTAGTGCGTATAACTAATAAAAATGCATCGTTCAGTGAGTTCAAAAGAATGCATTGCCACAATATGTATATATTTTAATTAATCGAATATTTTTTTACAAATTTTCAATTAATCATCTCAAAATCAAATATTGTTTTATAATAATATTGATTTTTATATTTTTGTTATTTCATTTTGATACAATGATTGCATCAATGCGTTATCCAACATATTACACATCTCTTATTTGTAACAATGTAAATAATCCATATATATTAATTAATCATCAGCACAACATTTTACACCATTTGACAATCCAATAAAACAAGAAACCCATTTTATTAAATATGAATAAGTGACCTGTCGTCATACAAAATGGGACAACATAAAGGTCCACAATAATCAAAATGCAATAAATATGTAATTGTTACACTCATTAGTAACATGTACTCATGCAATTGGGACAATATGTATGTCGAGTACATTAAAAAAAATCCATATTTTTACAGACAAATATTCCAAAACATACAACTTGCAGTAACATTCAATTATATTGATTTTCATTCGACATTGCTTGAATTGCTATCATCTCTCTAGCTACATGTATGCCCAATTTATTCATCACTTGTAAGAAATATTGTACTTTGGTTATTTAACCTAATGTTATCTTGATTGACTTGTTTTTGATGTTCCACTTCTTCATGTTCCATCTACAAACATAGAAAAAAGGTGTAATAAGTATATCTACATTTATATATATAGTAAAATATACATGATTGCATAAATAAAAAAGTTTACCATTGTAGTGATTGTTTCATAAACAATACATATTCTTTTGAATCCATGCTTCATGTAGTCTCTCAAAATCTCTTCTATTGGATGCACTCCATACTTTGTTTCCTACATGTTTAATACACCATGACAAAGTACAGTTGATATAATTAATATAAAGGTTTATTGTTGTTCCATTAATTATAAAACAAGGGAAGTTATAAAACATAGCTACTTAGATATTGTTCAATTAAACCTTGATACTTCAATATATACTCACAACCCATACTTAACCCAATGTCTGTCAATTCTTCAGTTGGCTCTTCTTTGTATGTTAGCACCTATTAGAATACATCCATGGATGAGTGTAAATTAATTATTTAAATATAAATATCATAACAAAGATGAAATTTTAAGTAAGATCTAAAAAGTGAGTACTCACAAACTTTGTTATCAACCCTTTTATTCCTCATCGACCTGTCTTATGTGTTGAATGAGTTTCATTTTCATTTTCTTTTCTACAACAAAAGAATTGTAAATTAGTATTTCATGCCATAATTAAATTCAATGTACATAAAAGAATAAATGAATGATTACATGCCTCTTATGCACATTGTAAATTGTTGGGATGGATCCTCCTACGATGCAATTATGTTCATTTCTTTTACCATCTCCTTGTACACTTTTTCGGACATCCTCACCAACATGTATTGGTTTTTCTCTCATTTTTCCCTTGGAATTTCCATGACATTCCTTAACCAACACACATCATTAATTTAAACCTACAAATAATTCAAAGATATTAAATTTTTAATACAACATAAATAACTTAACTTGTTCTCTTGTTGGGATGAGCTACCATCATGCTTGCTACAACAAGTTGCTTTCGTTGAATTTTTTTTTTTCCTCTAGAAAAAAGCGTAATTTTATTTCTGTAGGAAAGAAAATTACATTCAGTAGATGCATATTCATATGCATTGCTGGAAATGACCCATAGCTAAAGCCATGATTTCTTTTAGGAAAACCCACAAAGGGGTTGCAATCAAAACATTTATCAAAAAAACATATACAAAATAGTCCATACATATACACCCGTTGCAGGAAATGAAACAGAGAAAAAATTCAGCAATTTTTTTTTCTCGAAAATAGTGCAGTGAGAGCCTTGACCCACACCAAATAAGCCTGAGAAAAGTCCAAACAAAAAATAGCATAATCAAGGGAGGACTGCAAAATCTGAGCTACTAAGACTGTATAATCATTTCAACAAAGGGATGATGCTAATAATCATAAAAAGTGCCATTATTTTCTTCAGAAATCAACCATTGACCATGATCTAGATGAAACCTGTCCTTTGATAATTGATCTTCCATCATATTCCTTTCCCTAAAAAACATGATGAATATCAAAAGAATTAAAATAAGCCACTAGAATTTGAAATTCTTCAAGAATAGGAATCAAAAGAATGTTGTGACATTGATGGAGATTCCAAACCCATTTAACAACTAATTGAGAGTCACCAAACACCTAAATAGAGTTGATATTTTTTTCTTTTGCAAAAAGAAGAAGCAGTTTGAGAGACATAAATTCATCATAATTGTTTGTTCCTGCCCCCAAACCCATTTTTATTTTGAAGATAAGTTGATATGATAAGTGAATAACAACCCCCCTCCACAAAGTTGACTGTTGTTTTGAGAGGCGCCATCAAAAAAATCCGACGACCTTTGATGGTTAATCCTTTCTGGATGGATTATCCTTCGAGATTCCTTTCCTCTTTATTGGGGAAAATGGGTGAGAATACCTAGACATTGGGAATCAATAATTTCTGATGGAATTCCTTTGATTTTAAAAATTACTTAGTTTCTAGCCAACCACTTGCCCCAACATACCAATGGAGATAAATATTTGAAGTTTGAGTATGAGGCATCTGATACCCATGATTTCCAGGCTTCTTCCACTACTTGTCATTGCCAAAGGAGGGCTCGATCGATCACTTTGGAAATTTCTTTCCATACTTCCTTTATGTAGGAGCAATGCAAAAAATGATGAACCCGTGATTCCTCATCAATCATTCAAAGAGAGCACCATGCTAGTCCAACAATTTGATGTTTTCATATTATTTCCCATGTTGGTACTTTTTGACTAATAATAACCAAAGGAAAAGTTTTAATTTGAGAGGACAATTTAACTTCCACATCCCTTCCACCACCATTCTAAGACATTGAGCTGGAGATCCATATTGAGTTCAATGTAACCCACTTTTAGAGAATAAGACCCAAAAGGGTCAGCTTCCCATACCAACTCATCTTCTTGCTCCTTCAGACAAATGTGAGCTAGATTTAGAGCCCTTTTATAGTTTACCCAAGAAGCTTCAAAACAATATTCCAATCCAATCTCATGGTGGGACTTCCATTCTTGAGACCAAATTGAGGTGTTGATTGGATCCCCTACCTGGATGAGGTAGAATATGCCTTGCTCTTGTAGTCTCATAATCAAGTTTTCTGGCAGAATATGGGAACCCACACTGCCTAGTCACGTATCCCTACCCACTCTAACCTTATTTCCTTTACTAAACTTCTATGCCAATCCATATCCAATCATATTGAAAGAGAAAACCATTTCCTTCCATATAATAGATGTTTCATGATGTTTTTTTGAAGTTCTTCTAATTCATTACATTAATGAGTTTGACAGAATATATTTATGGGTCACTACCTGGGTCCAAATATTTTCATTAGAAATTAACCTCCAAACTGATTTGGTAGCCAAAGCTTTAGTGAAAAGGAATATATTATTTAGGCCCCAACCTACCAGGGATTTTGGTTGGACCAAGGTAGCCCACTTCACCAAGGGGGGAATGACTTTTTATTGATTTCTTGCCCACAAGAATTTTGAGCAGAATTTCCTTATTATTTCTAAGATCCCTTTAGGAATCCAACTTAGAGACATATAATAGACTGAAATATCCTATAAAATTGATTTGACAAGGACCAATCTACCTTCCCGAGAGATCCATTTATGACTCTTTATATTTAGTCATTTTCCAAGTTTTCTATTATCCAAAGCCAATATATCTTCCTATAGCTGTTTCGTTTGAGATGGAATCCAAGATATTCCAAACTAGCATTGATCTCCCTAATCTCAAAGGGGAAAAAAGATCTGTAAATACCGATCTCCACCTCTTCCATATTTCGAATTGAAATTGAGGATTTTATGTCATTTATCATCATCCTCATGGCCTTCCCAAAAATAAAAAGAATTTAACGAAGTTTCTCAGCATACCCATGAGAACCATTACAAAAAATCAAAATATCATCTACAAATAACAGATGGGTAATCTAGAGGGTAGGGGAGATGAAGATCCCTTTGAAATATCTATTATTTTTTGCTTCTTCCAAATCCCTATTCAATCCTTCTGCCACCAAAAGGAAAAGGAGAGGCAAAAGTGGAAAACCCTGTTGAAGATCCCTCTCGGCTTTGAAAAATGGGGAAGCAGGCCCATTTATCAGAGAAAAAAAAGAGGTGGTTGGAATAAAACACATCACTGATCTGATAAAATCAATTCCAAACCCTATATGTGTTAAAAGAATCATGATTTAGAGCCAATTTACTCGATCATAAGATTTGGACAGATCGATTTTTAGAATTGTTCCTTTCAAATTATTTATTTTTATGGAATGGATACCTTCTTGAGACACTCTAATGGTTTCATGAATCTGCATGTCTTCCAGAAAACCAAATTGTTCTTTAGAAATTGAGGCTGAGAGTACTCCTTTGATTCTTCTAGCAATCACTTTTGCTATGATTTTATAGATATAATTACATAAGAAGATGGGTCTGAAATAATCTAAACCTTGTGGATTGTCATTCTTTGGAATCAGGGCTATAAAATTTAAATTTAAAGGAGCATGCATGTGAACCTCTCTTCAATTTTATTCTACAACCGACAATAGATCCTTTCCAAGAATATCAAATAAATCCATAAAGAAATCAATAGTCCATCCATCTAGTCCTAGGATTTTATTTTTTTGATAGCTATGGAGTACTACCTTAATCTTCTCTTCCTTGACCTCTTCCATAAATAGTCTATTTGCATCCTCATCTACAAACCTGGGGAATAAAGTAGCAATGTGAATAATCTCTGCTATATTTGTTTCAATTGGTGCTTTGAACAAGTTTTGGAAGTGGGTCTTCCCTAACCGAGCAAGATCTCGAAAAGATGAAACCTCCCTTCCATCTTCATCGATGAGACTCCAAATAGTATTCTTGATATTTATTCCATTAGAAAAAGCTTTATTTTTTTTTGTGTTATCATCCCCATTCTTTAATCATATTGCTCTACTTTTTTGCCTCCAAGTTTCCTCTTATTCCTTCAAAAACTTAGCGTTTTTCTGCTCTAGTAAAAGGAGGGCTTCTTTTGTATCTGGATTGTTGAATCCTTCACCCTCTGAATCATAAAATCTCTATAGATATTCCTCAATTTCCTTAAGAGACCTTTCATCCCTTTCTCTTTTTTCCTTTTCCCATCTTACTGTCTCCTTTTTAGCTCACTTTAAATTTGTAGCAAAATGGGCCCCTACAATTTCTCCCCCTTCTACGGAAAAAGGCTCCCAACACTCCTTGAAAAGTGTTTGGAATCTCTCCTTCTTATCCCACATCGGATTGAAATTGAAATGGATCGAAGGATTTCTCGATCCACCATCTATTTCAAAGAGAATGGGAGAATGGTAACTAAATCCCCTGCATACCCTATCCATTGCCTCAAATGTAAGGGTTGGGATAAAGATTCTCAGAAACCAAAAAGAGATCCAGATGGTTTTCTATGCGATCCTCCCCCATCCTCTTGTTTATCCATGCAGGACCTAATTTTATAGGAGAAAGGTATGAAAGTACTCCCTCGGAAATAAAGTGTCTAAAAAAATATGTAAGAGGATATTCCCTGGCCCTAGGGCCCCAAACTTCAACAACACCTAGAGAGAAATTTAGGTCTCCCCCCATAATAAGATTTTCCTTAGATAAGAAACTTTTGATATTTAGGGATTCCAAGAAAGAGACTCTGTTTTGATAAGGCCCATACAAGTTCAATAGAGTGAAGGTATTGCCCAAGTCTGCACATAAAATCTCCACCCCAAGACCAGAGTCAAATCCCTAAGAATTGATTATCTTAATCTTTGTCCGAGTCCACCCTATGGCTAGTCCACTTGATCTTCGTCTTGCATCCAGGCCTAAAAAATTCCAACAGAGATATCACCATCTCACTGGCTCCTAAGGTTTCTTGAAGCAAACTACAACCAATTGTTGGGCCTCCAATAAAATTTCAAGAGAAGTTTTTTTGGAAGTTCCTGCTACGCCTTTACAATTTAGGGAAATAAATTTCATGGGGGAACCCCTTCTTGGGGGCTTCTCTACTCCAAGTTCCCCAAATATGGAGAGTTGTTTCTGAATTGCTACATCAGCCAAATCTTTATTTTAATCAATTGAAAAGAGAGATTTCCTTCCCCTTCCTTTTTGACCCAACAGAGCTTCATGATTTTCCCCCAACCCATGAAATATCATCCCAAGGATACCATCACATATCTATTTTTGAGGTTATAAAATATGGTCACCTCTTATGAGTCCACAGAGGAATCCAATACTTCTCCAGAAGCTAAGGGGGGAGAGGGCATAGAAACAAATTCAGGGTTAGTAGTGGGGTGGAAGAAGAAGGAGTGAAATCCATAATGGGAAAGGGGGTCAGGCCTTGTGAGAGAGGGGAAGGGGGAGGAGGAAAGGGTTACACTAGAAGAAAAGGGGACCGAACTAGTGGAATAGGGGTAGGAGAAGAAATCGACCCAAACCAATCTTTTCCTAAAAAAGAAAGAGAATGTATTAGAAATTTAATGGAATGAGAAGGTAAAAATGACATACCCTTAGAAGAAAGGCCTGACCACTTCGATGCCATGAGGGAGGATCTCCCTTGTTTTTGAAGCATTGAGAACCTATCCAGTATTGATAACATTGATCTAACCTTGGAATTTAAACCTTGAACTAGGCCTGGAACCCCAAGCGTTGGCCTTTTTATAGCTCAATCATTATCATGTGCAAAAGATTCACTGGGAGAAGAATTTGATCCAAAGAAAACTTGGGGATCCTTCTGAGCTCGAGCCGCAGATGGCTCTGGTCAAATCTTCTTTGAAATGAAAGGAATAGGTCATTGACTCCCAACATGTCCTTGTCTATGGAACCTTCGACACTGAAAGGGGACTCCCTCATAGTCAAGCTTTTGAGATTAGATTCCTGCCTTGACACAAGTTCCAAATCCTCCACTAATCCCTCTCTAATGTTTAGTTGAACTAGGATCCATGCCACTACATACTCGTCCGAGGCCAAAAATGACATATCAATGTCAATAAAAGTTCCTAGAGTATTCCCAATAATTTTAAATATTTCCTTAGACCAGAATTCTAGAGGGAGACATGGGAACATCACCTAGATAGGAACAATGTCTAGCCATTATTTTTCTGCATCAAAAATTTATGTCCAAAGTTTAAAGAGAATTGGGGTTGATTCAATGCTCCAAGGGGATTCAATAATCCATAGGGCATACTCTACACTTACAAATTTGAAGGCGAACCAACCCCTTCCAAGAATCCTGACTATCAACACATAACCTAAGTGCCCCATCCATAATTTACTGATGCAGGAGCATCGTACGCAGCCAACAAAGTGAGCATGAAAGTGGAAACCAGCTGGAGAAGCACCAACGCACGTTTTTGAAGGCGTTTTGAATTTGAATGAAAGAATCATTAATGTAATAGCTAGGAGGAATGTATTTGGATTTATATTTTGGAGATTGTAAATAGATCTTGAGCGTTGCTCTTGTCTGTCGAACCTAGACACATTTATGTGTATTGAATGTAAATTAGGTAGATCTTAAATTCTGTTTAGATGGTTTAGAAATGCAGGAGGGAAAACCCGTAAAAGACACCCTCGCTTGTATCATTGTAACATTATTCAGAATTCAAAAATCTGTAAGTTGTTGAGCATAGAGGGTAGAGAACTATAGAGCAGAAGAACATAGAGAAGAACCCATGTACAGGGATACTTGAGTTAATATATGAAATCTTGACTCATTTTCATGGTGTTAGTATGCTTACTGTTTACATCAGTTGAATGGTATGTTTACAATTATTTTGTTTCTCTGTTACACATTTATTTCAATGTTGTGTTATGTGTATAATTTCATGATTGAATATATGAAGTTTGAGAGAGAAGAAGAATGAGTTTCAATTGTTTCTCTTCCTGAGAATTCCCTCAAGGAGTGCAGTGAACGTCTACAAGGTGTGTGTTGATGAGGGTCTAAGTTTATCTAAGAAAGATCAAGAGAGGTGTTGTTGTTCTCATACTAGAAGAAGTGCGGGTGAATCACAGAGCCATGCAAGGTGTGCGCAGGTTGGGTGAGGTCTTGGATTTTATCGAACCAAGAGGAAGACTTAAGGACTATTGTTGCAAGGAGAGCACACAGTCGAAGATTCCAATAACTAGAGGTTATTTGTAATTTCCGCTAGGAGTGCGTGTAGAAAACCTTTTGGAGCCATGAGTTCGCAGTAGAACCAAGCTCAAAAGAGATAGAACCTTTGAAGTGTTCGAAGGGAGACAGAGGTTGAAAGCGTCTCGCAGAAGTCAGGTCCAAGAGGAAGGCCATTGAGTCATTTGGTCAGAAGTCCTGGAGAAGTTTGAATGGATGGTGGAAACACTTGGTGGAGAAGTGTTGAATTTCCATGGGTCATTGGATCTCACAGACTGACGAAGAGGTTAAAGCTATGCATCTTTCAGTGTTCAGAAGCTCAGAAGGAGTAGTGGCCATTGGATGGAGATTAACAGGAGTCGTTGATCTCACGCGTGAATTTCGCTATTTCAGAATTCGGGAAGTAGAGGAGGCAATGACTCGGATTCAAGAGTTTTGCACTCTTGATTCTTGAAGTCCCAATCAATTTAGGACCATCGGATCGCGGGAGACTAGAACCATTGATTTTCGGCAAGGACATTTCATGATTTCGGGAAATCGGCGGAAGAGTGGTTGTGTAGCAACTTGCCGATACACGAAGTCCCAGGCACTGAAAGATTGCGCCCTAGGTTTTAGCCAGAGGTCGCATCAAAGAAAGGTCAAGGGAGGAGTCAAGATCTGTAAATCCCTTTCGGGTTCTGGGGTTGTCAATTCAGGGGGACTCAAATCAGGATTCGCGAGGTCACGAAATCCGAAATACCTTTTCGGTAAAGGTTTGTGGTCATAACAGTTGGTCACATGGGTGAGGGTTTATGCCTTGTGTTTGTTCATGCAAGCGTAGCTTGTAAGGACTTGTGGATACACACTTGTGTGTGTGTGAGATTTTCAATGGGGAAGTCGAAGATTCAACCTGACTCAGGTAAACATTTAGAACGATCCTAATACTGGGAGGTCGTGCAGAACTTGCTGAGGTAGGGGTGTTGCGTCAGAGTGGTATCAGAGCCCTACCACTTTCCTTTTTGTTTCTGTGGGGAACAGATTGAAACAATGCCGCCAAGAAGGAGAGAGAGACCAATACTTGATCCAACTATGGAAAGGGAATGAGAGAACTCCATGCTCGATTAGATGCTATGGGGACGATGCAGATATGGACAGTTGATGTTAGAGATGTCAGTGAATCCAAAAGTGAAAATGAGGCTGGAGTTGAAGAAGAAGCTGCAGTCAAAGATGTTGTAGAAGAGTGTCTATTCAAAGCTATTGCAAGGATAGGAGCCAGAGCAAAAATGGACATTCCGATGTATGAAGGAAACTTAGACGTTGAAGAGCTACTATATTGGTTTAGAGATCTGGAAAAATACTTTGACTATGAGGATGTCGAAGAGGACAAGAAGGTTAAGCACACAGTCACTAGACTGAAGGGTCATGCAACACTATGGTGGGATGAACTGCAGGCTGATAGGCATTGAAAAGTCAATAAAAGAATCAAAATATGGGATAGAATGGTTGCCAAAATGAAAGCCAAGTTTATACCCAGGGATTACCAAATCAATCTATTTCGAAGAATGCAGAATTTGAGACAGAAAGGAATGACAGTGAAAGAATACACTAAAGAGTTCCACGGAATAAACATTAGAGCTAGTCATCGTGAAAGTGATGATGAAAAGGTTGCCAGATACCTGAATGTCTTGAGATACGAACTTCAGGATGAAATAATCATGTTACCCATTAGGAATGTGGAATATGCTTATAAAATGGATTCGAAGGCTGAAGAGAAATTGGCCCGAAAGCAAGGTCAAAGAGGTCGGGGAAGAAGTCAAAGCAGAGGCAAATCAGTTGCCCAGAACAGAGTATAGAAGCCTCAGGGCGAAGAGGAGAAACCCCATGCTCAAACGGAAAGGGGAGGAAGTTCCCAAGGAAGGAAATATGCTGATAGGAATATGTTTCCTCGAGCAAGAGGAAGAGGAAGAGGTAGAGGTAGAGGAGGTGAGATAAAATGTTTTGGTTGTGGAAAGATCGAACACAAGTCTTTTGAATATCCTGATAGAAAAAGAGACAGAGGCGAAGCTCACATTTCTAAAGCACAAGGGAGAAATGTTGAGGCCAAAGATGCTAAAGGCGAAAGATCGCTAATGATGAGGAAAATTCTCTTGAAGCCAGAGAAAGAAGTAGAAAATCCAGTCCAGAGGAACAGTTTGTTCAGAACTTCTTGCAAGACCAAGGACAGGGTATGCAAGGTGATAGTAGACAGTGGAAGTACATATAATTTAGTATCCATAGAGATGGTGGAGAAACTGGACTTGGAGACTGTTGCACATCCGAGCCCATACAAAGTCCCGTGGTTACAAAAGGGACATCAGGTAACTGTCACTAAATAATGTTTAGTTGAGTTTAATATAGGAGGTTATAAGGATGAAATTTTATGTGATGTCATTCCCATGGACGTCTGTCATCTTTTTTTTGGGAGACCATGGCAATATGATAGGAATGTTTTTCATGATGGGAGAAAGAACACATATACCTTGGAGAAGAATGGTAGAATGCATATGTTGCTGTGAATTAAATACAAGGAGGTAAAAATAGAGATGGACAGTTCTATACTTCTCATGAGTGGGAAGGAGCTTCTTGATGAAGTCAAGAAAGGTGAAGAAATGCAATTTTTTGTGGTCAAAAAACCTAGATTCATCTTAACCAGTACCAATATAGATGATATACCGGAGGAAATTCAGGAACTACTGGAGGAGTTCGCTAATATTGTGGTGGACGAATTACCTTGTTCATTGCCACCCATCAAGAGCATAAGTCATCCCATTGACCTTATACCAGGAGCGAGTTTTCCAAACAAAGCAGCGTACAGGTTGATGCCGCGGGAGAATGAGGAGGTCAAGAAACAAGTTCAGGATTTGATGAACAAAGGGTTGGTTAGAGAGAGCTTGAGTCCATGCGTTGTACCTACAATGTTAAGTCCAAAGAAAGATGGTGGCTGGAGAATGTGTATATATTTGAGAGATATCAACAAAATAACCATCAAGAATAGATTTCCTTTACCTAGGATGGATGACTTGATGGATTTCTTGAGTGGAGCAAAGTTTTTTTCAAAGATTGACTTGAAAAGCGGCTATCATCAAATTAGAATGAGGGAAGGTGACGAATGGAAGACAACATTCAAGACGAATGAAGGACTGTATGAATGGCTTTTCATGTCGTTTGGGTTGACGAATGCACCAAGTATTTTCATGAGGCTGATGAACGAAGTCTTAAAAGATTTCATTGGTAAATTTGTAATTATATATCTTGACGATATACTGATCTTTAGTAAGACTGAAGAAGAACATCTAAAGAATTTAGCTGCAGTGATGAGAAGGTTACAACAAGAGAAGCTACTGATCAATCTGAAGAAGTCATCTTTCATGAAGAAAGAGCTTATTTATTTAGGGTTCGTAATCTCTTCAAATGAGTTGAAAATCGATCCTGAGAAGGTAAAAGCGATCAAAGATTGGCCATCGCCAAAGAGTATCTTTGAAGTCAGAAGCTTCCATGGACTTTCTAGTTTTTACAGAAAGTTCATCAGGAATTTCAGCAGGATATGTGCACCAATGATGGACATAGTCAAGAAAAGACACAAATCTTTTCATTAGACAGAGGAAGCAGAGAAGAGTTTCAAATTACTGAAAGCTAAGATAATTGGATAGCCAGTTCTGGTTCTGCCAGATTTTAGCATGACATTTCAAGTCAGGTGTGACACAAGTGGATTTTCAATTGGAGAAGTCTTAAGCCAAGACAACAAGTCGATTGCATACTTCAGTGAGAAGATGAATGAGACCAAGCTAAAATATTGAAAGTATGATAAGGAATTTTATGCAGTTATACAGGTGTTGAAGAAATGGAGACATTACTTAATTCTGAAAGAGTTTGTCTTGTATAGCGATAACCATGCTTTACAATTCATAACTCAATAGTAGAAACTGAACCAAAAGAATGAAAAATGGGTTGAATACATTTAGAACTTTACTTTTGTTATAAAGCATATTTCTAGAACTGCTAACAAAGTTGTTGATTCTTTGAGTAGGAAATGTTTGATTCTGCAGGAATTCAGAGTGAAGACCTTAGGTTTTGATAACCTCAAGGAAATGTACAGAGAGGATGCAGGTTTTAAAGAAGCTTATGAAGCGTGTGAGAATCCATTTCTCAGAGACAGGAGCCAATGGATTGAATATATGATTCAGGATGGACTATTATTTAGAGTTAATCAGTTGTGTATCCCGAAGAGTTCTATCCGGGAGAACCTTCTGAAGGAAAAACATAGTGGAGAATTGGCTGGACATTTCGGCCATGATAAGACTTTTGCACAATTGAATGGCTCATACTATTGGCCAGGGATGAGGACATATGTCAAGAAATTTGTGGACAGATGCATAATTTGCCAGCATGCGAAGGGAAAAAGACAAAATATAGGGTTGTATCAGCCATTGCCAGTACCAGAGAGGCCATGGGATGCAATAAGTATGGAATTTGTATTAGGAATACCGAGAACACAAAGAGGCTATGACTCAATATTTGTGGTAGTCGATATATTTTCTAAAATGGAAAATTTCATACCATGTCAGAAAACCAGTGATGCAACACATGTTTCCAATCTGTTTTTCAAAGAAGTTGTTAGACTTCATGGCTTACCCAAAGGTATTGTATCAGACAGGGATACCAAATTTGTTGGTCATTTCTAGAGGACCTTATGGAGGAAGCTGGGGACTAATTTATCTTTTATTTCATCATATCATCCTCAGACAGATGGACAGACTGAGCTTGGTGGGATATTTGTTGAGGAGTTTGGTGGCTGAACATCATAGCTAGTGGGATCAGATTCTGCCGCAAGCAGAATTTGCATACAATGATTCACCTAATAGAAGCACTGGATAGAGCCCATTCCAGATCATGTATGGAATGCAGTTGAGAGGATTATCTGAGTTAAGGGACTTGGAGAAGAATGCATTCATAAGTTATAGCCATTTCACGTGAATTTATAGTTGACATATGAAGGATTAATAAGATCTCACGTGCGAATTTTGCTATTTCAGAATTTGGGAAGTAGAGGAGATAGTGACTCGGGGTCGAGAGTTTTGAACTCCTGATTCACTAAGTCTCGATCAATTCAGGACCATCATATTGTGGGAGACTAGAACCGTTGATTTGCGACAAGAACATTTCGTGATTTTGGGAAATTGGCGGAAGAGTGGTTGTGTAACAACTTGCTGATACATGAAGTCCCGGGTGCCAAAATATTGGGCCCCAGGTTTTAGCCAGAGGTCACATCGGATAAAGGTCAAGGGAGGAGTCAATATCCGTAAAGCCCTTTCGGGTTCTGGGGTTTTCAAGTCAGGGGGACTCACATCAGGATTCACGAGGTCGCAAAATCCGAAATACCTTTTCGGTAAAGGTTTGTGGTCATAGCAGTTGGTCACGTGGGTGAGGGTTTGCGTCTTGTGTTTTTTCACGCAAGCATAGCTTGTAAGAACTTGTGGATACACACTTTTGTGTGTGTGATATTTTCAGTCGAAGAGTCAACCTGACTCAGGTAAACATTTAAAACGATCCTAAGACTGGGAGGTCACACAGAACCTGCTGAGGTAGGGTTTTGCGTCAGTTACCTACCCAATCTTTGAGGGATTCGACATTAAAATGGAGACCCCTAAAATTTCATACCACCTTCGTAGAGGAAAAATCTGAGAGTTGGGCCATTGTGATGTCCTCCCCTAAAACTAGCCTATCCGGGCCTCTTTTAGGCTTAAGACACTTATTATTTTTCTTGCACACACTTACAACTTGGGCCTGGTGATTTTTAAGTGGCTCTTACTCCCGAGAGATAGAATACCCAAAAGAGGTCAAGAAATACCCCAGAGATAGCTTTGGCTAAGACATCGTAGGTGGTTTATCAAGTACCAACATGAGTCTACGAATTCTGTCAGAAAGAAAGGGTTATGAAAACCCCTCCAAGGGCTATTGAGGCCTACCCAAGAGAGATATGTAGAGGATCTCTCAGTGTAGTTCCATTCCAAAAGGTAAACCTTTACCCCGAAGTCCCCTAGAAGAGACCCTATATCTGTCGAACTTACAATATCTGACTTCCACATATTCTATCCCAAAGGAACCCTTGCCCATGAAGAGAAAGGACAAAAATGAGGATGAATCCCTATCGCATGAGAAATTCCATTAAACCCTCTAGGAATTTATAAAGGGAAACCATCCATAGAAGAATGGGGAAACACACCATACCCACTGATGAAAGGAGGTTTTGACACCAAAACTGACATAGATATTGTCTCTACCGAAATCCCCATTCCGCTAATGACCCAAGTGGATGACGTGTCCATCCAGGAACTTGTCAAGAATCCAACTGGTGACCCCCAGATATCAACTCCCTCTGTCGGGTCTACACTGTAATCAAGAAGTTCTTCCTCCTTCTGCCAAATGTCAACAAGATGTTGCATATTCCCCGAAAACCACCTACAGTTTTCAGAAAACCCCCCGCCAACAAGAATACCTTAACCCATTCCCGACCTAGGGTTTCCACAATCCATCTTCCAATTCCACCAAAAAAATCTTTTTCTCCAATACATGTATATACATAAATCATTTCCCTTGAACTTCTATCAGTCATATTCTATAATAAAAGAAAGGAATAATGAAATTTAAAAATGTGAATTTTGTTTTAAAAAATAAAATTAATAGAAGCATTGATGCTCTATAAATTAATGGAAGCATTGGTGCTCTATTAATTAATAGAAGAACTTGAAATATAATGA
The DNA here is from genome assembly GCA_009831015.1 of Picea engelmannii. Classification (NCBI taxonomy): domain Eukaryota; kingdom Viridiplantae; phylum Streptophyta; class Pinopsida; order Pinales; family Pinaceae; genus Picea; species Picea engelmannii. Next base: position 209,139 of record ML780833.1, read on the forward strand.
GTCTGCTAGGGTTCCAACATCGAGCCCCTACGAGTGCCACCTTGAATCCTTGTTACGACCATGGAGGTCAAAGAAGGGGGGTCTCTTGGCCCCTCTTACAGCTCCTTCATTGCCCTTGAGCAAGGCTTCAAGCACTTCAAGCAACCGCCCTTTGATCTTCTAGAAGAACTAAAAACCATCCTTTGGGAGGATGAGATGTCGAAGGATAAACCTATGGAGATTGACCCTAAATCAAACCATCCAAAAGAGGCTTGCACCTGGGAACCTGGAAAATGCATTCTGCAGGCTCATATCGTGCCCAAATATACCATCAACTCTCCAAGGATAGAAGACCAGAAACAATACATGAAGGATTTTGCCCTGATAGGAAAATTTCTAGGACTTTAGCCATCAGAAAAAGATTTAGTGAAATGGATCCAACATTGGTGGAAGCCCAAGGCTCACTACGACCTTCATCTTGGATCAATGGGCTTCTTCATTATCATCCTTCATAACCTGGAGGGAAAAGACCGAATCTTTGAAGGAGGCCCGTACTTTTACAACTTGACAGGTATTTTCCTTCATTTTTGGACGGAAAAGTTCAGCCCAGAGAAGGAGGACTTCACGCATCCAATAGTCTAGCTACGACTGTACTCGCTACCTCAAGAGTTATGGTTGGAATAAATACTTACAGGCATCAGCAACATGATTGACATCTATTTCAAAGCTTCGAAGGAAACAAAACAACGAATTTACACTCCTTATGCACGAATTTGTGTTTAATTAAATATCTCCAAACCACTCTTCGGAGCCATAAACTTGGACTACCAGGACGAAGAATGGTCCCAAACCTTAGATTATGAGCACATCTCCTTCCGCTGTTGGAAATACCACAAACATGGCCATCTCTTCCGTGACTTCCCCTTAAATAAGCCCAACAAATCAAATCTTGAGGATCTTGGAAAAATCCAGGACGATTTCACCTAGGTCATGGGACGCCGTAGGAATCCATCCAAAAAAGAGCCTCCACAAGCCCCCTATGGACCCTCAACTAGTAACTCTTTCGAAGCCCTCCAGACTTCGTCAGAAAATCCCATCAATCCCTCGGACCCCCTGACAAATATCATAGTCCTAGTGCAAGTCTAGGGTTCTCCAAACCCCAACCCACCCACCTCAGGATCCACTCAAATTCCCAACTTAGAGATCTCCCTTCCAACAAATCTAGGGCCAAAAATAGGAGACTGTGACATAAACCTGGAAGATCAGGAGTTGGTAGGAATAGATATGGTACACATTGAACAGGCCTACCGAAAACAACAACTCTACAACATACCTCTGGATCAGTTATGCAAAGCCCAAATTTTTTTCCTCAACTCCACAGCAGGAGGATCAGCCTGCGCCAATTCAAATATAGGAATACAAAAAGGAAGATCGAAAGAACAACACAAACCCACCAAATAAGAGAAGAAAAGGGGAAAAAAACCAAAGCACCAACTCATTCAATATGTGGGAAATTTCCAAGTAAACTCAGGCCAGATCCACTTGATCTTGGATAGCTTTCCTCCCCTCCAACCCTCATCGTAATCATGAATATGCTATCGTGGAATATAAGGGGCCTCAATGCATGAAGCAAGCAATGCTTGCTCCGTGAAAGGATAATGAAGGAACAACCATAAATTCTTCTCCTGCAAGAAACTAAATGTGAGGGAGATGAAACCTCTAAAATACTTTCAAAATGTTGGAAACAAGATAATTTAGTTGAAGTCGATGAAAAAGGTGCAGCAAGAGGGATTGGCATACTCTGGAACCCTGCCACGATACTAATGGAAGGTTTCTTCACTTCCAAATGGACCATCACAGCCTCCTTCCATCTCATCGGTTCGAACAAGCCATACTGTATCACGAATGTCTACAACCCTGCAACCTCAGGAGACAAGGAAGCCTTCCTCCATCATTTGGAATGGATTGCTAATCACATCGACAACCAACGATGGATCCTTGGGGAAGATTTCAATATGATAATAGGCCTAGAGAAAAATAAGGGGGGTACATGTCGGCTGGTAAATGACAGTGAGCAGTTCCACCAAATCATTGGCCTACTAAATCTCATTGATGTAGATATAGACAAAGGACCTTTCACTTGGTCCAATAGATGCTCGGGGGCACAAGATGTCTCATGCAGATTAGACCGTTTCCTAATATAAGAACCCTTCATGTTGGATGGCCTCTCTTACAATGCCACTATGATTGATACTCCAAGATCTAACCATTGGCCGATACTTCTCTCGATAAACATCATTGGTACTCCATGCATGAAACCCTTTCGCTTTGAAAAATTTTGGCTGACACACCCAGACTTTCAAAAAAACATAAAACTCTGGTGGAAAGAAGCAGCAATCACAGCAGGCACTCCTATGTACAAATTTCAACAGAAGCTAAAAAACCTCAAGCAACAATTAAAGTTCTGGAACAAATCCACGTTTGGCAACATTTTCCACGCTCAGGAAATCCTCAACCAGCAAATTCAAGACCTCCAACAATAGATCAGAATACAAGGCTTCATCGATACTCTAAAGGAACAAGAATCCATTCTCAACAAACAGTTGTCAGAAAGACGGGCACAGGAAGAAATTCTTTGGAGACAAAAATCCTGTATCTAATGGCTCAAAGAGAGGGAAAGAAACACCAAATGTTTCCATAGATCGATGCTTCAATGCCTCCATTCAAACCGAATTACTCACCTTGCTTCGGACCAAGGCCTGGAAATTCAAAAGCATGCAGACATAGAGAAGGAACTAATATCTTGCTACAAGAACCTTCTTTCAGAACCCCCTATAGATCGCACCCAAGCTATCAACTCAATCCTCAAGCACATTCCAAAGGATATCACCAAAGAACAAAATGAGGCCTTGATGCATCCAATTACCCAAGAATAAGTTGATCAAGCCCTTAGGGACACCCTACTAGGCAAATCCCTAGGGACCGATGGTTTCACTTTGGACTTCTTCCACCATTGCTGGGATATTATCCGTGAAGAAGTTTTGGAAATCATAGAGGATTCCATAAAATCTGGGCAAGTCCTACAGGCCCTCAATGCCATCTTCATCACTCTCATTCAAAAAGAGAACAAATTCACCTCCCCATCTCACTTCCGACCCATTTCACTCTGTAATGTGATCTATAAGCTCATCATGAAGGTCATAGCCAAGCATCTTAAAACTATCCTACCGTTCATCATCTCTTTGGAACAATCAGGGTACGTGGAGGGCAAACAAATCTTGGACAACATCATTCTAGCACACAAAGCAATCCACTCGCTTCAATCGACCAAGTCTCCTAGTATTCTTTTGAAACTAGATCTTTCCAAATATTTTGATAAACTTAGTTGGAACTACTTGAAATCAACCCTTCTAGCCTTTGGTTTTGATCCTTCTTGGGTCTCCTGGATTGTCAATCTCACTTCGTCATCCCTATTCTCCATCCTAGTCAATGGCGTCCCTTCCAAACCCATCTCTCCAACTAGAGGTATTATACAAGGGGATCCACTCCCACCCTTTCTCTTTATCATAATGGCGGAAGGGATGAGTCGAGCCATTAAAGATGCCATCACAGATCACTCCATCTCCAGTCTCACCCCCCATGGAATCTCCCCACCCATTTCTCACAGTCAGTTCGTGGATGACATCCTCTTAATGGGACTCCCCACAGTTCGAGAAACTCTCTGAATTCTCTCTATGATCAACCTTTTCTATGATTCTTTGGGCATGTAAGTAAGATTCTCTAAGTCCCAAATCTTCTTCTTCAACACGCCCATCTAGATTCAAAGCCATATTACGAAACTCTTGGGGTTCATCTGAAGCGTCCTCCATTCTAAATATCTTGGCATCCCTCTTATTGATAATCCTTTAAGGAATGCTTCCTGGGAATATATTATTTCCAACCTCAGGAAAAAACTTTCCTCTTGGACTTTCCACTCCCTCAATCTTCCTGGTCGCCTTGTCCTCCTCAAGTTTGTCCTTCAAGCTCTCCCTATCTATGCTTTCTCAGCTCTTTCAGCCCCAATATTTTTCCTCTACACTCTTAGAAATATCCAAAGGAGATTCCTATGGAAAGGAACCAAAGATGGACACACATTTTCTCTAGTCAATTGGAAACAATCATGCAAACCAAAGAAAGCAGGGGGACTCAGACTCAGAGATCCATCTATCCTCAATAAGGTCCTCAGTGAAAAAATATGGTGGAGATGGTTAAAACAGACTCAAGATATTTGGGCATGCCTTTGGAGGAAAAAATACACACCTTCCACATCGGAACAAGAGATAATAAGATGGAATGGTCAAGGTCCTAGATCTCTTATTTGGGAAGTGACCAAGAAAAACAAGGGCATGATTATGGACCATGCTTTCTGGGAACTGCAAGGTGGGACCTAGACCCTTTTCTGGAGTGACTCCTGGAAGAAACTTCTGGCCCTAGACAAGGTTCCCACTTTGCGCACTTTTATTCCCTTAATGACAGGCATAGGGCTCCAAAAAGTATCTGACTTCTGGATTGTAGAAGAAAATAGTGACACCTAGCGCAAATGGAAAAACACCCACGAAGAGTTGAATATCCCCCCTGAGGTAAATCTTCAACCACTTCTAGATCAACTCAACTCCAAGAGAATATTCAACCAACAAGGGGAAGAAATCCTAGGATGGGTCCATTCCAACACTGGCACCTTCAACCTTCAAGAAGCTCATTTCCTCAGTGCAGGACATAACTCCCTCCCAAAATAAGCAGTTTGGAACAAAATCTGGGGTGCAAAGATTTGGCCAAAAATCAACACATTTCTTTGGTTAACAACTAACAACAACATCCTTACTTGGGAAAATCTAATAAAAATAGGATTTACAGGCCCCTCTTGGTGCCATCTTTGTTGTAATGAGGAGGAGACTCAGAATCGCCTTCTCAATATTTTCCCCTATAGCTCGCAACTTTGGGACCAATGCTCCAGCATCATGAGAACCTCTGATCGGAATCAGCTAGGTATAAGGGAAACAATTGAGGGATGGAGAGATTCAATATTTCAATCTCCCATCATCAATAAGATCTGGCAGCTCCTACTTGGCTTTATCCTTTGACATATTTGGAAAGAACGAAATCACAAAATATTTAAATCATCTTCCTTCAATTGGCAAGAAGTCTGGTCTAAAATCCACTCCAATATTAAGGAAACAATCATCTTACACCCCTAGATGGATCATGATTTTAAATGCCCGACAAATGAGCACGTCATTCTCAATACTTGGCAACTCCATATCTCCCCCTCTCTTCCTGCCCCCTACCCAGGAAACAATACTAAGATCAGCCCCTCCCATTGGGAGGCCCCGCAAGATGGGTATCATAAAATAAACTTCAATGGAGCGTCCAAGGGAAATCCGGGACCCACATGTTATGGGGCTGTCGTATGCAATAGCAAAGGCAAGATCCTCCAAATATTAGATGGGAACTTAGTTCATAACACTGGCAATGCTACTGAGATATGGGGATGTCTCAAAGGTCTTCAAGCAGCCAAAGAGCAAGGGATAAACCTCCTTATAACAGAAGGCGATTTGCAAATAATCATCAACCTCCTCTGTCATCTCCTAAATGGTGCATAACCGGAAAAGATCTCCCCAAGTTGGAGACTCATGAACGGGTTGATCAGAATAAAGTCAATTCTTCATCCATATTGGGTAATTGTTCCCTTCCATGTCCGAATGAAAGCAAATCAAGTAGCAGATATGTTGGAAAACTTCGGGGTAGACCTGCAGGAAGGAGACTTCGGCTGTTCTCTGGCCTCATGTCCTACTCACCCCTACGTTGTTGCATGAAAAAATATGGCTCACAACAAGGACCAACCCCTGGATGGGGTGATATCAAAAATGACAAGTGAAAGGCCAGACGGGTGGACACCTGGCGCCAACAACTCTTTCCACCTCGTGCCAACTCATTCCGCACTTACCTCTACCACTAATACATGCAATTAAATCCTTGGTCGAAGCTCCACTACATTCAATTGCACTCGACTTCGTTTAATGTTTTGGCACTCTAGTTAGCGGGATTGATAATTGCAATGGGCTAGATGTAGGTCCAGTCCCATCACCTTGCCCTGTTCAATGGTTTTAGGATAGATTTCTAGATTGTCGTGGATCATTTGAGCTCTCGACCTCCAGTGTCCTGGCCTCCTCCTCCAGACTATATAATTCTCTGCCTATGGTTCAAGTTCCTCCGTCCTTCTATCGTCCTTGGTGCTCTCGGCCTCCCGTGCCTAGCACTCACCCTTTAGTCTAATTTTTCACTTTGTTTTGGCTTGAACCCTCTCCTTCGCCCAACAGTTGCCTCGAGCTCCACCTATGGTTTTTGGTGTTTGTCTGGATGCCTCGCCTTCGGGGTAAATCTAAACAGGAGACATCCTGGTATGCAACAAGAGGTAGAGACTTGAGAGGTCGAGGCTGAGGTAAGAAGACTCTCCAAATCTTGCCTCAGGACCCTACTCAAGACTCTACCCCATAGCTTCCCCTTGCCTAAAATTGCTCCAACTCTCCGTACCACCCTCCCGAACGAGCCAATACTCCATAATTACCTCCCTTGTATTCTCCTTATGCATTTAGAGTTGAATGGTTTGATAGCCATGGAAATTCTCTAGGCTTCGATCCAAATCTCAGTCCAGAGACATAGTCTCCTTACCAGCCTCCACCTCGCCCTCCTCCACCCCCCTCTCCCCCCATTCTATCAACCCCTCTCTCTTCTTCTTCCTCCCCCCTCCCCTCTCCGGACTCCCCCTCCTCATCCTCTGATTCACCCCCACCCCCTATGATTCCATTTGCTTGCACCCATTGCCCTAAGATGGAATCTCTGAAGGATTCTTTGGATTTCATCAAGCACACAATTAAGGACGTCAATGGCACCATCAAAGAGATGCAGAACATGGAAGCAAACCAGATTCATAATGAGGATCTCTTTATGTCTCTTCTATGGGATCTAAGGAAAATTACTCTGTACATAGGTGCTCTAGGAAAGGACAATGCGCAAGAACGAAGGAACGAGTAGTGACCCAACCCCAGCTCTAGATAGCTTCCTCTTGCTCAGGTTCCCCAAGTTCTTATGTCTCCAGAAAACATAATTTACAAGGTTTTCTCCCTACGTGGCTTCTTAGTTCTAGGTGTATACAGTTTTATCTCCTTTCAGTTTTTGAATTTTGCATGGATAGTCTAGCTTACATAATTCTCTCCCTGCATGGAAACCGAGATCAAGTACTTTACAGTATATGCTCTTTATAGGTTTTTTGTAAGTTTTGCATGGAAACTTTGAACCTTAAAGGCCACGTGGAAACATTGGTTTCCCACCTGGGCAATGCTGCCACAGCCTCATGGGATAACATGATAGCTGTAATTTTTGTTTCTTAAGAAAGACCTAATATATCTTCTAACTTACAAAACAAATAAAAAAAAGAAGCACTTGTGCTCTATTAATTAATAGAAACATTAGTGCCTCATTACTATTTATTGTGCACTTCCGAACATGTGAACAAAGATATTTTTATTTTAAAGTCCATGGTGTTGTTGACAAGAACATGAGAACCAATGTGCTTTGTTATTAGGGACACACTGGTGTGCTTTGTTATTAGGGACACACTGGTGCGATTTTTTATCGGGAATGCACCGATGCACTTTGTTATTGTGGAGCATCACGATGCTTTTTAGTTCTTATTAAATATAAAAAAATGAGCATCGGCACATGGTCGACTTAGGAGCACCGATATTGTTGACATGAAAATGTGCACCGGTGCACTATTCTTGTACATTGTGCATCACGAACCGTGGAAGCATTTTAAAAAAAAGTTACAACGACATGATTTGAGTTCCAATGCAATGAGTGATCCCATTGCAACAGATACCAAATGACCCATATACAAGTAAAGAAACCCTATAAAAGTTTGTTTCTTAAAAACAATTCTACTTGTGAAATAGAGAGAGGAAAACAAAGAGAAACAACGAGGAATCTAGGGCTTCCAATATTGAATGTAATTGTGAAACCCTTTTATTTTATTTTTTATAATGCATTGAAATATGTTTGAATAAAAAAGTGGAAAGATTGAGATGATGAATAGGATAAAATAACATACTTGAAATTTCTCCTCTGCAAATATGTGAGTAAATTTGTCTCTTCAAAAATATATTCCCACTCCAAAGATTTTTCTTGTAAATCTCTCTTGCACAAGTATCCCCTCTAAATTTTGGAAAAATAATGAAACAATGATTAGGGTTTTCATTTATAAACACATTCATTTTGAAAATATAAAATTCCTTCTTTTTTTGCTGTATGTTTCGGTGCATTGATTCAATTTGGTATTTTTTTTAATTTAACCCTTTAACGGTGTGCCCAACAGTAATATGCATTGGTGCGTGTTTTTTACTGGACCACACCGGCGCTATATTGGTTTCTAATCACATCGTGGAAGGTTTATGGTTTTTAAATTAATTTATTTTGCTTAAAAAATCGATTTTCCGGTGCATTTGTTATATGAGCACTGGTGCACTTTGTTATTGGGGGTGCATTGATGCGCTTTATTATTGGATATTCATTAGTGATTCTTTTTATTGGGGGAGCACCAATGCACTTTTCTATTGGGGGAGCACCAGAGCACTTTGTTATTGGGGAGCACCACGATGCATTTTGTTTCTTATAAAATAAAAATTAATATTTTAGTATTTTATATTAATAGTGGTTATTGGAAGCATCAGGGTGTTATGTTTTGGAGCACCGATGCACTCTTTTATTGGGGAGAGCATCAATTCACTTTGTTATTGGGGGTGCACCGAAAATATTTTAGTATTATATATTAATAACGGTTATCGTGGCACTTTATTTGTTAATCATTAGGGAATTATAGTTTGTAAGAGCATCAATGTGCACAATCAACTTAGGAGGACTGATGTGCATTGTCGACTTAGTTGCATCGGTGCACATGGTCGATTTAGGTGCATCGGTGTAGTATTTTTAGATGTTCACTGGTGCATATAGTCCTGAAAGGCACACCAAAAAACAAAGCCTCTGCAAAAACCTATAGTCGCATGCCTTCGTTAACAACCTTTATTATAAATAGCTAAGGGATAATTTTTTCAGGGAGGTTCTGTAAAAACCCCTGCAAAAAGGTGTTATCCTTGTAGTGGTGATGTAGGAAAGACATATAGGAACACTTCCATATGCTCCTTTTTTGAAAAATTAGAAGCCATATCAACTACATTTTGTTCTAAATTTTCCAACTAGTCTCCTTCTTTTGAGTCAATGAAGAGTTATTATAGTGAGCCAAAGTACGATATCAATACTACCAAAAACATCACTACTAGGAGATCAAAAAATTTGTATGAGATAAGAGAAAGAATGTCCAACTACACACCAAAGTTTGTTCAATTATTGGAAGGTAGAGATAACTTCCCTCTTCCTATCCATGTGTAAAGTAAATACCCAACCTATTACAACCGATTTTTGTATGGCGCTTGGTCATCGTCCATGCTTGTGCCCGACGTTGGAACTTGATTCTCTTTTTGTGGTAATAGTTATACAATTGTTGTAATTCCCCTCCTTGTCTAAATATTCTTTGAGAAGGATTAAGAGGTAAATCCAAGGCTTGAATGAAGAGTTTAGTGACCATGTTTTTTACTCAGGGAAATATTGGATTGACAGGAGGCAATTGATAGTATTAATTGTGAGTAGATTAGCATATACACTATGATTGATATATTCTTTTTTATGCAACGAATAATTATTCTATGAATTAGTGTAAGTTGTATCAGTTGGATAGGATATGCAGAACTTCTGGGTGGAAGTTGATTTAAGGAAGAGGAAGGTTGTGGAAGCCGAATTAAATTTCATGAAATTATAATGGAACCATTTGAAATTCATTAATATTAGATGGATTACATTTTATATCTGTATGTTGTGGCATGACTTAAGTGGTGTAGGACATCAACTACCCGAGGAGGACGCATGTGGATATGGTAATTGGGAAAACTCCATATTGGGAGTCAAAACAAGGAATATTCATGGAGGGTAACTGGTAGTACTGTACAATTAAGTATTATGTTGCTTATATGATATTGACCTACATGATACACACATGGTTGTTAAATGTGTAGGATACATGGAAATCCTTTCCAACTTCCCAACAGATGGGTGCGGTCCATAGCTAGTAAATGCTTAATGGAGATGTGGAGTCTTAATTGAGGCATGGAGTCTCAATAGAGACATGGAGTCTCAAATGGAAACTGAGGTGTGGAGTCTCAAATGAGGTGTGAAGTCTCAATAGAGGCGTGGAGTCTCAAATGAGGTGTCGAGTCTCAAATGAAAATTGAGGCGTGGAATCTTAATAAAGGCTTAGAGTCTCTATTTGTGAAATATATGGTTTAATATGATTGGGGGGTGCACAGTAAGGTGGGTTGACCTTACTCCCCAACAACTAATTCTTCTAGATGCCAATTAAGCTCAGGTAAAATTAAGGCCTCATGAGGGAATTAAATCATACAAATAATTACCCACTTTTAGTGGGCTCTTGAACATATTATTATTTTATTAAAAATATTGAATTATAATTAAATTAAAATGAAATAATTAAGAAAAAAAGAGGCATTGACACCTCAAAAGAGGGTGACAAATAATCAGTAAATTATAAAATTAATTAAATAAGAAAATGACTAATTTTGCATGGAGGGGGTGAGGTGGCTAGCCTCACTAGGCATTTAAATAAAGGGGGAATCTATGGTTTTTTTTGGGAGGGGAATAGAAAGTACAAACATGCTAAGAAAAATCAGCTAGAAAGACTTATATGATGGATAACTGGGATCTACAAGGATAAATATTTTTATGAATCTATATGATTACCGGTGGATGGTAAATAATTATATATCAAGTGCATTCTGCAACCTAAAGCTGGTTATGAGTCCACAAAGCTCGGGGGTCCCATGGAAAGAATTTTCCTTGAGTATGGCTAGGAGGAAATCGGTTGGCATCATGAGAGTTGGAAAAGGAAAGAGAATTGGAGTCAATCGATAAAGCATTGCTAAAATTGAGGAGACCACCCATCAATCAAGTATATATTCATTGGTATTGGGATTGCAATTCATTTCTTAATTTTTGTTTGGTACATCTTGGTCACATTTTGTTTTATAGTGTTGCTAACCTATTATTGGTATCTGAAATTTGTTTGATATGTTACCTCTAACAAGTATGAGACAAGGCCTGAAATCATACTGGAAATTGATGGGTAAATGTCTATATTCACTCTAGTAAAGTTCCCTTGTTTTTATTGGTTTTATTAACTTGTAAGGGAAATTATAGTGAACTATAAACTCATTCTAGAGACATGCCCTATTGAAGTTTGTTTCTGGATTTTTTTTTTCTATGTGCATGTGGTGAAAGAAAGATTATATAATCAGTTTATGAGATGCCCAATTTTGGTTTCTCTGTACTTTTGCCATAAACTAAAGAAATTGGTTTGTATGAGAAAGATAAAGCCAAACTTTATGGATCTTCTTGCATTTTGGATTTTTGTGTGTTATAACATTTTTTCTAGGGGTGAATGAATTTATGTTTAGAATGGGAAAAACATTACTTGAAAAATATTGAATGGGAAAATAAATATTTGGGGTAAACAACTACCCACAATGGTTTTAAAAGTAACCCTTATAAGAATGCATTCAAAATGTTTGATATAATGCCTCAACAACAAATGGGTCAATTTGTGGGAACAAATTAATGACCCAAATTAGTTTCTTGTATGGAATTCTTGTGAATAAATGAAACTCGTGGTATGGAATTGATTTTCTGTTTTTTTGTTTATCTTGATTTATGCTCATGTTCATTGCCAACAAAACGTGGTGTGGACAAATAATTTGTGTGGTATTTACTTAACTCACTGATCATTGGTCTACGTAAGAGACTACCTTTAGCACCATTATGAATTTGGATTGTTGGTTGTGTTAATTGTGGGTTAAATAATCTTTATGGAAATCACTTTCCAAGCCCCAATTTGCATTGTAGCCTCTCTGTGGTTTGTAATCAATTTATCTATATCCAAATCAATTTTAGGTTATTTGTAGACCATACCAACTGGAGTGTTGGGCGTTTGACTACTATCTAGAACATTTTTTGTTGTGTTGTACTATCTTCTATAGTTGTACTCCTCATGATGTGTTCTTACTCTCATTACCTGATTTCTATAGCCACACTTCTCAAGAACATGTAATAGATATATGTTTTGAAAAGTGTTGTGTAGGAACTGAACTAGCAGGGTATACATCCAACACACTAGAGTTATTATTTGTTGCAACATGCACACGTGTAAGGAATTCTTGCATGAAGGTTGTGACTGAACATTTGAAAAGAGTAGAGGAGTGATCTACATTTGCATAACCTGATTTTTTTTTAATGAGCCCTTGTAGAGGGCTTGAATTGTGGGTATAAATAGATTTGTTGTGTCTTTGCAATTAAAATAGCATCTTGTTCATTTATTTGTCCCTAGTGCCATAAACAAAGTGGCCATGCCTTGAGCCCAACAAAGAAACAAAACTCATTCCTACCTTTTGTTGATTGCAATTGAGAAGTTTGCTCACAGAATTGTGAGACATTCATGTTTATATCTCCCAAAACTAATCTTTTATTTTTTTCTAAAATAATAACCTTCTTTAATGTTCTAAAGCTCTAACTTAGAGCCTTGTTGTTTTCAAGGATTATAGGGGAGTCAAATTTGTTTTTTCCCTCTTGATATATTTTATATAAATTTCATTTACCCTTGATTTTCTGTGTCTGATCATTGATGTTTAACACTGAATAAGATCTTTGTGGGTGTCTGGCCAACTCATAGTGGAGTTTGTGATTTTGTTGTAATTCAAGATTGTATTGAAAAAAAAATTGGGGTGTCACGGAAGTAGTGATGGGCACTAAAATTGCCAAGTCTAAAATAGATGTTGCAAATCTTGGGTTGTTTGTCCTTTCACATGTATTCGTTCCTCCCAAAGCACTTATGCCATTTTGTTTTCTTCTTTATAGTCGGTCTAATTACTTGAATATTGTCGAATACAAACATAACATTTCCATGTATAGTATGTGCATGAATGAATGTTATGCTTCTAGAAACTTTAACAGGAAAAACCTATTATATATCGATGGTCATCCACAAACTCATGGAAACATCGCAGGGTTCATAAATAGTTGCAGGGGCTCATTATTTAGTACAAATTGTTCCTTTGAGGAACAATTCAATGACAAAGAGTTCTTTATTAAAAGGAAGGCATCCAAATTTGTTGTTGTGCATGCAATACGTAGTTTGTCTCCTGGTGACGAGTTGTTAATAAAATATAACTTTTGTAGGCCACCAAACGTTCATAAAAAATTCCTTGTATTGGATCTACCTTTAGATATGCCCTTGGGGCATAAGAAAAAGATGATTGAGTACTTGTACTTTTGGATTTTCAATGGAACTAATGTAAATGTATTGTTTAATTCAACATTTATTTTATAAAGTGGTTGATTGTATGTTACAATCATTACATCAAAGATAGGGACTAATGTCCCTATAACTTCTACACATGGATTTTTGTTTATTTTAATTATTGATTTTGCTTTATATTTTTAAATATTAATATAAAATTAATTTAATTTAATATTCTTTTAATATTAACAATATAATTAATTTCTTCAGTAATGAAATCAAATACTTACATTTCCTTATGAGGAGATTCATAATTAGAAAAATTGATAATAGAACCTATATTTCACTTGGGGGCCAAATATCCCATTTAGATGGGTCATGTGGTGATTTTCTATCCTTGTTCATGGTCCATGACCCATAGAAGTTTTATTTAGAACCTAATTCTCTTGTTTTCCTTCTCCTACAATGGTCAATTCTCTGAGACCCACCCCTTATGTGAAAAAACTCCTAAGAATTCCTAAGAGCTTCATTTAGGGTCCCAAGTCCTTTGACTTCCTACCCATACCATGATAAAGTCCCCCAAATCATACCTTGAGTGAAAAAATCCTAATGGAATTCATCTCCCACTCAGAGGCCCAAAATCCTATTTATAACACTTAAGTGGTGGTTCAAGGCCTTGTTCCTAGCCCATATGACTTAGCATATTCACATAGGGCATAATTTCCTTGTTTTCCTCACTGGACCATGGTTAAGGGCTTGAGATCCATAACTGCTTCACAAATCCCCCATGATGGCACTAGTATGATCCTGCTCAAAGACCATATATTCCCTTTATAGGGAATATATGGCAGTTCAAGGTTTCATTTGGGAGTAAAATGTTCATAGAGAAGCATTTTTAAGGGAGTAACCCCTAAATTAAATGTGACATTTAATTTAAAAGTATATCCCATTTGTTAAAAGATTATTTTATTATTATTTTAAAAAATAAAAATAAAATATCTATATAGACACAACAAAAGTGTATAACAACAAAGTTCTAGATCACTTAAAGATCTTTGCAACTATCTAAAGAGCAACAAGAATGGATGTTTCGAAAAAAAATTGTGAGAAAATTGCAAATATTATTTTTCTTGTCAAAATATTTGTTTTTATATTATTTTGAAAACAAGAAAATACATATCAAGAAACATAGAAACTTAATAACATAAATGTTGTATATCTCTTCAAGATCTTTCTAAGTATGTAAATAATGCCAAAAATGGATGTTGGGATAAAATATTATAGACAAATTATTAAATTACTCTTGATAAATTTTAGGGGTGGAAATTTCTTATATAATTTATATTTTTTTTTCTTAAAAATAATGTATTCCCATTATTAATGCATGCACATTTCTAAAGTGCAGGGATGTTTATTTTTAATTCTTATTTGGAAAACTTCACATTACTCTCCATGGTAGTTCAAAAGGCACTGAGGGTATTTTAAAAGGAACATGTACACATTTTGAATAACATGTACATTTTCATGTGAGAGAATGTTCCCAAATTCCCAATAGCCATTTTTTTAACCGACTTCATGCAGGGTCGATTTTCTTTATTCAATAAACCACTTCATGATGTTTTCATAAGTTAAAATTGACTATTTCAAGGTAACAAAGTAAATGTGTCAACATGATTGTTCGAGAAGGAACACCAACATCATATGGCTTGGAAGATGTTTTTAGGGCTCATGAGTCATTCTTAGGATCCCAAACAACCCTAGATGTGCTCTAAAGGGAATATTTGGTGAATGAGTATAATAATAGAAATGTTATAATGTTTTTTGCTCCATAAAAGGGTATTAGGGACCCTAGACATTGCACGAGGAGGAACACTTATATAGGGCCTAAAATATGATTAAATGTCTCATGGGCCCTAGATATGGTCCCAAACCCACATAGGCCCTATAAAAGGAACATTTATCCTATGGATATGATATGTGCACCATTATGAGGTTTTCCACACCAATGATGAGTTTGAAGGCCCTAGTCATGGTTGGAGTATGAATACAAATGTCTTATGGCATGAAGCATGATTTTAGAATTCATGGGCCATCATGCATCGGGTTTGAAACCATCACAAGGGAAATTTATTATGAACCTTATCCATTATAAGCCTTACATACTAGGGATTGTATTAGGACCTAATATGGCCCACATGTGAAAAATAATGTCTTTGCCTTTAAATTTGATGCTTTATGGATTCCTCATAATGCAAAGGGACCTATAATATCAAATAGGCTTACAAATGGAATATGGAAAACATCAGTTAGTTAAGGATCTCTTAGGATTAATTATGGAGGACATATGATAGTTGTGCATTGGTTATTTCATAAGACATATGCATTAATAAAATGATTTTCATTACATGATTACAAAAAATATGAGAATGAATATTAGTAATTGTAGAATTCATATAGAACACTAATGTCATAGGATGCATGCACATTATGTAAAATTAAATTTTTTAGGAGGGAAAGTATCATATGGCCATCTTATCTAATGAATTTATGTCAAATTTTATTTTTTCCTAAAAAACATGGTGGTGGTTGGGACAACATAAAACAATTAATTAAATTCATCATTTCTAAATCATTTGTCATTGTGTTTCATTTTGAGAATATTTTTAAATAGTTTATACAAACTCATATTTGATGAAATTGCATGCATTTATAGATATATTTATATGGATTCAAAATATATATTTTTATATAAATGTTATTATTTGATGAATTGCATGTATTTATAGATATATTTTTATTAATTCCATATATATATATATATATATATATATATATATATATATATATATATATATATATATATATATATATATATATATATATTTTTATTTTTATTTTANTATATATATATATATATATATATATATATATATATATATATATATATATATATATATATATATATATATATATATATATTTTTATTTTTATTTTAAATTATGATACATGTTACACAGAAAATATTAAAATAAATTATGATACATGTTACACAAAAAATATTAAAATAATAGGAAACAACTATATATATATATATATATCCATTTTTTAAAATTGACATTTTCACCCACAAACTAAAAAAAACATGTTGATTCTATTAACACCTATAATAATTTTATTATTATTATTAATAGAAGTGACATGCATTTTATAGTCTAATATGACCCTTGGCATAAGTCATCCCAATATAATATTTGAAAAAAAATAGCATCCCAATATGAAAGATATTTGTACCACCACTACTCATAAATATAACAATTATAAATGTAATTATGAACAATTATTATAATGTTATCAATAAAATAAATGAGAAAATAACATTTCAGAAAAGTAATTTTTCTGTGTAAACATGTTTAATAAACATATTGTATCTTTCGAGAAATTAAACAATTCACCTTGAAGAGGAATTAAACATTATATGGCATTAATAGTTATAAGCTTTCACAATAACAATCTTGTTGGGCTAAAATATATGCACTATTAATTCCAACATTAAATTGTCAACCAGGGAGTCATAGATTTAGAGGTGCAGGCGCAGAAATGCGGGATTGGAGCCTAGTATAACTTAATCTAAGGCCGACAAACACACTTCAATGCAATAAATGAAACAAGAAACTGGAAAATGAATTCAATTGACAGGAAGGAAACTAACACCTTAGGTTGAAACCCATTACGGGAAAACCATGTCTCACGAATTAGGCCTTTAATATTCCTTTGGTGACTGAAGCTATGGGAAATTAAAGTGTAGGAATCCAAAGTGCAATAAATGAAACCAAGCGCAAAAAAAATAAAAAATTAAAACAAACTAGTTAAAAGGAAAAACAAATAAATATGAATCTAAATTCAAACTACGCAAATGAAATGCCCTCAAAAAGATACACCCAAGAAAGCGAAAGGGGAAAGTGATGAAATTGAAATAAGGAAAAATGTGAAGCAAGAGAAAGACGAAGAGAAGATGTAAAGGAAATTTATTTTAAACTTTGTCCAAACCTGTCTGTTCTATTAAGCTTATATACAACAATGCATGTAAAGAGATCTATTGGATCAAAGCCATGATGATGTGACAAAAATAAAACATATGATCATAGTGTGAATGGAAGACTATGAGAATGAAATTTTACTTCTTTGATACATAGAATGGAAGGTTTTATTTTATTTTATGTTTGTGTGCAGGTGAAAATGAGCATGCAGCGCAGGAAAAGAAGGCGATCTGTGTGAAGTCTTGGAATGCATGAAGTGTTGGAATGGGACTGCTTACAAATATGAAAATAGTGTATTGTGCAAAGTAAATAATGATGCAGAATCATTAAGAGTGAATGTAAAAAAGAATGATACAGTCTGGGTGCATCAATCTCAGGGCAAATTTCTGAGATCAACACAATGAATTAAAAAGCAATCTACAAGAAATGAATTGCGAATTTAAAAAAAAAATCTCTTTAATCACTAAACAAAAACACAAATTAAACTAATGAAGGCAAGGGAAAATCGTTATGATATTGAGGGGCCCTTCTCATTTTAAGTAACACTGCCCAAATGAGATCAAAACCGAGAGCTTGCTAAAATCTTTAGCAATCAAATCTTCATTAAATAAACTCCATCCTCTGCTTACAAATGGATGCTCAACTCTATTACAATAACCAGCTTAAACAATGACAATAAAAAACATATTTTCCCCCTTCCCATGCTCCGTGATATTATATTTATATATCAATTCCATTGAGAAGATATAAAATCAAATCCCAATCTCAGATTTCAAATTTCACAATTTTTGGAAAAAAAATTCCAAATTCTAGGTTTTTCACCAATCTAGGCAGATTCATGTTAAAAATCCAAACATAACTCTTATTCCATTTCGAATTTTGAAAAATTGTTTGTGCCTTACTCAATTTTCCACCTTATGGACAAAACCCATATTCTATATTTTTTAAATTTGATACCATCTGCACGAAAATCAAGTCGCAAGTTGACAGTTTGAGATTTTTGCTAATTTTTGCATAATCATTCCCCCTAATATGGAGTTGCACACATGCAATATGGGTGAATTATGACACATGTTTCAACATGTCAACGTCGTTCTGGACAAAACCCATGTTCCCGATTTCCTTCTAGAAGCGTGCCAATATGACAAGCTACAATATCATGTACGAGAATAGTTATACTGGTGCAGAATGTTAAACCGCAGTAATGGTACGTGAATGTTGATCATGCAAATCACACTTTAGAAACCTCCATTAGTAAAACATGATATAATCATATTTTGATCACTAAAAACATAGAAAATACGATGTATTAACCATACTGGTTATAATGACGAACGATGGTGTTTAATTAGGGTTTATGGTGTGTATTAATAAAAAAATGTAGGAAAATGTTTAATAATGAATGTTTTTGTATAGTGGAAAATGTGGCAAAAGTGGAGCTCAACAAATCCAAAGTAAACAATTTCATAAAACTAAAGTTAAACATTAGAATATGGCAACTCTAAATTCTAGTGAGTGATACATCTTAAATTTAATTTAAAAACAGAGAAAACATTAGCATACTTATAATACATTTTATAAATCAAACAACAACAACATCAACATGATTTGAAAAACACAATGTACATGTGTTCTATACTATTTATAGCACACCAGTGCGATTGAAATCACATCGATGAGTTTGTTACGTAAAAATGCATCGAGAAACAATTTAATTGACAAAGTACATATGCAAACTTCCAGAATTAAAGTTTTGCAGAGGTTGTGCTTTGCGGAGGTAATCACTCTTTGGTGCCTCTCATAGTTTAGTGCATGGACTCAATCCTCCATCACTTCCTCAGTGATCGATGATAGCCGCATATTGTATATTTAATATAAGTTAAGAAGCACATTTGGAAAAGCAATCGATGATCCATAAGCTTTGTCAGCATGCCTTATGGTTAAATATTAAGCATTGCCTTGGCCTCGACCTACTCCTCCATGAGATCCTTACTTGTGTACTTACTAATAATTTCATCATGTTTCTTCTTCTACACAACCATGCACTCAATCACTTTCTCATCCAGAAGGGCACATGGGAAACAAAATCTTTCTCTCTCTGTTGTTGGTTTCCCTTGTCCTTCTCTCCCATTTATTCTGCCACATCCTCATCTTCCTCGAATAGGACTAGCTTGATGGAAACAACCTCCTTTCTCTTGATCATCAACCTGGCCACCATCTAGATATACTCGATCCTTTTCCACTCCCTCAACACTATGGCCCGCATCTCCTCCTTTGCAGGCTGCTCAACTTTCTCCAAGATATTGTTCTCTTCATCCTTTTTGCCATAATAAATGACATTAATTCGTTTGTAAATCACATACCTAGACCTCCTCTTCTTCCCCTCGGGGGGATTATTGAATAGATTTTTTACGTTTGGGAGGAAGTTTCCAGTCGCACTTGTAAAAAAAAWTTCTGGAAGATGACATGTTACAATATTCCAACAACAAATTGTACAAGTGAGGTAGGGAAATTCCTCCCCTACGTCAAAGAGCTATTTGATAAGCCCCGCAAGGCAAAGAAGAGGAGGTCTATGTATGTGATATGAAAATGCATTGACACCAATTATTGTAGCAACATGGATGTCGAGAATGATATCTTGGAGAAAGTCAAGTGGCCTGCAGAGGAGGAGGTTGAAAATCAAGAGAGGGGAGGTCATTACCATTAATTCGGTCCTATTCTAGGAAGATGAGGATGTGGCAAAAGAAATGAGAGAGGAGGACAAGGGAAACTAGCCACAGAGACAGCGTTATTTTGTTTCCCATGTTCCCCTTCTATATGAGAAAGATATCAAATGCATGGTTGTGGAGAAGAAGAAACATGATGAGCTTCTTAATAAGTACATGAGTCAGGATCTCATGGAGTAGGACGAGGTCGAGGAAATGCTTAATATTTAGTGATAAGCCATGCTGAAAAAGCTTATGGATCATCAATTTTTTTTCCAAATGTGCTTCTTAACTTCTATTAAATATACAATATGGAGCTTAGGTCATTCTTGAGGCTAACATAGTGTTATAATTAAGACATCCACCTAGGTATTTTCTTGTTGAATAGGGAAAAGGGGCACTGAGAAGCTCCGATCATAGAGATTGTTAGTCCTAATTTTTCTAAAGTAGGGACCAAGATGATGAACTTGGAAAGAAATGAAGTTGATGTGCCTGATGCCACTGAAAAGGGATCCTGTTACAAATACTTCGAGGCTACGAAATTCCTCCCCATCCTCAAAGAGTTATTCGATAAGCCCCCTCGAGGAAAAAAAGAGGAGGTGTAGGTATGCGATCTACAAGTGATTTGACACTAGTTCATATTATGGCTACACGAATGATGAGGACATTATCTTGAAGAAAGTTGAGTGCCCATAGAGGAGGAGATGTGAGGCAGAGCACTCAAGAAGTGGTAGAGGATAGAATCCATGCACTAAATTATGAGAGGGACTGAAGAGTGACCTATGTTTTTGCCTTTGCAAGGAAAAACCTCCACAAAAGTTAACTGTGGAGGTTTGCATATGCAGTTTATGAATTAAATTGTTTTTCTTTTGGTTGTTATTGCGCTCGACGTCATTGACGTATCTAATTCACATAAAATCCTTTTTAGGCACATATATATAGATAAAATTAATTTAAAATATAAAACACAAACATTAACTAATTTGTTTTTATCAAAAATTGAAATTAGTTTTTGTTTGCAAAAGAAAAGTGAAAAAGGAATCGATGTTATTAACTAAAACATACACACTGCATCTGGTCCTCCCTATCAAACATAAGACGTCGAACATAGGTGTGTTAAGTTTAACGCATTGGTGTGTCATTGTTATTTGAGCACTAATATCTATAGTGGTACGTTGTGATATATAACACGCCAGTTAAGGGTTGTCATACAAAATGACCCGCGATGCCATTTTCACATATGAACTATGTAACATGAGGCGATTCGTTCTACAAAACGCATTGTTGTAGTAGAATTTGTTAATGTTAAACCAAGTGGTGCACTTGGTTATATAAAACACATTGACTCTCTATGTTCCTTCAAGCACCGAATGCATTTAATTGGTGCATTATCTTTTCTTGACACACTATTAACGGATGCATTTTAAAAGACGCACTGAAATGATAATTTTTAAAATGTTTTTCCCAATGCAATTCACTTAACCACACTGGTGGTTTTTGGTGAATGTAACACACTAACACTCCATTTTAGCTATGTATGCATTGATACCAATGTTTTTGTCTTATAGCGAACCAATAATGGGGCATCCCATAAAATGAACTGATATGGTAAATTATTATGTATTTTTCTCGCTATGTTGTAGTACACATCACCAGTGCATTGTATTTATTTGATGCACCATGGAGAAAAAAATTGTTTCAAAAATTGGGCGGTGCGTTCAATTAATAGAATGCACCAATGCATTTATCTCAATTGGCGCACTTCCTAGCATATTAGCAGTGCTTACCATAAGACACATTGCACTAATAATTGATGAAAATTTGGCCCAATGTCGTGATCTTTATACAACTAGTGTGTTGTTTGGAACGAGGTGCACCGACATGTGAAATTGTTTTATATCAACTTAAGTGGTGTGATGTGTTAATATAAATGCATTGGTGCTGCCATGTTATTTGAGCATCAACGTTTTGTTTAATGGTGTGTTATTTTATCGAGAGCACCAATCATATGGATTCCATGAAAATTCCCCATGACACCGGTGCATTTAGTTAATATAAACGCACTATCGACCCAATTTTTATATAATGTAAACACGACGGTGCGCTTTCGCTAACTGATAGTACCTCTGAGATATTATTTCTAGAGCATTGGCATAATGTTTAGTGGTGCATTGTATAGTATAATGCACATGTGTGATTTGTTTCAGTATGGGCACCACTCCATTATATTGATTTGTTACTAGGAACACACCAGTGCTATCGTGTTACTGAAGCACCGTCGTTTTGTTTAACTATGTGTTGTGAATCATAGAGCACTAGAGACAGGGTGTGAATGGTAACACCCTGCAATGCCAAATCAGTCAATATATGTTGCAATGCAGTTATGTTAATGGCACTGGTGCATTTGTTTAAAATGTTTGCATCGCTCAATTATATTTCATGTGTCATATTTTTAGCAATGCGCTTCGTTAAATGGAACATGCTGGTGCTTCTGTGTTTCAAAAGAAATAACATGTTATTTATTGGGAATTGTCTTTTATAATGCACTGAATTCATGTCATTTAAGAAAACATACCGCTTAAGGTAAAACTTCGATGCACTAGAGGTAATGCTTGCTATGAAGTTATCATAGGACGCACCACACCAAGGCGAGCCGAATTGAAATGGTGCACCACGTGGATTTAGAAAAAAATATTGAAAAAGGTTCCAAATTTCAAGCCAAATTCAAATTTTAAATTGATGAAAATGGAAATGTTAAGGTAATAAAAAAATTACCTCGACACTTATGTCTTGAGGAGGCATGGTTCCACCATTGAGAGGAAATGAAAATTTGTGGTAGTTTCCAAAAAATGGAAATGTTTTAAATATCGACCGATGGAGCTATCCAAATCACCGAGGAGCACCACAAACATGGCGTCCATGAAAATAGAGTAAGAATTGGTGCTTTCTTGAGAGATTGGAAGCACAAGATGAAGCGTGACAATACAAATCTATTTGGTAATTTATTTTTATTTACCCATAACACGGTGATCCATCGGACATTGTGTATGCATCAGTACGTAAGATTCAATGGCATCAATCTGCTTTGATCGATGCTTGCTATTTTTATTATAACTTATGATGGTTTGAGCATCTAAGTTATGGTGCATTATGTTTTAGTTGAGCACCGGGGCGGATGTACCATATAGGCACACTGAACAAAATTGTTCGCAAAACTTTCGACCGTTTGCATCTGCTAACAACCTTTGCTATGAACAATGACGTTGCATTTGAACATTTACGCACCAAAGCAATATTTTATGTGTGCAAAGGTGTGTAAATACATTTAAGGCACACCGGAAAAAAAAAAAAAACCTTCGCAAAAACTTATGGCCGCCCACCTCCGCTAACAACCTCCACTGTAAACAACTAAGGGATAATTTTTGGGGGGAGGTTCTGTTAAAACCTTTGCAATAAGGTGTTCTTATTATAGAGCTCTCTTGTACTTTGGCCCTTGGTGTTCGGTTTGGTTCACTTTGACCCTCTAGGGAATTCATTTCGAAGATTTCCTTACTCTATGAGTCCATTTAGGGGCACAAGTTTTTGATTTTCGATAGTTACTTAGAATGCTTCATCATGGATCCACAATGGCCCAAATTCAGTTGGTTTTTCTATTTTTAGGATCAAACAAGTAAAATATTCCTTAACCTTTCCTAGCCTAAAGGTGTCAAGTGAACCAAAACTTTCTTAGTTATACTACATTTGTGTCTCATGACTCACATAACAAATAGTCTATGTTTGGGTGAAAAAACATGTTATTATCTTATACACTTGTGGTATGTGGTTGAACTACGCAGTTTGATTTTTTTTGTACATGGTTGGCCACCAATATCCACCCAAATTAGTCCTCCTCCATTAGGAAGCAATGGTTCCCATTGCATCAAGTTCCCATAGTAGATGGGGAAAATTTTGTTGAATATGAACCTTGGTGAACCACTCGCCTTGCTAAAGGAGTTGTCTTGCTTTGACAACCTGATATAGTTGTACATTGTGTTGGAGGGTGCTCTTCATCCTGGTGTCCATGATACGATCTACTGGAGCTTTCTCAATGCAGTCGGGATTAAGTTTTGTAGGGGCCAAGTACTTAGCCACTTTTGAGGTGTCTAGAAGAGGTGGGAAATATGATTGAAGAAACTCCACATTAAATATTAGGTGCAAGCTAAGGAACATACGAATAATTAGTTCAAAAGAACTTAGGAACTTTGACCTTAGGAACTATGACCTGAGGAACATTGAACTAAGGAACTTTGATCTCATGAACTATGACCTAAGGAACTTTGACCTCAAAAAATTTGACATCAAGAAATATGACATCAGGAAATTAGACCTCGGGAACTTTGACCTCGGGATCTATGACCTCAAGAACTATGATCTCAGGAACTTTAACGCTGAGAATTTTGACCTCATGAACTATGAACTTAGGAACTATGATTTGAGGAACTTTGAACTCAAGAACCATGACCTCAAGAACTATGACCTGAAGAACTTTGTCCATAGGAACTTTGACCTCAAGAACTATGAACTCAAGAACTTTTACCTCAAGAACTTTGACCTCGGGAACTATGACCTCAAGAATTATGATCTCGAGAACTTTGACCTTAGGAGCTCTGACCTTAGTACCTTTGACCTATGAAAATTTGACCTCAGTAAATCTAGCCTCAAGAACTTTGACCTTAGGAAATTTAACCTCAGGAACTTTGACCTCAAGAACTATAATCTCAAGAACTATGACTTTCAGAACAATGATCTCAGTAACTTTAGCCTCGAGAACTTTGATCTTAGGTACTATGACCTATAAAATTATGACTTCTAATCTTTGACCTCATGAACTTTAACCTTAGGAACTTTGACCTCAAGAACTATGACCTCGGGAACTTTGACGTCAAGAATTATGACCTTAGGAACTATGACTTCAAGAACTTTGACCTTAAGAACTAAGACCTCAAAATCTATGACCTCAAGAAATTTAACCTCAAGAACTTTGACATTGAGAAATTTAACCTCTTGAATTATGACCTAAGGAACTATGACCATGAGAACTTTGAACTCAGGAACTTTGACCTCAGGAGCTATGACCTCAGTAACTTTGACCTAAGGAACTTTGACCTTAGGAACTTTGACCTCAATAACTTTGACTTGAGGAAATTTGAGTTGAGCAACTTTAACCTTAGGAATTATGACCTCAAGAACTTTAACATCAAGAAATTTGACTTTACGAATTATGACCTCAAAATATTTGACTTGAAGAACTATGACATCGATAATTTTTACATTATGAACTTTTTACGTCAAGAACTATGAACTTAGGAACTTTGACCTTAGGAACCTTTACCTCAGGATCTTTTATCTCATGAACTATGAACTTAGGAACTTTGTCCTCAAGAACTATGACCTTAGGAACTTTGACCTCAAGAACTTTGACTTGAGGAACTTTGACCTTAGGCTACGACTTGATGAACATTGACCTTAGGAACTTTGACCTCAAGAACTATGGCCTTAGGAACTTTGACCTTAAAAACTTTGACATCAAGAACTATGACATGAGGAAATTAGAACTTAGGAATTTTGACCTCAGGAACTTTGACCTCAAGAACTATGGTCTCGGGAACTTTAACCTCACCAAATTTGACTTCATGAACTATGAACTATGACCTTAGCAACTATGACCTCAAGAATTATGACCTCAAAAACATTGACCTCGGGAACTTTGAACTTAGAAAATATAACCTAAGGAACTTTGTCCTTAAGAACTTTGACCTGAGGAACTTTGACCTAAGGAAATTTGACCTTAGGAACTATGACCTAAGGAAATTTGACCTCAAGAACTATGACCTAGAAAACCATGACCTCAAGAATTATGATATTGAGAAATTTGACGTCAAGAATTTTAACCTCAAGAAATTTGACCTCGAGAACTTTGACCCCAAGAACTTTGACTTCACGAAACATGACCTCGGGAAATTTGACCTCAGAAAATTTGACCTTGGGAACTATGACCTGAAGAACTATGATCTTAAGAACTTTAACCTTGATAACCTTGACTTGTGGAACTATGATCTTATAATTATTTGAGAGGGATCAAGTCCTTCGAGGTGCAATTTTTTCCTCGAGTTTTTTTACTTTTATGTTATTTATATATGTGTCTGTCTGTGTGAATTGGGTTTAGCTCAAGTGATTCAGAGGAATTCCATTGTTATCCTCTCTACATTGTAATGGCTTCAAACCCTACTCTCTCTATATATGTCAAATCCATATTAAATATAGTAATAATAATTATTTTTTTAAATAAGAATTCAACTCAAGATTTAAAAAAATAAATTCAAACATAATAATCATACAAGATTATTATCTATATGTAAATACATAATAATTTTTAATATTGTGTTTTTTTATAAATTATTGTAATATAATACAATTTATATTTTTTAAAAATATAAAATAATTTTTAATATTATGTTTTTTTTTATAAATCTAATTATAATGGTATGTGCCAGTACAAATCATGCCATTTTTCTCATAATGTTTATTTATCTTGAGTGAACCTATCATTTTTCTTTTATCATCCCCACACACATATATATATATGAAAGTTTTTTACTAGTTTTCCTTGGATGTCCTATGTCACACGGTTTTAAAATATTGTCTTGGCAGTATTCCTTGGATGTCCTGTGTCACAAGGTTGGCAGCTCCCCTGGAAGGATTTACTCCATTAGGTTTGTTGTGCTACAACTCCCTTGCCAGAGAGTTTTATGTTGCCTTGTTAAATTGGAGGACCTTAGTTGCACTTAGGGTTTATACTTTGTCCATGTACGGAATTGTTGGTTGTTGTGTTTAGCATGGGAATTTTATTTTACACTTATTTTGCAGGGGACAAGGGTTTCGTTTGGATCATAATCAATTGTTGTAATCTATTATGTCCCTGGCGAAAGTTTTTTATATTTTCAATTTATTTATTTATCGTTTCTTTTGGACTCGAATTGTGATGTGCATATGCTCTAAGGAAAGGTCAGTGGGCCAAGGATCAAGACCACATAATGTATTAATTCCAAAGGGGCAACTAAAGGTAAAAGAAATTCCTATGGAATTTATGAACATGTTGATGAAGAATGAGACTAACGAGAACTTGACGTGGGAAATGGAAACCTTGGACCAAGGGGGCCATCAAGATCATGATCGAAATGTTTATATTCAAAACTATGCATTGCTTTTCTCTCCATTTATTTGCATCTTAAAATCATTAGCACTCTAATTCATTAGCACAAAATACATTCTCCGCATTGATTTCCATCTTAAAATCATTAGCACTCTAGCCCTAGATCCATGTGTTGAGCTTTATTATGTATAACATATTTGAAAAACCTCACCATCTCTATAGTCATCTTCCTTTAAGCACCGGTTATCATATCACATGGATTGGATCAATGAAGAAGGCTTATTAAGTTGATATGATTATGAGGTATTGAGCTCCTAAATACCTAATTTTATGGACATTTTCTTCTACAAGTCAAATTTCATAAGTTCCACTTTTCGAGCCTAACTAGATGAGGCATGTAAGGGAATTTAAGAGAGTTCGCCGAGGAATACAATGATTCTCAAATGCCAACTTTTAGGCACAAAATTTATTATAATTGTAATATGGGTGATTGAGAGAAAGATTATTATGTTAGAAATTATTTTAATTTCCAAAATATAATTAACATTAGTACTTTTCCTTTGAAAATAATTGTGATGTATATAGTGTGATTGAGAGAAAGATTGATTTGTTACACATTATTTTAATTTCTAAAATACAATTAACATTTGTACTTTTCTTTTGAAAATAATTGTGATGTACATAGTGTTGTGAGAGAGAGGAAGTAAAAAACTGAAAGCATTTGGATGGTGGAGTAAACATTAAACACATTTTCTTGTTATGTACAAATGCTTGATACCTATCCATAGGTATGAAAGAAAGCCATCTTTTTAGATCTTTGATTTCCTTTGAGAATACATGTAAAGGTCGACACTACTAATTTCTCTATTGATATTATGTGGTTGTATATTAGGTAGTGCCAAAGCTAGTCTTAAGTGTCATGAACATCATTTTAGATCTTTGATTTCCTTTGAGAATACATGTAAAGGTTGAAACTATTAATTTCTCTATTGATATTATGTGGTTGTATATTAGGTAGTGCCAAAGCTAGTCTTAAGTGTCATGAACTTATCGTTACCACTAACCAATTTGGATCTTGGAGTAGATGACCTAGAAAATGAATACCTTAGAGGCATCTTACTTCTTTCACAAGTAAGGTTCATATTTGAGATATTATTTACATAATTTTTAGAGTTAAAAAAAGACATATCTTGATTGAAAAAAATGATGTATCTTGATTGAAAAAAATGACCCGGTTTAGCATATAAAATGTAAATGAACTATGCAAATGCAAAAGAAAGTTGAATGTGTTGCAGTTTGTGGTAGTGAAATAAATATGGAAGAGGACAATATTTTTAAGATGGGAGTTGCACTCGATTGATGCCTTTTATGTCTTATAGAAATTTGTTGTACGGATGAGTTACAATTTGATATCAACTATCAAATTGCATGTAAATGAACTATGCAAATGCAAAAGAAAGTTGAATATGTTGCAACTTGTGGTAGTGAAATTAATATGGAAGAAGAAAATATTTTTAAGATGGGAGTTGCACTTGATTGATGCCTTTTATGTCTTATAGAAAATTATTGTAAGGATGAGTTACAATTTGATACAATATAGTATTTCAAGGTTGTTTTAATATAATTTTGGTGCATATTTTGGCCTAAAAAGAAAAAATGTAACTTATGGATTAAGAAACAAATTGGTTAGAGAAATGGATTTGGAAATGCTATTATTATTGTAAAAGTATTTACAAGGTGCCATAAAACTTTTCGGTGCCATGAAGCTCCCACTACTAGTAGAATGGTTTAATATTATATTGGAGGTGAAATGGAATTAATTATTGGAGATATTACACACCCACCTAGTATTTCCTATTCTATGTTTAATTGTCTATGTTAAGGGTGCCCCTAGTCTGAAATATTCCTCCCTAGATGAGAATATTCTCCCCTAGCTGAGGGCACCACATCCTCTTCAGTATTTACTCATTTGTACCTCTGTTAGACTAGTGGAGACAAGTCTTGCATGGAAACCTCAGTACTATCACCAAGTGTTGCATGCCCTTGGGATCATCACCAGGAGGGTGCACTTCACATGCATGAAGCTAGGAGAGTGATACACATGTGCATGCATGATATTCTCTCCACTCCACTTGTATTATCCAGTTAATTGATGACTGCATGGCTGGTTAACTAGAACTAGGTGGTAGATAACTCAAGTTTCTACCAATGTATGTTAACTTTTGTCTAGAAGAATACTATTGTGAATTAGTTTTCTCATGTGGCTTATATATATTGTAAATTATTCTCCCTTTGAGTGTGGGAATAGTGGAATACAATTATTTCATTCTTTCTCTTCAATTATTCTCTCCTCTCATCTTTGCATGTTTTGTGTTCATTGTTGCTAGCTAGATTTCAAATCTGATTTTTGAATCAGATTTGGAAGTACAAGAGAATTCATGTGTCCATCAAGGAAGAACCAAATGGGAAAATTCCATCCTACCGACAATCGATTATCTTGCAAATGATCCTACCAATCCTATAAGGGTGAGATCCCTATTTGAGGGAGATCCACATGCTCTCACAACCACATAACCAATAATTCCCATGCATTGTTACATGGTTCTAACATCCAACCCTATGGCCTATGTAGAGGCTGAAGGGAATCCATATTGGAAAACTTCCATGAATGAAGGGGATTTTGATCTTCTTCCTTCCAATTAGAGAAAGTGGATAGATACAAACATCTCACTAGTACATTTACTTCATCGGATCTGTACAAACATTTACATATTCATCAAAAATTTCACCGAGCAGATATTTCAAGTCTTGCAAGATATCCTTGGGGTCAAGAACAGAACTGCCTAGCAATTGTTCTCCTTTTCTCAAAATTGTATCTTGAGGGGGGGGGTTTCTTATGAGGTTTTCCCTCTTTCCTCTTTTTTTTGTTGTTCTATTTTTAATAAATGCATTGTAAAATGGGTACCTAGCATGGCTTCTTGTCGAGACCTATTCATACTCCCTAGTAATTCATTCGGGGGGGGGGGTATTGGAGATATTACACACCCACCTAGTATTTCCTATCCTATGTTTAATTGTCTATGTTGAGGGTGCCCTTGGTATGAGATATTCCTCCCTATGATAATAATCTCCCCTAGATGAGGGTGCCACATCCTCTTCGGTATTTACTCATTTGTACTTCTGTTAGACTAGTGGAGTTGTAATGACCCTTTTCTTATTCCTGTAAATAATCTCATAAATAATCTGAAACACTAGCTAAATTATAATTAATTATGATATAACCTTAAATTGATTACAAGTTATTAATTAATTATTTTGGATTATACTTAAGCGGAAATATGATTTAACTCATTGAGTAAGGGTTAAATGAATGAGTGATTATTAAATAAGATATTAAATGATTAATTATTAAATTAAGGATTAGTGATTAATTGATCATTAATTAAATTAATTGATTAATTACGAATTAAAAGGGGAAAAATAAAATAAATAAATAAAAACATAAATAAGGTAAATGGGTTACGTATCCCATGAGGGATAACGTAACCCACACGTTAAAGGGGACATTAATTAAAAGATAAGGTAATAAATATGAACTAAATGAAGGGATAAGGTTTTAAATGTTTGGATAAGGTTTGGTGAAGGGGAAAGGTTCGAGAGGAGGATGGAGGCATAAGGAAGGGGAGTATGGATTTTGAGGGGATTCTCATTTTCATTCAGGGTTTTTACGAGAGGAGATTTTGGGGGGGAGCTTGGGGACTGATTGAGCAGTGGGGATTTACCGTGCACACCGTGGCTGAGAGGTTTGGGCACGGAGGGCTAGGACATCCGTAGATGTCCTAGGGCCAGGCGCACTGGTCGGCAGGGTGGCCGGTTTTGGGAGTGTTGAAGCTGAAGGTTCAAGCTGAAGATTCGGAGGTTCAAGCTGAAGATTTAAGGTTAGCATCAGTGACAGGTATTTTATTTTCAAAATTGAAGTATATACTCAATTTTAACTTGTATGCAAAGTATCATGTAGATTTAAATTGTTATGCATAGTGTGTTAAGTAAAAATGTTTTATTTTCTTCATAAAATTCTGGGAATGAATATGCTCGAATAAGCAAATTTTTAGTTCTGTTAAAATTCCTCTCTGTTGAAATTTATAGTAGCTTAAATGAAATCTTGGTTGTTACAGGAGTCAAGTATTGCATGGAAAACTCCATATTATCACCAAGTGTTGCATACTCACCTTGGGATCATCATTGGGAGGGTAGACTTACCTTGGGATCATCATCATGAGTGAGAAATTCAAATGCATGAGGTTAAGATATCGCTACGCATATGCATGCATGATATTCTCTCCACTCCACTCGTATGATCTAGTTAGCTGATGAATGCATGGCCATTTAACTAGGACTAGGTGGTGGATAACTCATGTTTATGTTAGCATATATTCACATATCTCTAGAAGACTACTATGGTGCATTAGTTTTCTCATGTAGCTTATACCTATCGTAAATTATTCACTCTTTGATTTTAAAGCCATAGTGAGAATATGGATGCCTAACAAGAATGTACTTATGTTTTAGCACCAAGCTTCCCTAGCTTAAAAAGAAAAAAAATTGCATAATTTTGTGAACAACTTTGAATGGGGATCCAATCATAGTTGGGAATTTTGTCTTAGTTTCTTTTATCATGCTAATGATTACCTAATTTTTGTAGGAGAAGATACTTCAAGAAAATATGGAGACAATCTCTTGTAAGTGATTGACTTTGGAGGCACAAGACACGTGTACCCCAATTTTCATAGATGCCAAACAAGTCTCATACAAGGGAAACCTTGAACATAATCCTACTCTTCCAAATTGTCAAGTTGAGCTAAATCATTCAACTTCAATGTTTTCAAATACTGATAAAAAAATTGAAGTAGATAAATTAGATGCAAGATTTTTCAGGTGAAAATGGAAATTTAAAGACTTCTAGAGATTTTTCTGGATAGAGAACTGTGTATAATGTTTTGAAACATCCAACGTTTTGAGTGGACACTCCACCCATCATTAGAGACAATCAAAACTATTTATATTGAAGAAAAGTGTTGAGGTTGAATTTATATGGTGAGATTGATAAGTGTTCGTTGAAAAAATAGCCGTTAGAATTAAAAGAAAAATATATTAAAAATATTAAATAAATTTAATGTAGTTGTTGAGTTAAAATATTAAAGAAATTGAAGGTTAACGAAGATTAAAGATAAAATAATTATATTTAATATTTAATATAGTATTAATGAAGATAAATTTAAATGAGGAATAACACGAGCGCGAAGGGGAAATATATTTAATGTGACATAGTTATAGGAAGGAAACCGAATATGAGAAAGGGGAAATATATTTAATGTGACATAGTTATAGGAAGGAAACCGAATATGAGAAAGTTATTGAGAGAAGTTAATAAAATATTAATAAAGAAAAATATTTATTTATTGAATAAGAATAGTATTAAAGATAGGATATTATAATATTAGTGAAAAAAATAATGATGAGAATGGTTAAAGTGCAAAGAGAATGAGATTTAATTATGGAGATAGAAACAGTATTAAAGATAGGATAACGAAAAAGAAAAATATTTAATTATTATTAAAGTTACTAAAGTAATAATAAAGTTTTTTTTTTTAATAAAAAATAAATATTGAGATAGAAATAATATTAAATTCATGGTATTATAATATTAGTGAAAATAGGAATTTATAGTAGTGAAAATAGGGATTAAGAGTGTTTATGTAGAGTTCCAACTTACTATTCATAATCACTCTATTCAAAATCCAAGCAATCCATTTTCCATAGCATCCAATACCTTTGCAAACCAAGTAACCCATTTTCCATAGCGTCCAATACCTCTGCAAACCAAGTAATTGTATAATGCAACACATCTTTACTAAATGAAGAATGTCATAGAAAGTGAAGGGAAGAAAAAAAAGAAGGGCAAGGTCAAGTTGCTTGCCATAGAAGCCAATAAAACAAAGTAATATCTCATGATAATATCATGTGGTCAATAGTGAATACATGGGGTACAATCAGGATAAAAACCCTAACAAGTAGATGATCCAATATATGATAACATGGATATATGATAATAATTATTAAGAGATTATTTTATTAAATTACAACGGATTCAATTTACTTTTTGTAATAATCAAGAATCCAACTATTAATAAAAATTTAAATAATTATGTAATGAAACCTCTTAAATATTGATTTTCAGTTTTTCATCTACTAGAAATGAACACCAACAAAATAGGAAGAATGTTTTTATTTTGATTTTATTTTATTACACATAAAAGTTCATGTTGTGTTAGGATTTTCTATCCCATTACTTGGAAAAACAATAAAATTACAAGGGGAAAATTGCGAAGCAATAACTAGGCCTTTTGCACTCTTTATATTGAATAAGACTATGTGATCAATAAATCTAAAAATCCAATTTTTACAATGCATGAAACTTTAAAAGGATTAATACATTTAGCTTTCCAAGAGGAAAATAGAGTCTCCATCATGATGCAATGCTAAATTCCAAGCAGGTGACTTTTAAATACAAAGATGTGGCCATCCCACGAGATAGTTTTCTGGAGAATCAAGTTGAGAAATATAATCTAAAATCTAGAAAAACAAACAATTGCAAACACTCTTATCCATCATACAATCCCAAGCATGTGCTTGACTAATTCTTTAGTTTGACAATGAGGACGATGGGAATTTGTGAAGCTATAGTCAAGCTTTTCTTTCCATGTAATACTTTGATGAATTATCATCCAAGGGTCATCAATTTTATAGGTATCTTTGATTGAAAAAACCATGATTCAACCTTTAAAGCTAATTATGATCAATGCATTTGACCTCCATCTCTCATGATTCAACCTCTAAAGCTAATAATGCTCAATGCATTTGACCTCCATCTCTCGTTTAATAATGGAAGGAGTAAGGATATAATAAGAAGGGCTTGAAATAGTTTACTAGTTAAAAGATCCAATTTGAAGTTGTGAAGTTAATAGCACCAGTGTTTCAACATAGGAAAGATACTCACAACCCCTTAAACAAGGGTTCTTGAATAGCTATGATATTATTTTATTTTAATATTTTTTTGGAATTTATTCTTAACACAATGCAGCATAACCACCGATAATTAGAAGACTGTTGGGCTGGAGTTTAATAAATTGTACCTCAAATATTGACAACATGTATATTGGAAAACTAATAAAGATCTCTTAGTTTTTTATAAATTTGTTGTATCTTATTTTGCTTGAAATCACGTGTGTCTAATGAGGGCAAGGCAAGGAAGGTTGTGCAATCTTAGAATCTCTGGTTTGAAATTTTGGGATCTTAGATAGAAAATACAAATCATTATATGTTGTACAAAGTAATTCTTCTTTGAATATCTTACATGCTTTGAGTTTGTTCTTTGTTGCAACATTCTTTGATCATATTTTGGGCTTCAAGACTCGTGCAACAAGAAGAGAAATCAAGAGAATTTGGGAACAACCAAGTCTTTATCTTGCTTGGTATGTCCTTTGAATGACACGAGGTGACATTCACAAGAACATTCAAGTGACTGTATTTCATTTATTTTTCTAATGTATATGTCATATGATTATTTACTCTTTGAAATCTATGCTACATGCTTAGAATTTGAACTCTGTGATTTTTTAGACAACTTATTATGATGCCCTTAAGTCATCCTTTGAACTTGTTTATAAGAAGGGTCAATCTGAAACCTATGTTAGGAGTCTTGTAATCAAGATAGGTGTGTGTACTTTAGATGTAATGATCTTGGTTTTCACATCTTTTGTATTCTTTGAAGTGGAAATTATCTTTGAAAGTGTATCGTGTAGTCTAGAGTCTAGAAAATATCATATGTTGAGAGATATAATAAGATGAATTATAATGGGTTATTGTTTCAAGTTTAAATTTCTCTTAAAATTGGTGTGCAAGGAATACTTTATCTAGACATGTGGGGAGTTACACCTTCAAATTATTTAGGATTGGGTTGCCTTAAGGAAAATGGTTTCTGATGCAGACCCCCTTCCTTCCTAAGGGTTGTGTGACCTCCTGATCTTGGATCCTTCGATTCTAGAGTCGAGAGACTCTTTAGAACCTTGAAGGTCCCCCTCTGTATCTAAACACAGGCCCCCTCGGCTTCCTAGTGCAGGTTTAACAACAACCCATGAACTCCCCTTTCACTCTGTCACGAAAGCTCAGAGTGTTGGCATTAGCTCTTTTTCGGATAGGCCCTCTCTTGGTGTGACCTGGGGCTATGACCATGTGATTGTGGGCACAGTCACAAGCAGTTTGGAGTCAAATTGGTTTTGGACCCACAATGCTCCTCCAGCCTACATGTGCCCTCTAGATGAAACCACAGTTCAAATTGTGGCTTCCCTTCGATTCCTTAACCTCCTTGCAACTTTTGTCCCCGCAATGACATGGGACAGTTGATCTCACAATCTTGACGATAACATCCAAATCAATGCTTCAAATCTGTGTCCTTCTTATCTACAAACTAGATCAATTCTCCATGAATCAACGGTCGAGGTTCTCTTCGCAATTCTGGACTCCAGGAGTTTGAAATCTCAAACTCGGCTTCCTTCCGTACTCCAACCTTCCATAATTGGTGATCTATAGACACCTGTCCCATAAATCAACAGTCCTGCCTTCACTTAGGTGTTTGAGATTTCAGCCTAGATCAACGGTCCAACGACCCCTTCTCGATCGACGGCCGAGATTTCCTACAGGTTTATGGACTTTTAAGATTTCAAATCTCAAACCTTTTCCTTCCAATGTCTTTTACCCGGAGTCTAATATCCACTTATGCGTGTCTCTCCTGATCCAATGATCGAGGATTACTTTGGGAGTTTACCCGAAGTTAGCAGATTTGCGCCACGTCTCCTCTAAATCCAATGGTCAAGATATTATTCTGGGACTTTGGGTCTCTACGCTCTGGCGAGCTCAATTCTCAAACTGAAAACCCACCTTAGGTTTTCCCCAGAGTTCGAGATTTGTTGACAAGTGTCTCCTCCCAGATCAACGACTCACGACTCTTCGGCTCTTCATGCTCCAGAAGTTTCAAGTCTCAACTTCTTCCTTGCTCCAGATATTCTGACCTGCTAACACGTACCCTTCTGGCCTCAACAGTCCAGATATGCTCTAGCTCTCCAGATCTCCGCGCTCTGGGATTTTCAAGTCTCAAAATTGACCCCTTTTGGACTCACGATATCTAACAACTCACACTTGATCACTCAGACGGTTGAGATTCTGCCTCTACATTCTGACACTCCAGACTTCAGGAATCTATCGTTTCAATCCGCTCCTCCTCCCGAGCTTACAAAAACCGATGGATGTGATTCCTCCTGGCGATTTGATGCTTGGTATCTGCCTCGAGTGATCTAACGGCTCAGATTTATCTCACTGATTGGATGGTCGAGATTCTATTCTGGGTCTCCGGACTTTGGGAATCTCAAGTTTCAACTCCGATAGCTTCTCTCCTTTGTATGAGAAGTGTTAAGGTTCCTGCACTTCCTTCTGATCCGACGATTGTCAATCATTCACACTCAGATCCAACGGATGGAATCTGTTCTTTATTCGGTGCTTCCTTCGTTCACTGGATGTAGATCTTACGATTCAGGTTCTTCTCTACAACTGATTAGATGGTTGTTGTTGCTCCTCCTCCTGAGCTCCCACCTTCTCCCGGCTTGGAATATTTTTCAAGTGTTCAAAGTTCTCAGCCTTTGAACTTTCTCCCGCCAACCCTACTTCTTTTGGGTCTCACTTACACAATTGTAGCGTTATCTCTTCTGAGCTTCTGTACTTAGAATAAGTCCATCTCTTACACACTCTCTGTGTTATCCCTTTTGAGCTTGGTCTCCTCGAAGACTTTGATCTCCCATGCACACCTTGCGTTCTTGGATTTCCTTAAACTCAGATCCGAAGTATTTCGTGAAAATAAATGCTTCTCGCCCTCCTGGAATTCTTCTTCTCAATGCACCCCTATTACACATCAACATTACTCGCTTCGATAAGTGTCGCAAGTGTCACATTTTTGCTCACAAATGTTGCAAGTGTCAAGCAAACCATACTGCCATGATGCCTATGTCATACTTATAACGACATCAAAAAGACACTTAAAACAACTCAAACACTTGATTTGGAGGAAGAGGAATGGTTAACTGGAGGTATGTACCTCTTGCCATCTGAAAGAACCATTGAATCTGGGTTTTTAGAAGAGAGCGCTCCCCTATACCTCTCTCAGGAGAGTTGGCACTCCCCTATAGAGTGTTAGGGAGTGTTATAACACTGGACAACCCTTCTGGAGGAGCGCTATTTCTTTTAGGAGTGCTAGCCCCCCCCTAAAGCCTACTAGGGAGCGCTATAGTGCTCTGATGGTCCTTTTGAGGGAGCGTTGCCTATTATGGGCAGCAGTTGGTCTATTGAGGAGAATAAGGGGAAGATATTTTCAATCTTGGAAGGTAGTTGGATTCGAACCCCTAGTCCATCCATGATCTTAGGAAAGATCCCTGACTCAAGGAGAAGAATCCTCAACTTACCCTAAAGATATCTCAAGTTGTTGAGCTTCTCCAAGGCTATATAAGCAAGCTTTCTCATGGTGAAAGGGGAGATGGATGATGAATCATACCAAACTTATGATCTCATAAGTGATGCATAGTGAAGTGGAGGCTAATCAATGAAGTTATCGTCGTTCTGATCATGGAGCTTTTGAGCAAGGGTTAGTCAAGGGGAACTTGACGAAACTGCTACATTCCATCTATGGCTGTAAGTAATGTTTTGTCCTCATTAATATGATTTTCTTGGCCTATTTCTTTCTAAATCATGTTCAATCTCACATGAATTTGTCTCTTTAGTAGATATATTTATTTCGGACTAATCTTGATAGAGTAGGAAGTGGTCGTACTTTGTTTGTCTACAGGATTTATTGAGGAGCTCAAGATCGAAGTTCAACTCGAAGCGTGCAGGGACAAACACCGGTAAAAGGTATGTCTTTCCTCCTTCCTCTTCATGCATTAGTTTTTGTAGACCTAAAAGGAAGTCAGTGACCATGATAAGAACTTTCTGTCTTAGAGTTAAGAGTCTAGCTCTTTGAGGAGATCTACCTGTCTGCAGGGAGATTTTCCTTCAACAGAAATTGGTGACTCCACTAGGGAATCGAATCAAAACTTTTGGTTTTGATTTTTCCTCATAGACCTTGTCTTACCATTTGATTGTTTTCAGACCTTTTTCACCCCATTTGTCTGATTTCATATGCTGATTGACTCCTTACCCCATCACACTCGGCTTGATAGCCAAAATTTGACTGAAATTTTGGGTTTCTGGACATTTTCATGAGATTTTTAAGCCTGGCACCCCTGTGACCATGTTAGAATAGCCACAGTGCTACCTAGATGTGTTAGATAGAGTGTTATAACACCTTGGTGTCCCTTACACCAGAGCACCAGCCCCGTTTTGCAAAAAATCCTTTAAAAAATTCTAATTTTTGGAGGTCCAAACCCTGTTTTTTCACTTGCTGAGCTGCTTTGAGATTCAATGATTCTTCCTTTGACCTTTGACATGCTTCCTCCTGAGAAGTAAACACCTTGTTGTTCATATTTTATGCCCTTCTTTCTTATTTTTGAGTTTTTGTTGTTGAGAGCTTGAAATCAATCCATTGCTTTTTCTCTCCTATCCGACTGAGCAGGAACTCTAGTGAAAGACATCTGAAGTCTATGACTCTTCTCATTTGGTTCTTTGAGGTCATTTTGTCCAATATCTTTCTCCTCCCTTTTGTGTTTTTTGGTTTTCTTTCTCTTGTTTGATCGCAAGAAGGGTGTGTTGTTTGTGTGAAATCTGTTTGTGCTTGTCAGAGGGTAGTTGATAGGGGAATCATCAATCGCATACAAACGACAGAGATGTTTGACAACACAGGTATTCCAACACAGGACGAACACCTTCAGTAACCACTCACATAACCAGATCAAAGATCAACACACCGACGTTTTCACGTGGTAAAACCCCTACGGGGAAACATCCACGGCCCCGGCCAACGTGGCCACTTGGAGCAGTTTATTAATGCAAAGAAAAAGATTACAGAGAGATTTTACAAGAGAGTTTCTCACAATAAATCATCGACAAATGACCCTCCATGCTCTTTAAATAGAGATCATGGACCAATCGGGTGTTAAGCAACGGATCAATGGCCATTAAGATCGAGGAGAGTATGAACCGTCATATCACTCTATGTCAGGAACATATCGTGACCGTCGGATTTCCTAACTACAAATGCATACTAATGCATACTAAAGAAACACACTTTTACCTAACAACATATTAGACCAAGTAGATCTTAACTAACTCCTAAGTGTCTAAATATCCTAACATCCCCCCTTAAGAACAACTTGGGATAGGATTGAAGGATTTACAATAATGACACAATAGGAGAAGGAAGGAGGCATTAGAGCCTATCCCCCCTTAATGAAAAATTCCTGAACTCCTAACATAGATCGAAGTTTGGAAAACTGCGCTTCTGTAAGAGACTTTGTGAAAATGTATGCAACTTGATCTTCTGTAGGGAAAAAGAGCACTTCAATAACTTGATCATGAATGAGATTTCTGATGAAGTGCATGTGTAGCTCGATGTGTTTGCTACGCTGATGTTGAACTAAGTATTTAGCGAGCTTGATGGCACTTTGATTGTCACACCAAAGTCTGGTCGGATGTTGGTGCTGGAATCCAAACTCTAAAAGGATCTATTGAAGCCACAGGGCTTCCTGACTTGCATTTACTGCTTCTCGGTACTCTGCTTCTGCTGAAGAAAGTGCAATAGCCTGTTGTTTCTTACAGGCCCAAGTGACAGGTCCTGAACCAAGGTTAAAAACATAACCTGCAGTAGACTTCCAATCATCGGGGTCACCAACCCAATCTGAATCAGTGAAACAAACCAATAAGGGAGTCCCCCCTGAACTGTAATGTATCCCAAACTGAACAGTACCACGAACATAGCGAAGTATCCTTTTAGCTGGTTTCCAATGGATTTCATGGGGTGTTTGCATATATCAGGCAACAAGACCAACAACAAAGGAAAGATCAAGACGGGTATGAGTCAAGTATAAGAGGCTACCAACTAACTGACGATACAGGGTGGCATCAACTTCAGGAGAAGTAAAAGTGGCAGAAAGCTTGAATCTAGACTGGAAGGGAGAAGGGGATGGTTTACAATCATCCATGTGAAAGCGACGAAGAAGGTCACAAGCATACTTAGACTGGGAAAGAAAAATTCCTTCATTAGTTTGCAAAACTTGGAGGCCAAGGAAATAGTGCAAAAAGC
>ML780833.1:258808-276802 GCA_009831015.1 Picea engelmannii
CACTTTTACAATGAGGTTACCTTATAACAGAAAAGTTGCATGCAAAATAACTCTAAAATAAAATATAAAGCTACTTATAGTGATTCACTTTTATACTTGAAGTGAAATGCACTTTACAATTTATAGCATGAACTTTTTCAAAAGAAGGTAACAAAAGAGAGACTTGAACTCAAGACCTCTTACTTAATAAGACAAGTTTTAACCAAATGGTCTAGCAAAACATATTGTAATGTTCAGAAGGAGGGTTGTTGTTGTTGTTGTTGTTGTTGTTGAAGATGGCCTTGGAGAGCATGCTCCAAAAAAACTCTTTTCACACAAGAAAAAAATTTCGCTTCTCGATGACAACAAGGATTAGATCTCAGTTAGCTTACCCGGAAGATGCACATTTTCCTATCTGTTTCTGATTTGTCGAGGTTGCACAAGGCGTGGGGCAAAGAGCATACACAGATCTAAAAGAGAAGCAGCCTGGAAATAAAAAAAGCAAACCGAAATAAAATCAAAACTTTGCAAAAATTTAAAAAAATGCATATTCAGACTTTATACCTCTGGATCTGACTGTAATGGCCGTATCTTGGGCAAACAGAAACCTTTCCGAGTGAAAAGAAAAGTGTTCTTGAATGAAACGAGTGCTCCAGACACAATGGAACAGTCCTCTCAGCCCATAAATGTACGAAAATTCCAGAAAATGGAGATGAGGTAACTCGGCTTCACGATCTCGATCTACAACAGGAGCGGGTCTTCAAACAGGCTCTAATACCATGTTCGACAACATAGGTATTCCAACAGAGGAAGAACACCTTCAATAACCACTCACATAACCAGATCAAAGATCAACACACTGATGTTTTCATGTGGTAAAACCCCTACGGGGAAACATCCACGGCCCCAACCAACGTGGCCACTTGGAGAAGTTTATTAATGCAAAGAAAAATATTACAGAGAGATTTTACAAGAGAGTTTCTCACAATCGATCATCGAAAAATGACCCTCCATACTCTTTAAATAGAGATCATGGACCAATCGGGTGTCAAGCCACGGATCAATGGCCGTTAAGATCGAGGAGAGTATGAACCGTCGGATCACTCTATGTCGGGAACATATCGTGACCGTCGGATTTCCTAACTACAAATGCATACTAATGCATACTAAAGAAACACACTTTTACCTAACGACATATTAGACCAAGTAGATCTTAACTAACTCCTAAGTGTCTAAATATCCTAACAAGAGATACATCTTAGTGATTAGTTTGCATATTAGAAGGCATTTCTGAAATGTTGTAGCATTATATTGGATCTGATTAAGAACAAAATTGATTGAGGGCATTCCTTATTAGTGTTTGATAGTGAAAATGACTCTTTCTTTCTCTCTTAAATAGGCATTCATTGGAAAGAAACAATTTCTTATCATCTTTTATGCATTTTTTTGGAATTGAGTCGTCATTCCATCAATTTCACTTTCATACACCCTTTGAGTAAACAACAACCACTAAAATCAACGCTTAACTAAAATTTATCAGACTTTTTACATCTTTGTTAGCAAACCTACATTATTTTAAGGTGTAGGGCTTTGGAATAGGTTGAAAGGATAACTTTCCAAAGAT
Source organism: Picea engelmannii (assembly GCA_009831015.1). NCBI lineage: Eukaryota > Viridiplantae > Streptophyta > Pinopsida > Pinales > Pinaceae > Picea > Picea engelmannii. The sequence continues at coordinate 260,412 of ML780833.1, forward strand.
ATAAAACAAACTTAGTATCTTGCGGTAGGGAGAGTCAAATCCAATTGTCATATTGGCTTGATGGGATCCCCCTCTCACACAGGGGTTACGCATGAGGTCACATTCAGTTGAGTTATAGATATTATCCCTCCGTGGCCCAACCATTTGTAGTGGTCGAATAGTATATTGGAGGTCAATGGAAGGTATACCCATGATTATGTGTGGGAGCCTTTCAAGCTGATTTCGGACTTGTTGTCCTGCCCATACGTTCCGACTGGACTGTCAACTGTACCCTCTGAGGGGATGGCTACAAGTTGGTGACCTTAGTAGCCACAATATTTAGGGTCTCACACAAGGTGACGGTGAAGGGAAGTCTCACTGTACCTGGAACAGACGTTGGTCAAACTCACTCAGGCTCCTTGGAGGGTAAATCTACAATTACTGCGTGGAAGATTGCACCAAGGCGTAAGTCCATTAAGTAGGTTTCCAACGTAACTAATCCACCCGCTCTATCCCCTCCCCTTCCTATTTTGATCTCTCGACATTGGATTTCATCACCAACTAGTGGTTTCATCCTAGGAAGGTTTGTTTGATTGATTGCTTCTCAGATTCGTAGCGTGTGTTGTTTGTTTTACTTAGTGGACCTTAGGTCGAGTCAGTGTTAATGGAATCGAATCCTAGGAGTACCAATGGAGGAACCCCTTCTCATGGGGAACCTTATACCTTTCCTTTGTTTGGAAACTTTGGTCTTCCATATGTTGCCACACTGAGTCTTCCAGGACTCACCATCGGATTACCAGTTTGGTTGTTCCCCACTCCGGTGATCTTGAATCCTCCCAATGTTTCAACTATACCTAATACTTTAGATGTTGGTACACCACCCACACATCAACCTCACATTGAATTTTTACCTTCTTCTCCCATTAAGTCTCCTTCCATTTCTCCTTCTTCGCCTAGTGAAAGCTCTAAAGCAAGTAGCCAGGTTGATCAGAAGAAGAAGAAATAGAAAGAGAAGAAGAAGAAGAACCCAAAAAGGACAAAGACCCCAACAACATCAAATGTTGGCTCTAAGCAACCAGTTATTGTTAATAGTACTAGGAGTGTTGATGAGGTCAACAAGATTAAAATGAAGAATCCAAAACCCAAATTCCCTTGCAGCCTTTGTAAGGGTGACCACTTTTTGAAGGATTGCCCCGGTCTTACCCAGGTCTTAGAAATGTGGTCCTCCATGTCATCAGCCTCTGTCGGTCATGTCGATGATACCCCGTCAACTAGTGATGTTCAGGTTGGTAAGAAGAAGAAAACTGTCAAGTTCCCTTGCATGTTATGTAAAGGTAATCATTACTCTCACCTTTGTCCTTGTATGGACGAGGCTTCTTCTCTTTTGGAAAAAATTCAACTTCCAAAAGGTTATCGTAAGCTTTCCTTCGACCCATCGTTGGTTGATGGACTGGTCAATCCGGTTCCATCCTCGGTTAGTCCGGTTGATCAAGTGGTCAATCTAATTTCCTCCTCGATTGAACCACAAACCCAAGTAGCTGATCCAGTTCCGTCATCGATCAGCCCCGCTCTTCATCAAGAGAGTGACACCAAAGTGGTTGATCTATTTTCATCCTCGGTCGATCCCACTCTCCCGTTAGAGAGTGACACCAAAGCATTCGATCTGTTTCCACCTGTCGACCCCATTCTTCCCTTAGAGAATGAAAATCAAGTGGTCGATTCAGTTCTACCATCGGTCGATCCCACACCTCCTTTGACGAGTGCCAAAGTGGTTGATCCAATCCCTTCCTCGGTCAGTCCCACCCTTCATCAGAAGAGTGTTAAAGTGGTTGATCCGATTCCATCATCGGTCAATCCCACTCTTCCTTTGGAGAGTTCCTGCGTGGTCGATCCGATCCAATCATCGGTCGATTCTACTCTCCCTCTAGAGGGTAAACCCGATACTGCCCATGTTTTTCTCGTTGATACAGACTCTACCGTGTCGGGGGGCATCCCTCATTCTCCTGCGAAACCCCCTCCAATTAATGAGGCCATCCTTTTTGATTGGGGTGCGCTAACTAGACCTCGTCTTCCCTCTCACATTCCTTTCCAAATTACAGTATAGGTTTGTGGTTGGGACGTTCCTCAAACGCTGATAGATGAAGGTGCATCCATTAGTATTTTGTCCTCTATTGCTTGGCACACTTTGGGTTGTCCTCTACTTGCGCCGGTTACCTAGAATCTATTAGATTTTAATAGAAGAACTAGTCAACCTTTAGGGACCCTCCCTCAGTTTCCTGTAACTTTGGGAGGGAAAACTGTCTCTATTCATGTCATGGTAGTCCGAGACCCCTTGGATTTCTCTTTACTCCTTGGGCGGGATTATGTCTATTCCATGAAAGCTATTGTATCCACTCTTTTCCATGTGATATCTTTCCCTCACAATGGAAGAATTGTGACTATTGATCAACTTTCATTCATCGGCCCTGACTGGGTTACCTCCCTAAGTGGTTCTTATATGTATATAGTATCGCCCTTACTGCATGTCAATTATGTGGCATTGTCTCCCATGATTTCAACTTCTTATTCTTTGGATCCGGTAGTTGACATGGTGATCTCTTAGGTATAGTTATTGGAGCCTGATATCCTTACTCCTATCGTTACCCTCGACATGTGTTCCTTCTCGAGTGATTATCTTCCATCCAGCGAAGATCTCTTGGAAGCCATCACTAAGTTTTTTCCTTTGACATGGTACCCTTCTAGAGCATTATCCTCCTGGAAGCCATGATCCAGACAAAACCACGAGCATAGTTTCTCTTCTTTGTAGCAAGCTCGTTAAAAAATGAAACAGAGGTCCTAAGCATATTTCTTTTCCTGTGTCAAGCTCATTAAAAAATGAAACAATCACCTCCCTTGAACCTTCTTTTCATCCACCCTTCTCCTTTTTCTCATCTACTAGCGAAATTGGTGACGACCTTAGAGCCGGTGAATGAACTGAAGCTTGGAGGGCATGTCTCCAGCCTTTGATGATCTTTCTGGAGTTAAGCCACTAGATTTTAAGCTAGGGGCATACTGAGCTTAGTCTTTGTTCTTTCTTGTGCTCATAAATACATGAGAATGCATCCAGGTAGATTTTTATCTCTTTTTCGGACCTGTATGGATACACTAAAAAGGAACCCCCTAGAGTATCCTTTAAGCTCTTTTTAGACTCTCTAAACATGAAAAGATTGCCGAGTGATATTGCTTCCTTTCCCACTCATTAAAAGGTTTTAAAGGGCGTCTTTCGAGTGATAATTTATCTCTTTTTTGGCCTCGCGAGACTAACATTATGAAAAAGGACAACATTGGAGTCATCTTTAAGTTCTTTTCAGACTCTCTAAACATGAAAAGATTACCGAGCGACCTTGTTCTTTTCATGCTTGTTAAAGTATTTGAAGAAAACATCTGTTGAGTGATAGTTTATCTCTTTTTCGGTCTCATCATACTACTTTAAGAAAAATGAACTGAGAGAGTTCTCTTTTAAGTGTTTTTCCAGACTCTATAATCATGAAAAAACTTCGAGTTTACCTTCTCTAGACTCGTTAAACATCATTCATTGAAGGGCCCATACGGGACCGAACCCTTACTTCTTCCAGTTTGTTAAAAAAAGGAAGAGGAACTTACCGAAGGTGAGTTATATTGAGCATGTGTTTCCCTCCTCGAGCTTGTTAAACTAAAAAGAGGTACTTGTCTATTTGGATGGGGGAAAAAATTGAAAGAAGCAAGCCAAGCAGTTTTTGAGAACATTACCAAGTAACTCTTAGAGTTGCCCTTGAACATGAAACTTTGTCTTTGCGCACATATTAATCCGCTGAACCTCTGCACTGAACCAATCCTCTGAGTTTTTCTTACTCCTTTGGGTCACTCGACAAAAGTCACAGTATCCATTGCATCATCGTGTTTTGGTCCATGTCATGTTTCTGCTGTTGTGCCTTAGTGTTCAAGGGAAGTATCCGCCTCGAGAGTCAGCACTCACAAATATCTTGTCTCAATACCCGTGTCAGTCCATGTTCATTTGATCTACCAATTACATCTCTATGTCTGTTTCGTTTCATTGATGGGGGATACATCAAGGCCCTCCTTCGACGAGCCTATTCTTGTCGACTTCAACACATTATCCAGGAATTAGACTTAGAAACCAGTTAGTACTTTGGGACTTGCACGCCTCAATGGCAGGCCTCCTCACATCCGACAGCAGGTTTACATAATTGACCTCTGATCGGATGATTCCATGGATGTTCAACTTCATCTCATCCATTCACATTCGTTGGAATGTACTAGAGTACCTTGGGAATCATTGACATTAATGGTGATCTCCCTCCTGCTTGTTAACGGTTTACATCATTGATCGGTAATCAAGTGGTTTCTTCCATGTTCATCATCAGGACATCTATTCACATGGTTAGATTCGTACTACATCGGGATCGGTAAGAAGACCCTGGGTTAAGTCATCACTCTGATATGTACTTTTCCTAGGATGCGAAGGAGTTTCTCTTGAACAGTGTCACATATACTGTCACATAGATCCACTTTGTATTGGTCGTGGCTATGTCTTGTCATCTCGTAGATCCACTGTGTATCCTTCATGGATATGATTAGTTCAGATCATAAGAGTATAGATCCACACTGTATCCTCGATGGCTATACCTTTTATCAATACAATTATGGGTCTATAGTGTATTTTATGGCAGCCATATCTTGCAAGTCTTGATCACCCAAGCATAGGTATGCCTGCCTTGGGTTTGAAACATGTCATGATATTTGTTGGATGTTTGTGTGCAGCTTCTGTCAGGTTCTCCATGTCTATACCCTTGCTTGAAAGTCTACAAAGAATTTCAGTTATTAGTTCTCATCTTATAACTTCATACTTTGAGGGGCGATCTGTTACACATCAACATTACTCGCTTTGATAAGTGTCGCAAGTGTCACATTTTTGCTCACAAATGTCACAAGTGTCAAGTAAATAATACTACCATGATGCCTATGTCATACTTATAATGACATCAAAAAGACACTTAAAACATCTCAAACACTTGATTTGGAGGAAAAGGAATGGTTAACTGGAGGTAGGTACCTCTTGCCATCTGAAAGAACCATTGAATCTAGGTTTTTAGAAGAGAGTGATCCCCTATACCTCTCTTAGGAGCACTGGTTCTCCCCTATAGAGTGTTAGGGAGCGTTATAAGACTAAAAAACCCTTCTGGAGGAGCGCTATTTCTTTTAAGAGTGTTGGCGCCCCCCTAAAGCCTACTAGGGAGCGCTATAGTGCTTTGATGGCCGTTTTGAGGGAGCACTGCCTATTCTGGGCATGAGTTAGTCTATTGAGGAGAATAAGGGGAAGATATTTTCAATCTTGGAAGGAAGTTGGATTCGAATCCCTGGTCCAGCCATGATCTCAAGGAAGATCCCTGACTCAAGGAGAAGAATCCTCAACTTACCCTAAAGATATCTCAAGTTGTTGAGCCTCTCCAAGGCTATATAAGCAAGCTTTCTCATGGTGAAAGGGGAGCTAGATGACGAATCATACCAAACTTATGATCTCATAAGTGATGCACAGTGAAGTGGAGGCTAATCAATGAGGTTATCGTTGTTTCGATCGTGGATCTTTTGAGCAAGGGTTAGGCAAGGGGAACTTGACGAAACTGCTACATTCCATCTATGGATGTAAGTAATGTTTTGTCCTCATTAATATGATTTGCTTGGCCTGTTTCTTTCTAATTCGTGTTCAATCTCACATGAATTTGTCTCTTTAGTAGATAGATCTATTTCAGAATAATCTTGATAGAGTAGGAAGTGGTTGTACTTTGTTTGTCTATAGGATTTATCGAGGAGCTCAAGATCAAAGTTCAACTCAGAGCGTGCAGGGACAAACATTGGTAAAAAGTATGTCTTTCCTCCTTCCTCTTCATGCATTAGTTTGTGTAGACCTAAAAGGAAGTCAATGACCATGATAAGCACTTTTTGTCTTAGATTTAAGAGTCTATCTCTTTGAGGAGATCTACCTGTCCGCAGGGAGATTTTCCTTCAACAACCCCTTGGAGATATTTTCCTCACAGAGTATTCAATAAATTTGTTTCTCACTAAAATCAACACAAATTTCTTCTTTGCACACTTGCACTGGATCAATGCCCACCTGACAGAGCTCTACAGAGTCTTCAATAACTCTGGTTCTCTCTCTCTCTCTCTGCGCCTTCTCAACACAATTCCTCCTCTAAGTTATTCAATAACCTTGAGGTTCCTCTTGAGTCTGCAAACTATCCTGGTATGCCTCCTGGCACGTTCTCCTCTGAACTCGACAGAGAGATTTAGATGTTCACTCCTTACGTTGGTAACGTTTTTTTGTGCACTCCTTGCACAGCCTAAAGAACCCAGAACGATATAACATAACTCACTGAAGATAAAAGAAATCTATCTTCCTACTGTAGATGAAGCCTATCATACATCTACAACATACATTAACACACAGATAGCATTCACCGAATGTAGATAATTCATAAACATGTCCTGTGCAGGAAAAATTGTGTTTCTTTGTATTAAAATGAATATATGTTTACAAATGTGTACATAGACTGGACTACAATAGAGTCTCAGTTCTTTCTCCTATTCTAACTCTCTCATGAATTCTTCTTCTCTTAAGGTCTCCTAAGACCTCTCTACCTAATATCTCTCTCTCAAGTCTCCTCATTACAAAGTGAGGGCTCTACAAGCTTATCCTCTTCACCACCTTAGTGCCATTGCTATCTCATTTACAACACCATACTTCTATGGCTACATTACATAAATGGATGTCCAGACCTAACTAGGATCTGGACCTACTACAGGTAACCATTTAAGGCAACTGTATCCACTACCTGTACAAAGGCGTGGTCTGGTATTTATCAGCCTTAAAAAATGATAATCTATATAGGATTATTTTAAATTTAAAAATGGGAGGGTCGACGCCTCTCCCTTTCTCCATTGCGCATCTGCGTGTTGGCACATTTGCTAAGGTGGAGCAATGCTTTTGCATCATATTCCACTACTAGGAAAAACATGAGCTCCTGCTCATGAGCTCCTCTTCTCTAGTGTTAAAATCCTCCTGGATCCCAAACCTTCCCTTGGAGCTGTCCCCTTGCTCCTCTCCAGCTATGTTGTTTCTTCCCTATTGTTGTTGCAGGTTCTCCTCTGTTCAGCTTCCCTTTGTTGACTGCTTCTTCTGACCTCAACAATAACCTCCTTATCTCCTCTATCTCCCTGTCCAACTGCTCTAGTGGCTGGCTCTTCTTATGTAGTCTTCTCTATTGCACTTCCTTATCAATGGGTAGATCAACCTAATCCCCCATACTGTCTTCATCTCCCCTTGTGGCGCTAATTTTCCACTTTTCCACAGACTCCAGTTCTGCAGTGCATTCTTGACTAACCTTCTATTCAGTCACCTCTTATGATAGATTAGGTCCTGCCATTTCTCCTTGTGTTGGCTCAAGTCCAACTTCTTCCAGCTACTCCTAGGGGTGGTATGCTCCTCCATCTGTCTCCAACATAGCCTGTTGGATGTGCAAGATTTGCACCATTTCCCTTCTCTCTAGGGATTCCAATTCCTCATACAGATCAGCAAAATCCATGTTGTCTGCTCCCTCCTCTGTTGCAGGCTCCAGTGCTACAATCATCTCCTGTTCAGCTCCCGGGTTGAAATTTTTGAGTCATTCTGCTGATTGCTCCTCTCCCAAAATTTGTTTGACTGTCTGTTGGCAGCAATCTTCTAGTTTTGGATTGTTTAACCAATCCTCCAACATATCCAGTTCTCTCTCCCATTGAGAGAGAAAGTCATCTGAATTCTCCTCCTTTTCTGCTGGGGCAGACACCAGTATTTTCTCCACTTTGACAGTCTCTGTTGGTTGTATTTCTTCTGTTGCACCTGCATCATAGACACAATTAGCTTTAAAATCATTTGGCCCTATGGCCTCCTTCTCAGATTCTTGTTGCACTACCTCCTCATGTGCAACTCTTGTATTAGTCTTTGCTTGACTATTTGGTAGGAATATTTGAATTCCCCCAATGACCAGAACACACCTTTGACCCTCCTCTGCTGCAATGGGAGTATTTAAATTCTCATTGTCTTCATTCACATGGCCTGTAAATCCACATGAATCTTTATGCATCAGTTCTTCTTGTTGATATGAACTCTCAACCAAGTCTGTGAGACTCTCAGAGAGTCTCATCTCTTTTCCCCTGCCCAACTGGCAACTTGGGACCTCTCTTCTACCCACCTGGAAGTCTATGAGATCAACCAATCCCATCTCATTTCCCTCCTGGGAATTTGAAATTTCAACACGGCTCCTCTGGCAGTACACGAGACCTCCACCTGGTCTCTTTCCATTGCCCACCTGGCAACTTGAAATTCCATTTCTGCCCACCTGACAGTTTACGAAATCCTCTATTAATCTCATACCATTGCCCACCTAACAATATGAATTTCCACCGTTGTCCTCCTGACAGTATATGATATCCTCCAATGATCTCATTTCATTTCCCACCTTGCAATGCAAAAATTCATCTCTGCTCTCCTGGAAATTCATGAGGTCTTTATCTGATCTCACCACCTCCTCATCACTGAGGTGTCTTCCTGTCTTTGGTTCACAGATGTAAACCATTTCCTCTTCTGTGTCACTTAGGTCTTCAATGTGCCTCGACCACTTATTCACTGCTTGTTTCTTTCTAGCCAACAACTTTTGAAAAGGCCATTTTACTTTCCTGTCTAGAGGCCATTCGTACCTCCAACGTAATTTTGCCTCCTACTGTATATTCAATGTCAGTTGTTCCATTCTCGCTCTTATCTCAACGAGTTCCTCATCAATTTCTTCTTTGTTTTTCTGCTGGTGGTCTCCTCTTCGACCATGCTCATGTCCTTCAATAGCCATCTTTTCTACCTGTTTCTTCCTGGCAAGTCTATGGATCACTCTACATCCGAGAGCATCTCCATATTATCTCACAACTCCCCTGGCTGTTTAAATTTTTTTTGCTACTGTGCGCATGCAACAACTTCTCATAGAGCATCAATACTCTTCTTATTTCACTTGTTGTATACAAGAAAACTCCTGTTTGTGGTACCACCTGATGTTATCAGGTCATCTCCTTTCACCATCTCTCCTTTATCTATTGTCTGCAAACAAAATTATGGCTCTTTTAATACAACTTGATGTCATCTGATTACCTCCTTTGCCTATAGGAATCAATTCTAGGCTCTGATACCACTTGATGGTATCAGACTATCTCCTTCTCTTCTTCCTCCCTCTTCTTATTGTCTACAGACATAAAGTGGCTCTGATACCACTTGATGCAGACCCCCTTCCCTCCTAAGGGTTGCGTGACCTCCTGGTCTTGGATCCTCTGATTCTCGAGTCGAGAGAATATATGGAACCTTGAAGGCCCCCCTCTGTATCTAAACATAGGCCCCCTCAGCTTCCTGGTGCAAGTTTAACATCAACCCATGACCTCCCCTTTCGCTCTGTCGTGAAATCTTAGAGTGTCGACGCTATCTCTTTTTCGGATAGGCCCTCTCTTGGTGTGACCTAGGGCCATGACCACATGATTGTGGGTGTGGTCATAAGTGGTTTGGAGTCAAACTTATTTTGTACCTGCAATGCTCCTCCAGCCTACACGTGCCCTCCATATGAAACCAAGGTTCAAATTGCGGCCCGCCTTCGATTCCTTAACCTCCTCGCAACTTTTGTCCCCGCAATGACATGGGATCATTGATCTCATGATCTTGACGATAACATCCAAATCAACGCTTCAAATCTGTGTCCTTCTTATCTACGGACCAGATAAATTTTCTTTGAATCAACGGTCGAGGTTCTCTTCACAATTCTGGACTCTAGGAGTTTGAAAGATAAAACTCATCTTCCTTCCATACTCCAACCTTCTGAAATTGGCGATCTACGGACACCTGTCTCGTAAATCAATGCCCCTGCCTTCACCTAGGTGTTTGACCTTTCAAGCTATATCAATGGTCCAACAACCCCTTCTTGATCGATGGTCGAGATTTCCTACGGGTTTTCAGACTTCTGAGATTTCAAATCTCAAACCTCTATCCAATGTATTTTACCCGAAGTCTAAGACACACTAACACGTGTCTCTCTTGATCCAACGATTGAGTATTACTTCGGGAGTTTACCCATATATAACAAATTTGCGCCATGTCTCCTCTGAATCCAACGGTCTAGATCTTATTCCGGGACTTCAGGTCTCCGTGCTCTGGTGATCTCAATTCTCAAACTGAAAACCCACCTTAGGTTTTCCCTAGAGTTAGAGATTTGTTGACAAGTGTCTCCTCCCAGATCAATGGCTCAAGGGTCTTTGGTTGTTCGTGCTCCAGGAGTTTCATATCTCAACTTTTGCCTTCCTCCTGATATTCTAACCTACTGACACGTACCCTCCTGGATTCAACAATCCATATATTCTCTGGATCTCTGAATCTCTGCGCTCCAATAATTTCAAGTCTCAAACTTGAATTCTTTTGGACTCACAATATTTGATAGCTCATGCTTGATCAATCAGGCGATTGATATTCCACCTCGACATTCTGACACTCTGGACTTTGGGAATATCATGTTTCAATCTGCTCCCTCTTCTGATCTTATAGCCACCGATGAATGTGATTCCTCCTGGCGATCCGACGCTTTGTCTCCGCCTCCAGTGATCTGATGACTAAGATTTATCTCACTGATCAGATGGTCAAGATTCTATTCCTGGTCTCCGGACTCCGGGAATATAAATTTTCAACTCTGATAGCTTCTCTCCTCTATACGCGAAGTGTTAAGGTTCGTGCACTTCCTTTTGATCCGACGACTGTCAATCATTCACACTCAGATCCAACAGATGTAATCCATTATTTCTTTTGTGCTTCCTTCATTCATTGGACGTAGATCTGATGGTCCAGGTTCTTCTCTATAACCGATCAGTCGGTTGTTTTTTCTCCTCCTCCTGAGCTCCCAACTTCTCCCGTCTTGGAATATTTTTCAAGTGTTCAAAGTTCTCGGCCTTTGAACTTCCTCCTGCGAACTCGAATCCTTTTGGGTCTCACTTACATGATTACAGCGTTATCTCTTCTAAGCTTCTGGACTTAGAATAAGTCTGTCTCTTACACACTCTTTTTGTTGTCCCTTTCGAGCTTTGTCTCCTTCAAGACTTCGATCTCCCACAGACACATTGCATTATGGGATTTATTCAAACTCATATCCGAAATATTTCTTGAAAATGAATGCTTCTCTCCCTCTTGGCGTTCTTCTGCTCGATGCACCCCTTGCAGAGATTTTCCTCATAGAGTATTTAGTAACTATGTTTCTCACTGAACTCAACACGAAGTTCTTCTGTGCACACTTGCACTGGCTCAATGCCCACCTGCCAGAGCTCTACAGAGTCTTCAATAACTCTAGTTCTCTCTCTCTCTCTCTCTTTCTCTCTCTGTGCCTTCTCAACATAGTTCCTCCTCTAAGGTATTTAGTAACTTTGAGGTTCCTCTTGAGTTTTCAAACTATCCTAGTATGCCTCCTAGAATTTTCTCCTCTGAACTCGACAGAGAGATTCGGATGCACACTCCTTGCGCTAGCCACAAAACTTCTAACGTTTTGTTGTGCACTCCTTGCACAACCTAAAGAACCCAGAATGATATAACAAAACTCAATGAAGATAAAATAAATCTATCTTCCTACTACAGATGAATCCTATCATACATCGAAAACATACATTAACACATAGATAACATTCACCGAATGCATATAATTCATAAACACGTCATGTGTAGAAAAAACTGTGTTTCTTTGTATTAAGATGGATATCTGTTTACAAATGTGTACATAGACTGGAGTACAATAGAGTCTTAGGTTTTTCTTCTATTCTAACTCTCTCTTGAATTCTGCTTCTCCTAAGGTCTTCCAAGACCTCTCTACCTGAGATCTCTCTCTCAAGTCTCCTCATTACAAAGTGAGGGCTCTACGAGCTTATCCTTTTCACCGCCTTAGTGCCATCGCTATCTCAGTTACGACACCATACTTCTATGATTACATTACATAAATGGATGTCCATACCTGACTACAATTTGGACCTACTACAGGTAACCATTTAAGGCAACCCTATCCACTACCTGTACAAAAGCGTGTTCTGGAATTTATCAGCCTTACAACACAATAATTCGTATAGGATTATTTTAAATTTAAAAATGGGAGGGTCGACGCCTCTCCCTTTCTCCATTACACGTCTGCGTGTTGGCATGCTGGCACATTTTCTAAGGTGGAGCGATGCTCTTGCATTAGTTTCAAAAAAGGGTGTGAGAAATTCTCTCTTTATTTCTCCTATTCAAATAACATCAACTAGTCAAATTATTGTGAACAATGAGTGCTTTGAGCCATAGACATCAAATATTTATATCATGGGAGTATTCATGTAAATTTATTCTGATTGTCATAGATATTTTTCTAAAATATTGCACATTTTTTATATCTTTGTTTATTTTGAAGTGGTGAATTTGTAATGGTGAGCAAGCATCTTCTTCATTACTTCAGTGACGCTAGGATATGAAATCTTGATTTGAAGGATAATATCATTTATGACAATGGATCAGTTCAAAACATTAGTGAGGTTGCTAATGAAGTGAAGGCTATACATAAATTGAGCACCACACCAATATCCTAATAAGTTTTGACTAAGGTTAGTAGGCTTTTTCACTATTTTTGAAGTGCAATGGGTTTGATTGTAGGTAAACAAGATAGTATGGGACATCAAGCAATGCACAATTTTTGATATGGCTATTGATCATGGTTTATGTACATATCATAGCTAAATCATTAACATTCACATGGACAAAACTAATTGCGAGAAGTTGATTTCCCTCCATTTTTACAACTAGTCAAAGGTAAAATTCCTTAATTAGTATTTCAAAAAATCAACACTTTACCTAAACTTTAAGGTCCATAAGGTCTTGAGGTCCCTATTTATAGTTGTGATGCTAAATAAATTGATATATTGTCATGTTATTATGGCATCATGGATTCAACCATCCATGACAAGTTAGTTGTATGAAAAAGGGTCAAAATTACTCTAACTAAGATGCTAAGATACAAGGATAACTATACTACTAACGTTGTCTAGGACTTTCACCTAGAAACAAAAGTGACGTTGGATTGGAGGTACTTTATATTGGAAGTTTGGTGAATGATGCAACAAGCACCATCCTCAACATTTGGATGATTCCTAATTTCCTTAACCTACTTCTGAATTTAAGTGTTTGTATCTCCGCATCTTCTTTTTTATTTTGATGTGTTTCTATATTTTTAAAGTCCATGAAGGTTTATTAAACTAAAATAAATTCTTCAACTACATTTTTGTACAATAATTTAATGTAGGACTTATATTGTATCCCAAGTGTATTGGTATTCTTTGATATCAAAATTATCTTGAGTGTCTATTGGCATTAACTTTCATTTGTTTATTATATCATTGCAAATAACAATTAAGAACTATATGTTGCTCATCCTCTACTATGTTTTTTTTGTAGTTCTTGCAAATACAATGGTATTATTCATTTGACATGCTCTCGTCATTAGGGATTGAAAACTAGAATTTATTATTCATGGCCTTAGTCTACAACATATTTCTATCAATTTTATAGTGGATGCTACAAGTATAAAGGTGTTTTTTTACAAGTTTTCAAATGCCCACTAGGTAGTGTAGGTATTGGTTTTTTTTGGTTCACTACAAAGGTTTACAGTTCTAATATTATTGTACTTGTTTGAAAACACAAGTATTCCAATAGAGAATGAACACCTTCAGTACCACTCAACAACTAGATCAAATATCAACACACTGATATTTTGACATGGTAAAATCCCTACGAGGAAACACCCATGACCCCAACCAACGCGACCACTTGGAGCAATTTATTAATACAAAAGAAAAAGATTACAAAGAGAATTTATAAGAGAGGTTCTCACAATCGATCATTGACAAATGACCCTCCATTCTCTTTAAATAGAGATCATGGACCAATCGGGTGTTAAGCCACAAATCAATGTAGTCGTTAAGATCGAGGCGAATATGAACTGTCAGATCATTCTATATCAGAAACATATCGTGGCCATCAGATTTCCTAACTACAAATGCATACTAATGCATACTAAAGAAACACACTTTTACCTAACGACACATTAGACCAAGTAGATCTTAACTAACTCCTAAATGTCTAAATATCCTAACATCCCCCCTTAAGAACAACTTGGGACAGGATTGAAGGATTTACAATAGTGACACAATAGGAGAAGGAAGGAGGCATTAGAGCCTATCCCCCCTTAATGAAAACTTCATGAACTCCTAGCATAGATTGAAGTTTGGAAAACTTCGCTTTTGTAAGAGACTTTGTGAAAATGTCTGCAATTTTATCTTATGTAGGGAAAATGAGCACTTCAATAACTTGATCATGAATGAGCTTTCTGATGAAGTGCATGTGTAGCTCAATGTGTTTTCTGCGCTAATGTTGAAATGGGTCTTTGACAATCCTGATGGCACTCTAATTGTCACACCAAAGGTTGGTCGGATGTTGCTGCCAGAATCCAAACTATGAAATGATCTGTCGAAGCCACAAGGCTTCCTAACTTGCATTTGCCACTGCTCGATACTATGATTTTTCTGAAGAAAGTGCAATAGCTTGTTGTTTCTTACAAGCCCAAGTGACAGGTCCTGAACCAAGGCTGAAAACATAATCCGTGGTATACTTCCGATCATCAGGGTTGTCGACCCAATATGAATCAGTGAAACCAACCAATAAAGGATTCCCCCCTGAACTGTAATGTATCTAGAACTGAACTGTACCCTAGACATACCGAAGTATCCTTTTAGCTTCTTTCCAATGTCTTTAATGGGGTGTTTGCATATAACGGGAAACAAGAGAAAAAAAAGGAAATATTAGGATGGGTATCAATCAAGTATAAGAGGCTACCAAATAACTGACGGTACAAGGTGGCAACAAGATTTACTCCATAATGGAAGGGAGAAGTGTTGGACACACCTACCACACTTAGAGGGGGGGGGGTGGTGAATGAGTGTAGGAATATTTTTCCCAAAACTTCCCTCTTACAAAAATCTCATTAGTTAGCATTCAACATTTACTCAATACTCATTGTTGTCATTAATAATCAGTTAGATGAGAATACATATCAGCAACATATCATCAACAAATCATCTCCACAAGGAACACAAGGAACACAAGATGTATGTACAATTTTTCTTTTTATTATGGACTTCAATCCGGGGGTTTTTCAGCAACAACTAAATAGAGTACATCTCTACAAGAGCACAAGATCTATATGCAAGACTCAACTTACATTCTCAACACCAACTGAGATGAGGCAACAATCCTCAACAGATATCAATCTGTACCATAAACAAGAGCATCAACCATGCACCAACCTATGCCAAACAACCTGTAATCAACCTGTACCATAAACAAGTGCATCCAACCATGTACCAAGTATATACCAATCATGTGTCAACTACTCATCAACAATGACTCATCAATATGTACCAACATCATCAACTATACACCTCATGTATGTGCTGACTCATCAACTGCTTGTCTCAACCATGACTAGTTTTGGATTAGTCAACAACCCTAACTTGAAATAATCATAACTTTGTACCTGTAATGGATAAATATATGAAACTGAAAAACAATGTTCTTCAATGTGTTTTATGAAATTACTCTAGGTGGAACTACTTGTAACCTCTCAGAAAATGAGTTATAGCAAAAATTGCATACCTTGCTGAATTTTGGCTTATTCTAGAGAGAGACCTTGTAAAGCGTGCCCCACATGGAATATTTTTTGACTCGATCTGAAACTATTATAGAGAATACTACAGACTATAATATAGCCAACACAATTTTTCTCACTAAATTTGGATCTGTTATGAAGAAGTTATGACGTTTTTACCTGAAACACCTGTTTTAGACTAGTTTCAGGACTGGCCACAAAACCTATTTTCCACAGAGTGTATATACAAAAATAAAATGACCCACAAGCTGAATTTTTTACCACATATACTTGGATATGTTTCCTCAATGAAATATCAATCCCACAGTTTGAATCATTATATAAAAAAAATTATTGCAAAAAGGGTGAGATGACCTACAAATAACATACCTTCGAAAGCATCATGAAAAGAATTTATCATTCCTTCAATTCCGGCCCTATTTTCTTCACCTTCCTTTTTAAATTCGGCTTAGATATCCTTGGTTACCTCAATCACCTATAGATATTCAATATGCTCAAGTGTTCCACACCAAAAATGCTCAAGAATCTCTCACAAGAAGCTCTCCATCAATACTCCAAAAGATATTCTCACAAGAAGCTCTCCATTGATCCACA
>ML780833.1:287300-304586 GCA_009831015.1 Picea engelmannii
GAAAATGAAGATTAAGAGGAAGAAAAATAAGCAAGGGTCCAAACTTCCAACCACTGCCAGACATGTTGGAAAACAACCAATTACTAATAATCATGTTGGGAGTGTTGATGGTGCCAAGATCACCCAAAAAAACTGTAAGCCCAAGTACCCTTGTAGGATTTGTAAGGGTATCCATATTCTTAAGGATTTCTCTGGTCTATCCAAGGTTATAGAAGCATGGTCTACACTCCCTCGCCAACCCATGTCGATAGCCTCTGAACAACATGTTGATGACCTCCTTTCAACTAGTCCAGATACTGTTGGGAAGAAGAAAAGTAGAGTCAACTTGCCATGTATATTATGAGGAGGGAGTAATAAAACTCACATTTTCCCTCATATGGATGAAGCCTCAAAATTACTGGAAAACATGACTATTTCCTAGCCTCAAATTTCAACTTCTTACTGTATCCTTACTCTCAATCCATATGCCATTGATGGCATGATCAATCCAGTCCCTTCATTGGTCAATTCGGTTGATCAGGTAGTCAATATGGTAACATCCTTAGTTGAACCAGTTGACAAAGTGGTTGATCTAATCCGATCCTCGGTCGATCCCACTCTCCCATTAGAGAGTGAAAACCAAGAGGTCGATACATTTCCATCCGTCGAACCCATTCTCCCCTTGGAGAATGCAACCCAAGTGGTCGATCTGATCTCATTATCAGTCGATCCTACTCTCCCACTAGAAAGTAAACCCGATATTGATCATGCTTTTCTGGTTGATACAAACACTACAGTGTTGGGGGATATTCATCCTTCTCTCGTGGAACTCCCTCCATGTAATGAGTCCATCATTTTTTATTGGGGTATGCTAACTGGACCTCGTCTTCCCTCTCACATTCATTTCAATATTACAGTATAGGTTTGTGTTTGGGATGTTCCTCAGAAGTTGATAGATGAAGGTGCATACGTTATTATTTTGTCCTCTATTTCTTGGAAAGATTTGGGTTATCCTCATCTTGTGTCGGTTATGAAAAATCTGTTATCTTTTAACAGAACAATGATTCAACCTTTAGGGACCCTTCCTCAGTTTCCCATAACTTTGGGAGGGAAAACTGTCTTTAATGATGTCATGGTAGTCCAAGACCCCTTGGATTTTGATCTACTCCTTGGGCGAGATTATGTCTATGCCATGAAAGCTATCGTGTCCACTCTTTTTCGTGTGATATATTTCCCTCATGATGGAATAATTGTGACTATCGATAAACTTCATTCGTTGGACCTTACTTAACCTCAATGACCTCCCTCAATGGTTCTTATATGAAGAGAGTATCACCCCTGCCACAAGTCAATTATGTGGCATTGTCTCCCATGCCTTCAGTTGTTGATGAATATGAGCCTCTCACTGTAATCTCAATCTCTTATGACTTGGATCTGGTAGTTGACATGACGATCTCTTCGATAGGGATTTTAGAGCTTGATCTCCTTACCCCTGTCTCAACCCTCGACATGTGTTACTTCTAGAGTGTGTTTCTTCCATCAAGTGAAGATCTCTTGGAATCCATAACCAAGTTTTGTCCCTTGACATGGTGTCCTTCCAGAGCATTGTCCTCTTGGAATCCATGATCAAGAAGAGAGTTATGAGCATGGTTTTCTGATTTCAATCTCGTTAAAATATGAAACCAATTACAAGGATAGTTTTGCGTCTCTGTGGAAACCTCATTAAACAATGAAACAAAGCTTACGAGGATGGTTTTTTCATCTCTATGGAAACCTCGTTAAAAAATGAAATAGAGGTCGTGAGGATAGTTTTGTGTCTCTATGGAAACCTCGTTAAAAAAGGAAACAAAGGTTATGAGCATAGTTCTTATCCTATGTCAAGCTCATTAAAAACTAAAATAGAGGTCTGGGGATTGAACCTAGATTCTCGAGAATAGTTCCCTTTCCTATGTCAAGTTCATTAAAAAATGAAATAGATTTCCCCCCTCTTTGATTGAGTCAATTACTTTGTTACGTATAGTATTTGAAGCTTCATTTCATCTACTTGTTTCATTGGACGAAACAAATCTTGGGGGGAAATGTTTACAACCTTTTGAATTCATGTTGAAGTTGATTCGCTAGCTTCTTAAGCTGGGGAAAAAGTACCAACCATCCTTGGATAATGTGTTGGGAATTCACAAGCATAGTTCTCTTTGGTTCAAACTTGTGTAAAAAAGAAACTTACCTCAAGCATAGTATCCTCTGGTTCAAGCTTGTGTAAAAATGAAACCAGGTCCAAGCATGGTTTTGTTTAGTTATAAAGCTTCTGTAAAAATAAAATCTATCCCAAGCATAGTTTTGTTTTGTTTTAAGCTTGCGTAAAAATGAAAACAATCTTGAGCTTAGTATTTTTTCTTTCTCGTGCTCGTAAATCAATGAGAATGTAACCGAGTAAAATTTTATCACTTTTTTAGACTCGTAAAGGTTATACGAAAAAGGAACCCCCTAGAGTTCCCTTTAAGCTCTTTTCAGACTCTCTAAACATGAACATATTGTCGAGTGATATTGTTCTTTTCACACTCGTTAAATTATTTGAAGGAAATGTCTGTTGAGCAATAGTTCATCTCTTTTTCAGTCTCATCAGATTACTTTATGAAAAATAACATTTGGAGTTTCCTTTAAGTGTTTTTTCAGACTCTCTAAATACGAAAAACCATTGAGTTTACTTTATTTGTACTTGTAAAACAAACATCGAAAGACCCATATGGGACTGAACCACTCCTTCCTAGGGTTCATCAAACATACTCTGAGGGACTCATTCGAAGGATGATCTTATAGTTCAAGCATATATTATCCTCCTCAATATTGTGTAAAAATAAAGAGGTACTCGCCAGAGATGGTGGGAGAAAATTGGGAAAGAAATGTATCTAAACCTATATTCTATGGAAGAGTCGCTTTTGAACATGACACCCTTTCACTCTCTTTGTGTCTAAGTTGGAAAATCTGCTTGTCTCTTGATCATTCTCTTTTATAAGATTACAAATTGGTCTGTGATCCCTGTTATTGAGTCAGTGTTTCCAAGAAAGTTGTTGTGTCGTCAATATGTTCAAAGAGAAGTTCAACCTGAAATCCTTCTATTGCGTCAACCATTTCTGCAGTCCTTAAGCCTTCTATTGCATCAACCATCCCTGAGTTAGTCCTGAATCACTTGTTACTCTAATCTAATTCAAAGCTTGTTACCTTTTTCGTGTCATTGATATGGGATAGTACATTAAGGCCCTCCTGTGACGAGTATTTTCTTGTTGACTTCAACTCATTATCCAAGAATTAGACTTAGAAACTAATTGGTACCTTGGAACTTGCATGCCTCAATGGCAGGTTTTCTCACTTTCGATAGTGGGTTTTCATTATTGACCCTTGATCGGGAGATTTCGTCGAGTGTTCGACTTCATCTCACAAATTCACACCCATTAGATTGTACTAGTGTACCTTGGGAGTCATTGAAATTACCGGTGATTTCCATCTCACTTGTTAACAATATTCACTAATGACCGGTAATCAAGTGGTTTCTACCATGTTCGACTTTAGCACATGTATTTTCATGGTTAGATTTGTACTATAGAGTGACGAAGATTAAGAACCTGGATCTTTTCTGACAGATTCAGGTTGCGTTGGAGTATATTCAGATTGTACTGTTGCATAGATCCATAGTGTATTTCTTGTGTCTATGTTCAAATTTGAGTCTTTAACACATAGATCCACAATGTATTTTTGGTGGCTATGTTCATATTTGAGTCATATTGGTATGGATCCACAGTGTATGTTGGGTGGCCATGACCTGTCTTACTTGACATGGATATTTTCATGTCAGCATTTATTCTTTGATTCATTTTTTATTTGAGTATGGGAATGCCTACCTCATTGATGATTTATTATTGTACTGTATTTCCTTGTTTGTTGGCAGGTTTCCAACCGACGTGTTCCTTGTTCCCTACACACACTCGACAAATTATTTCAGCTATCATTCTGTTCTAACTTCATACTTTGGGGAGCTTACTATTACACTTTATTTTCATCACCCCTATGAAATTTAATGATGTACACCTATCCTTTGTCTTTAGAAGGATCAACGACATGAATCTTTGAAGAAGAATGAAGACACATTTTCCCAGAAATATGAAAATTGTCTTTTCCTTTGTAAAAACCATATAAAATGGATCATCGTACCTTGCTCAGTGTTAAGGGTGCGATGATTTAGAGTCATATCAGGTTTCACCATAGTGGCCTACGACGTCGTCATGATTTTATCAGTTCTAAGGGTTCGACAATTTTTCGTATGAAGGAAAAAGAGAAATTTCTCGAAGGTTCTAGAAGAGAATCTTCGAGGGTGAGGTGGCCTCCAATAGGTTTGGATTTGAGTCACATCCTTGATCTCATGGGATCATCATAACCTCTTCACCCTATCCTTTTCATCTTATAAAAGGAGAGGATTTCTCATTGGGAAAGTTAGATTGATTGGGTTTTTGAAGTTATCTTGGAGCTTGATGAGTTTTGATAGACTTTTGATTTATGTTGTCAAGATAGATTGTTAGTACCTGAAACTTACAGTCTCAAAATCCTTGGAGAATAAGTGTGTGGGAAGAAAGGAAATGTTGGAAGGGACCCTACAACATCAAGGCATTCATTTTATTCTCCTTTTCATATCTTTAATACAATGATATATTTATTTCCCATAAAATTGGTCTTATTTTATTGTATGACTCCTTGATCACATAAATAGGTTTTGTTGAGTATACATTGTTTATTTCACTTCGTTGGATTATGTATTTTTACAGGTTCAACATCCCATAAGCCTTGGTACAGAGAAAGGATAACACTAGTGATGACAAACGACATTTAAAAGGTATGCCATTTATCTCTTGTTAGTTAAGTATGCTTGATAATGAAAACTTAGAGAAAGTTTTATATTTTGCCTTGTTTTGTTCTAGTTTCAGAGTGAAACTAGGGAGATCTGTTTATGTAATTTATCTCTTGTTAGTTAAGTATGCTTGATAATTAAAACTTAGGGAATTTTTTATATTTTGTCTTGTTTTGTTCTAGTTTTGGGGTGAAACTACGCAGATCTGTTTGTGTCAACACTTACTGATTTGTCTGATAACACCCAATATGGATGACCTAAAGCTTCTGAAATTGTATCTGTATCACGAGTTTCTGAAACTTGAGTCAAAAGAGAAGGGGCTCATTGGAATTTAGAACATGTCTGACGTTGATCTGATGGGTCACCTACAATATCACCAACTGCTTCTCGTGTTGAATGGACCCATCTAGGAAGCAGTGGTGTCGGTATTGGTTTAGGTTCAATGGACTCATTTGGAGGAAGGTGAGAAGGCGTAGGTGGATTTTCATTCTCACTATCATCATCTGAAGAAGAAACCATAATAGGAATAGAATAAGGCACAAATGTCAATCACAGGTCGAAGAAGGCACAATCATTGAATTAGGCTCATGGGCCAAGAGATTTTCATCAAATTTAACATCTCTACTAATAATAATTTCATTACAATGTGGTTGATGAAGTCTATAACCTTTGAAATCTTTAGAATAACCAAGAAATATACACTTTTACTTTTAGGCTGCAATTCTTTCCTTTTCGCATCAGGAATGTGAGCCCATGCTATACTTCCAAATACATGAAAGTGACTTACATCTTGTTTCATTTTAGTCCATGGTTCTTCCGGTGTTATATTTTTAAGGGCATTTGTGGGAGTGTGATTTCCTATGTAATTTTCATAGTTGATGGCTTCTGCCCAATACTTTAGACTTAATCCCTTAGATTGGATCATACAATTAACCATTTGTTTTAATGTGTGGTTCTTTCTTTTAGCAACACCCTTTTTTTGTGGTGTAAATGGAACAATGTGTTGCATTTGGATGCTCTGTGTAGTGCAGTAACTTGTAAAATTATTGTTCACATATTCGCCTTCATTATCTGTTCTCAACCTTTGAATTTGATGTCCATATTTCTTTTCTACAAGGTCCTTATAGGCCATAAACTTGTCAAAAACTTCTCTCTTAAGTTTTAAGAAGTAAAACCAAGTACGTCTGGAAAAGTCATCAATGAAAGTTAAGAAATAATTGTACCCAAAAAAATAAGGATAATAAAGTGGACCACACAAGTCACAGTGAAAAAGTTGCAAAGGGCCCGAGGCATGCCAAGAGGCACATTTTTCAAAGTTGTCCCGATGATGTTTTTCAAGAGCACAACCAACACAAACACTATCTCTGCATTAAACAATAGGAATACCAGTCACCATCTATTGATTACATAGTTGTTGCAATGAGTGATAGTTTAGATGATCAAACCGCTCATGCCAAAGTTTTCTCAAGTCATCGCTATAAGAAACAAAAACTGATGGAAAATATGATGATCCAAAGTTGTCAAAATTGTACAACCTGGTAATATCATAAAAAATTCCAGTTGCAAGAACATGCTTAGGATCTTTTAGATCCTTGATTACAACTTGGTGAGGTGAAAAATCTATGGTTTTACTTTCACATGAATGAGTGATTTAATATACTGATAGAAGGTTACATGAAAGAATTGGAACACATAATACATCATTGAAATTACCATTATCTACTTTAATTATTCCAGATCCTACAAAACTAAGAGATCTATCATCACCAACAAATATTTTCTCAGTGTTACATTCATTTAGAGAAGAAAATATGGATTTATCCTTAGCCATATGATAAGATTCTCCAGAATCATTAAGCCACTCATAAGAATTAGAAGTAGAAGTTGCATTGAAGGAGAAAATAGAAGCATAAAATGCATGTCCATGAGAAGAAGAAGTAGTAGTATAATAAATAGCGATGTTGTGCTTCTTCATCGCTGCTTCTAAAGATGCCATCTTTTTGAAACATTTGGACTCATCATGACCATCTTTCCCACAAAAGTTGCAATGTCTATTAGTATTCTTATTTTTAGATTTTTCTCTTTTATCACCATTAGGAGCTGAAGCTAGGTGAGTGGGTTTGGGACCCTTGTTTTTCTTATTGTTGTGGTGAGGATGTTGCTTCTTTAGATTCTTGGGTTTATCTTTCTGATGGGAGACTAAGGCCTTTTTGGAGGTACTTGCAGTGTTGATCACTCCAAGTTGTACAATCTTATCTTGCTCTCTATTCAAAGCATCACAAAAAGACTCAAGAGTGGGCTTTTGATAATATTTCCCTAGAGCCTCTCTCATGGCATAAAAGGTAGATACAAAAAAAAAATATGCACTACCTAGATTAGAAAGAATAATATAGATGAAACATTCTTCCTCCATCTTTATGTTACACTCTTCACATAAAATTCTAAGTGTTTTAAACTTAGATAGATGGTATTCAATGCAATAAAAATCATTTGGACTTGAAGTCAATATCTGATTTTCTAACTGATGTGCTCAAATAATATTGTGTTTACCAAACAAAGATTCAATCTTTTCCCAAGTTTCATCAGGGTCATCAATTTCTTGAAGGTGGAACCTTCAATTAGGAGAGATGTACATTCTGATCAATCCATGTGCTTATTCATTCCTATTAGCCCATTTGACTTTCTTTTCATCATCAGTGTTTTTTTTTTTTTCCTTTCCCAAGGTAATCTAGTACATGCCTTTACTTCTTGATAAATCCTCCATATGGGATTTCCATTGTAAGTATTTGGTGTTGGTAAACAAAAGATCATTGGAAGAAGCCATATTAAATATGTAGATAATATGGATTTAAAAACTGAAACTGATGATATGGATGGAAATATCTCGAAAAATTAGGTGGTTTAAAAAAAAAAATGGCACTGAAAATGGACTTCGGATGTGAAAGATATGCTCTCACTTTTACAAATAAGTTTCTTTATGAAGTGACCCACTTTTATAAAAGAAGCGGGGATCACTTTTACAATGAAGTTACTTTATAAAAGAAAGTTGCATGCAAAATAAATAAATTTAAAATAAAATATTAAAGCTACTGATAGTGATTCACTTTTATATTTGAAGTGAAATACACTTTACAATGGATGCATGAACTTTTTCGAAAAAAGTAACAAAAAATAGACTTGAACTCAAGACCTCTTACTTAATAAGGCAAATTTTAACCAAGTGAGCTAACAAAACATATTGTATTGTTTAGAAGGAGGATTGTTGTTGTTGTTGTGGAAGACGAATTGGAGAGAGTGATCATAAAAACCTCTTTTCACACAAGAAAATAATTTCGCTTCTTGATGACATCAAGGGTTAGATCTTGGTTAGCTTACCCAGAAAATGCACATTTTCCTATCTGTTTATGATTTTCCGAGATCGCACAGGGCCTGGGGAAAAGAGCATACACATATCTAAAAGAGTAGAAATCCAGAAACAAACAACATAAAAACAAAATAAAATGGAAATAATACTTTGCAAAACAATTAAAAGAGCATATTCAGGCTTTATACCTCCGGATTTGACTGAAATGGCTGTGTCTCGGGAAAATAAAAACCTTTTCAAGTGAAAAAAAAAGTGTTCCTAAATGAAACGAGTTCTCCAGATGTAATGAAACATTTTTCTCAGCCCAAAAATGTGTAGAAATGGAAGAAAACAGAGGTGAGGCAAATCAACTTCACGATCTCGATCTACAATGGGAGAGGGTATTTATATAGGCTCTGATATCATGTTTGACAACAAAGGTATTCCAACAAAGGAGGAACAACTTTAGTAACCACTCACATAACCAAATCAAATATCAACACACTGATATTTTGACATGGTAAAACCCCTACGAGGAAACATCCACGACCCTAGCCAACACGACCACTTGGAGCAATTTATTAATGCACAAGAAAAATATTACAAAGATATTTTACAAGATATTTTCTCACAATCGATCATCAACAAATGATCCTCCATGCTATTTAAATAGAGATCATGGACCAATCAGGTGTTAAGCCACAGATTAATGTAGTCATTAAGATCAAGGAGAATATGAACCATTAGATCACTCTATGTTGAGAACATATCGTGACCGTTGGATTTCCTAACTACGAATGCATGCTAATTCATACTAAAGAAACACACTAAGAAACACACTTTTACCTAACGACACATTAGACGAAGTAGATCTTAACTAACTCCTAAGTGCCTAAATATCCTAACAATATTTATGTGTGTTGATGTTTTGGTAGTAGCGGGAGGTAGTCCCTCCTGGAAAACATTTCTTAGAAGAGAAGAATATTCTAGAATTCAAAGGAAGACCATTGAAAAGTTTAAGAACACCCCATAAGAGAAGTCGGTGCACAGGAAAAGAATAAAGCATAAATGGAACTCCCAAAAGGAGAAGTCTTCCCATAGGAAAATATAAAGGGGAAATAAAATTTCCCAGGAGAGAAGTCGACCCCAACTAAAGTGACTTGAAGACTATAAATAAGGTTAAACCTTGCTCATTTGTACACTCATTCACTCACCTATCTCACACAAGAAGAAGGCACAAGTCTAAGGGAAGGAGAAGACACAACTACTGTGACATATGAGGTTCTTGGTTGTTCTTGGTTATTCTTGGTGGTTTCTCTTGTGTGCTATCTCTGGGAAGAGGTGCTCTAGCTTTGTATGGTGTTGTTGTTGTTGTTTTTGGTGCACTATCTTTGACTGATACACTAGTATTGTATCAGGGGTTATTCATTATCAATTTTTTTCATGGTTTGATTGTATTATCATAATGAATCTATCTAAGAAAGGTTGGCTAGGTTTTTCCCTGGGTTTGGGGTTTTCCTAGGATAAATCTTGTGTCTTCTTGTGCTTGTTTATGATACTCATATTTTTAGTATATGGGATATGGTTATTAAATGTAAAAGGATATCTAAATACATTGGTAAATATATTTATCTGAATATTTAAGAAAATATAACATGGTATCAGAGATGGTTACCTTCAGAACAATTTAACCACTAGAAGGAAGATTGTACTTTGAATTTGTCATAGCATCTTGCCATTGCATAGTTTTATTTTTTCAAGCTTAGTGATCACTCTTTCCAAATTTTTTGGGGAAATCACTACCTTAGAGAAACTCGACTAACCCTAGCACACTCATTGCACCTCTCAGATTGTAGGTTGGTGAAGTTTCAATTTTTGGGATTTTTCAGATATAGGGTTTCTACCAACGGAAATAATTAAATAAATGAGATTTGAGGATAATATGGATGGATAATATAACTTTATATCATGGAAACATAATATTCTACCCATTCTAGAAGAGAATGAGATTCTGTATCTTGTCAAGCAATCCCTCCCATAACCAGAAGAGGAAGATGCCATGGAAAAGTTCAAGAAGAATGAAATCAAGGCCAAGAGGATCTTGACAGATTCAATCAAGGATCACTTTATCCCCAATGTATCAAAATTGAAGACACCAAAGGATATGTTTGACACCTTAACCAGACTATATGAAAAAAAGAACACCAACATGAAACTAACCCTAAGGCATCAACTCAAAAACGCGATGATGAACAAGTCAGAAATAGTTTCCAACTACTTCATGATAATTTCATAGATCAAGGACTAGATAGCATATATTGGAGATACAACGGACGATACAGATCTTGTGACTACTAATCTCAATGGTCTTACTTCTTCTTGGGACCCATTTTTTCAAGGAATTTGCGCAAGAAGTAAATTTCCCAAATTAATTGACAAGTTGTGGAAAAACTGTACCCAAGAATAATCTAGATTGATATCCAAGTCACAGAAATCCAATGATTAAGAAAAACAATCTCTTGTTGGTCATGAGAAGAAAAGGAAATAAAGAAGAAACATTTTCTTGAAGAAAAAAAAAAGATCATACCATAAGAAGGATGTATCTAAAATTAGATGTTTTACTTGCAAGAAGTTGGGACATTATGCCTATCAATATCCTCATGGGAGAGGAAAGAGAAAACAACATGCACATGCAACATATATGGAAGATTTTACATCTCAGAAGAAGGAAAAATAATAAAAAGATGAAGAGTATGTCTTTGTCTTAGCTCTCATAGGTACTATCACTCAAGGAAGTGATATTTGGATTGTAGACAATGGTGCTTCCAAGCACATGACCAGGTTCAGAAGTTATCTTACAAAATTGACACAGAATAGTTCATCCCTTCAGGTGGAACTTGGGGTTGATTCCAGGTATGCAGTCAAATGAGTAGGAGAATCCTCCTATCATCTTGATTAAGGTAATTCTATCTCAATAAAATATGGGTTGTTTGTACAAGGCTTAAAGAAGAATATTATTTCTATTTCTTCTTTATAAGATAAAGGCCTCATAGTAGCATTTTTGGATGGCCAAGTCCTTCTATGGCCTAAGGGTTCACCTATTGATTCAACTATTGTGATTGGTTTCTGAGAGGGAGGATTGTATAAATTGAAGGGACGCCTAGAACAAGCCCTTGTACACAACAGTGTTATCTCTAGTGAGCTATGGAACTGAAGACTTGCTCACCTCAATTATAGAGCATTACCAGTTTTGAGCAAGATGGTTACAAGTCTACTAGATATGTAGGTGAAACATGATGGAATATGCAAAGGATGAGCACTTGGAAAGAATTCCAAGGGAAGATTTTCAAGCAATGGCAATAGATCCAAAGGGATCTTAGAAATCATACATTCAAATTTATGTGGATAGATGATGACGCCATCTCTAGGTAAATTTGTATACTATGTTATTTTCATTGATGATTACTCACGTAAGACATGGATCTATTTCTTGAAAGAAAAAGATGATTTTTTAACAAGTTTCAAGAATTCAATGCTTTAGTAGAAAGTTTCTTTGGAAATAAGATTAAAATATTCAGGTCAGATAATGGAGGTGAATACACCTCAAATGAGTTTAAAGAATTTTGCAGAGAAGTAAGAATTAAGAGGGAGATAACAACTCCCTACAACCCCCAACAGAATGGGGTTGCAGAGAGAAGAATAGATCGATTTGGAAGTAGATAAAGTGATGATCCATGACCAGAACTTACCCATGCACCTATGGGAAGAAGCATCCAATATAGTAGTACATGTCCAGAACATAAGTCCTCATAAGATATTGGAGAACAAGACACCAAAATAAGTATTGCCCTGAAATAAAATAGAAGTCAACCACTTGAGAATATTTTGTTGTCTATTGTATATAAATGTTCCCAAGGAAAAGAGAATGAAGCTAGAGCCTCTAGGAAAGAAGGGAATATTCGTTGGATATAGTGATACTTTGAAGGATTACATAATATACATCCCCGAACAAAGACATATTGAGATTAGCAGGGATGTTACATTTGAGGAGGAAGCAACCTTCAGGAACTCTAGAGAGTCTCACATGGATGAGGACAGAGAGGAGTAGGAGGCTCCAAGGGATGTAGTAATGGTTGACTATACCCCATAAGAACACATTCCAGAAGATCAGAATGAGACAATAGAGCCAAATATATATGTATATCCACCTAGAGAAGCTACAGTTACCAGGAAGAGACGAGCATGGCTTTGGAACACTTTGTAAGAAGCTGAAGGGCATGCATCTACCATAGGATCTTTTAGAGAGAGCAAGAGACCACACAAGTTTTCCATTTATGTGGCATTGATGAGTAAAATCATTGATTCATAACCTTCCACTTTTGAGGAAGCTACTAAGAAGCAAGTGTGGAAGGATGCCATGATGGTAGAGTATCAACCCATCATGAAGAATGATGTGTGAGAAGTGGTTCTGAGACTAGAAGGGAATTCAATACTGACTTCCAAGTGGATCTACAAGATCTAGAATCATAGAGAAGTATAAAGAAATATTTGCGGCTAGATGATTCGCCTAGAAAGAGGGAGAATATTATGACGAGACATTTTCTCCAGTAGCAAAGTACACTTCCATTAGATCTATTATTTCTATTACTTCTTTTAAGGGATGGAAATTACACCATATGTATGTCAAGAAATATTTCTTGAATGGTGTAATTGAAGAAGTGTACATAGAAAATCCAAAAGGTTTTGTAATTCATGGGAAGGAGTCCCACGTTTGCAAATTGAAGAAATCCTTGTACGGGCTTAAGCAGGAACCTAGGAAGAATAGACAATTATTTGATGAGATTAGGGTTTACCAAGAGTGATGCAGATCTCAACCTTTACTACAAGGTTGAAGATGGTTGCCCATTTATTTTGGTCCTAAATGTGGATGAACTATTTCTTACAGGGGATGAGAATATCATAGATGGGTGCAAGAGGGAGCTCATTGTAGAGTTCAAAATGAAGAATCTGGGTTTGATGCACTATTTCTTGGGCTTAGAGGTGTGGCAAATTCCATATGAGATTTTCCTTAGCCAAGGAAAATATACAGTTGAGATCTTGTAGAGATTTAGGATGATGGACTGCAAGTCTATGACCACACCTATCATTATGAATCTGAAGCTCTTGAGTGATTCATCTTAAAATTTGGTTTATCCCACGATGTAAATATAGTTGATCAAATCCTTGATGTACCTAGTTAACACCGGGCTGGATATGGTTGAGCCTAGACATGGTACATTTGGTAGTAGAAAAGAATGTGTTTAGGTACCTGCATTATACAGTTGGATTTGGACTTAGATATGTCTCAGATGGTGAAGTAAAGATACAAGGTTATACAAACTCTAATTAGGAAGGGAGTGCAGTGGACTAGAAAAACACATCAGGATGTTGCTTCAGTTTGGGATCATGTATGATCCCATTGTTGAGCAGAAAACAGATGTCAGTGGCACTCAATACAACATAGGCAGAGTATATTGCAACCAGTGTTGCAAATCGTGACATGTACATGGTTGAGACTATACATGTACATTTGGTAGAAACAAAGCATGTGTTGAGGTACCTGCATGGTACAGTTGGATATGGACTCATATATGTCTCAGACGGTGAAGTAAAGCTACAAGGTTATACAAACTCTGACTAGGCAGGGAGTGCAGTGGACTGGAAAAACACATCAAGATGTTGCTTCATCTTGGGATCAGGTATGATATCATGGTTGAGTAGAAAACAAATTTTAGTGGCACTCGTTACAACAGTGGCAGAGTATATTGCAGCCAATGTTGAAATACATGAAGCAATGTGGCTTCGAAAGTTGCTTGCAGGGTTATTTTATCTAGATTTGGAACCAACTTTGATACATTGTGATAATCAAAGTTTTGTGAAGCTTTAAGAGAATTCAGTCTTTCATGAAAAATCAAATAATATAGAAATAAAATACCATTACATCTGATACATGGTACAGAAGGGAGCATTGGAGCTCTGGTACATATCCACAAATGAGCAGATAACAAATATTCTCACCGAGCCTTTGTCTAGAGTGAAGTATGAGTACTTTAGAGACAAGCTTGGCATGATGCATAATTTCCACCCTCGTTGAGAGGGAGGTGTGTTGTTTCTCCTCCTGTGAGCTCCCCTTTGTCCAAGGATTTCCCAGATCAATCATATGATGTGACTATGGGAGTAATCTGTATCCTGGTACACGTCTTGCCTACACCATGTGAGGTGGATAGGTGTGAATGGGACTTGTAGCATGGTATTGATGCCACGGTGTAGCCTTGAGGCTATGTTAGTAGTCTTTCCCAAGTGGATGGGTGTGAATGGGACTACTAGGAGAGGAGAAACATCATAGTGTAGTCGTGGAGACTATGGCAGTAATTGTGTACTACTAGATGGCATGTTAGTAGCTTTGTGTTACTAATTGATTGCAACATAGTCATGAGACTATGGAAGTAGCTTTGTACTATAGGATGACATGGTAGTAGCTTTGTGCTACTAGTTGATTGCAGCATAGTCTTAGAGAATATGGCGGTATCTTTTTACTTTTGGATGGCATGGTAGTGGCTTTATGCTACTAGTTGATTGCATCATAGTTGTGAGACTATGGCGGTAGTTTTTCACTACTTGATGGCATGATAGTAGCCTTGGGGATACTATATGATTGCAACACAATCATAAGACTATGGTGGTAGTCTTGGGGCTACTAGAAGAAACCATCTTGGAAGAATACCTCCCTAGCTAAGAGAGAGTGTTGATGTTTGGGTACCAGCTAGAGGTATCCCCTCCTGGACAACCTTTCTTAGAAGAGAAGAAGATTCCAAAAGTCAAAGGAAGACCATTGAATAGTTGAAGAACACCTCAGAAGAGAAGTCGATTCACAAGAAAATAATAAAGCATAAATGGAACTCTCAGGAAGAGAAGTCGGCCCACGAGAAAAGATAAAGGGGAAATATAATTTCCCAGGAGAGAATTCAACCCCAAATAAAGTGACTTGAAGACTATAAATAAGGTGATGCCTTGCTCATTTACACACTCACTCACTCAACTATCTCACACAAGAAGAAGGTGCAAGTATAAGGCAAGGAGAAGACACAATTATTATGGCATATGAGGTTCTTGGTTGTTCTTGGTTATTCTTGGTGGTTTCTCTTGTGCACTATCTCTGGGAAGAGGTGCACTAGCTTTGTATGGTGATTTTGCAACAACTATTGGTGCACTATCTTTGACTAGTGCGCTAATCTTGTATCAGGGGTTCTTCATTATCAATTTTTTTCATGGTTTGATAGTATTATTAGAAGGAATCTATCTAAGAAAGGTTGGCTAGGTTTTTCCTCGGTTTTGGAGTTTTCCCAGGATAAATCTTGTGTCTTTTTGTGCTTGTTTACATTGCTCATATTTTCAGTATATGGTATATGGTTATCAAATGTACAAGAAGATATAAATAGACTGGTAAATCTATTGCTCTGAAAATTTAAGAAAAATATGACACTGTGCAGTGCAAACCCAAGTTACACACTGAAGACATGGATACAAAAATGGTATAAATGGTGTGCTCACTAGAGAATAAGGATGCATGCCTATGTTCTAGGAGATAAATAAGCACATTCCATATTTTAAACTTACATATTGTAATTGGATTGACTAGCATGGTTAAATCAATGATAAGTTCATTATGGTATTACATGATGACCTTTTATTTAGCTTAAGTCAAAGGTTGTATATGGAGGATGTT
Organism: Picea engelmannii; assembly: GCA_009831015.1. Taxonomy (NCBI): domain Eukaryota; kingdom Viridiplantae; phylum Streptophyta; class Pinopsida; order Pinales; family Pinaceae; genus Picea; species Picea engelmannii. Next base: position 303,285 of record ML780833.1, read on the forward strand.
GATGGTCTTAATAGTCCATAGACATTGTAAATGAATGTGAATCTTAAGCCACAATCCATGTACTTAGTGTAAATTGAAAATCTAAGCAAATGATTGTATTCAGATATGAATGTTGTTGTTATTTGGAGCCTTTATACCATTGTTATTTGCTTAATTTTATAACAGCTTACAAAATAACATAAACTTGCTAATTGCTCCAAACAACAATTCCTTCGTATGTTGTTTTTATAATAAATGGCAGTAGTTCTAGATAACAATTTAAATACATTTAGATGTGAAAATCTACAATTGAATGAGGCTCTATTGTTGTTGTTATGGTCTTAAATTAGATTGAAAATTTGTTTTCTTCTCTTATATTTTGATAACTTATATGAATGTAGACAATTTCCTAATTAATTCAATGAAAGCCATAGATGTCATGATTGGAACCAACTTTTGGCCATTTAACCTCACAAGTTGGAATGAAAAATCAATAAATTCTATTTCTTTCTTCCATATCGCAAAGGATGGTAGATAAGGTATTTTTATTATAACCTAAACCCCTTAAATTTATCCATGATAGTTTCTTGAAAGTTTGTAGACAAGAATGTTATTTTTGGTTTAATGTTATGTATACATTAAAACACTTTTTTATAACATATTACTTGAAATGACTTATTTTATTAGTCCCTTCGGGCTGGAGGGACTATAGTAATCGATTCACATTCTTTGTATTAACTTTACACAATTCTTATTGTTTTAAGCTAAAGTTTTTGTAAATTCATATAATATTTTCACATGCATTTTTATTTTGAAATGCATTTTTTTTTTAGCTTAAGTTTCAAGTTTGAGGTCTTATTTGGCCTCTTCCCAAGGCATAAACCCACCCATATGTTATATTATGCACACATTAAAGCACATATCTGATGAATAATTTTCCCGGGTCAAGTAATGCTAGAAGCAAGAGTAGTATTACTTCATGGCATTAAATGTTTTCTCCGTCCAATGTAATGATCCCAAGCCATTATGTAAGGATCATCACTGTTTTCGTGTCTTTTTAAAACTTTTCTGAGTGAGGTATTTCATCAAACACTTTGTTGATCTAGCTTTTAGATGTGTTTATATGTGTGTATGCAACAAATAATAGAAAGAGATAACCATGGAACATACCTCAACCATATGCAATAATATAGGCAAGCCAAAACATCTCAATTCTTCTTTATTCATAAAATAGAGAAACCTGCTACAATGAAGATGTTGATCTGGAATGCTCAACAGATGGCCAAGAAGATAGACAATAGATAAGAGCTGCTACAAAATGCT
>ML780833.1:321844-340158 GCA_009831015.1 Picea engelmannii
TATCAGTTTCAGATATTTATACATTACAGGTACAAAGTTATGATTACTTCAAGTTAGGGTTGTTGACTAATCCAAAACTAGGCATGTGAGACTAAAGAAAAGTTTGATGAAAATGCTAGTCTCTTGTTGTTAAAGTTAAGGAATCTTTTCAGGAATGTGATCATATACACTAGGTATATTACAGAGCTACAAATCAGATTTGGATGATGAAATTGATGATGGATTTTGGTTGAGGTACATGTTGAGTACATGGTTGAGACAAGTAGTTGATGCGTTGGCACATACATGAGGTGTATAGTTGATGATGTTGCTAAATATTGATGAGTCATAGTTGATGATTAGTTGACACATGATTGGTACATAATTTGTACATGGTTGGATGCACTTGTTTATGCTACAGGTTGATTAAAGGTTATTTGGTACATGTTGGTGCATGGTTGATGCACTTGTTTATGGTACAAGTTGATTACAGGTTGATGCATGGTTGATGCGTGGTTCATATTTATTGGTACAGGTTTACAACAATATATCTCAAAGTGATAGGTTGACAGTGGTTACATCATTCTACTTCTACTTCATGGTGGCAGGACAGAGCAAGGACAGGTGGTTGTAGCCACCTTTCGATTTTTGCCGGAGAACATAGGGGGTTGTAGCCTCCTTCTGGTTGTAGCCAGAGAATTGGGGAGTTGGAGCTTCCCTCAGGTTGTAGCCTGAGAATCTAGGGGGTTGGAGCCTCCTTCCAGTTGCAGTTGGAAAACAAAGGAAGTTGGTGCTTCCAATGAATGTAATTCTTCAAGACATATAAGAAAAAGCATTCCGTGGTTTTCTCCTTATTTGGGTTTCCACGTAAAACACTAGTGCACTGTGTATGTGTGTGATTGTTCTTTTCTTATTGATCATTATAACACTTGGATCAATTTGGATAAAAAGGATTATAATTGCACTATTACTGATTCACCCCCCATCTTAGTAATCCAATAATTGGTTTCAGAGAAGGTTCCTTCAAAAATCAATTTAACCACTGAAAGGTAGATCATGGAGAGTACCAACTCATATAAAAATGGAATACCACAGTTTGATGGACATAAGTATGCTTTTTGGAGCGTAAGGATGAGGACATATATATAGGCACAAGAATTTCAAATTTGGCAATCGATTGTAGATGGATACACAGCACTAGCAGTTCCACCAACAAATGACAAAGAAGTAAAACTCGGTGAGAAAAATTCCAAAGCCACAAATGAAATTTTAAATGGTCTCAGTGATACGGTATTCACCAAAGTTGCACACTGTAAATCCGCTAAAGAGTTTTGGGACAAGCTTCAAAATATTTATGAAGGAGATACAAAAGTCAAAGCAGCAAAGCTTCAAACTTACAGAGGTCAGTTCGAACAACCAGTTGTAAGTTGAGAAAATATGATGATTCAAAGTCTACAAATAAGAGGTAATACAGGTCAATGATTGGGAGCCTACTATATGTGACAACATCTAGATCAGATGTAATGGAAGCAGTTGGACAGGTGGCACGATTTCAAGTAGCACCAAAGGAATCACATGTATTAGCAGTAAAGAGGATTTTTAGATATCTCAAAGGAACATAAGAGTTTGGATTATGGTATCCAAAAGGAAAATATCTATCACTTATTGCCTACACAGATGGAGATTGGGCAGGTTGTATTGACGATCGACAAAGCACCAGTGGAGCAACGTTCTACTTAGGTGAGTGTTTGGCATCATGTCTAAGCAATAAACAATCATCAATATTTCTATCTATAGCCGAGGCAGAGTATATTGCAGCATCAACATGTTGTACGCAAGTTCTTTGGATGAAACAAACTTTGACAGATATACAGGTTGAGTATGATGAGCCCATTCCAATATATTGTGATAGTACAAGTGTCGTTAGTATCTCAAAAAACCTGGTGATGCACTCCAAGACGAAGCACATTCCAATCAAGTATCACTTTCTATGGGAACAGGTTGCAGAAAAGAACATCAGAGTTGAGTATGTGGGCAAAAAAGAACAAGTGGCATGCATATTTACAAAACCACTTCCATGGGAAGCCTTTGAATATCTTCGTCAAAGACTTGGAGTTATTTCTACTCCAAAATGAATGCTTTTTGAATTCTTATTTTATATGTTTTATATGTACACGAGGAAGCACCATAAGAGGACAGTTCAGTCAGGGGGAGAAACCCCAGATGGAAAGATACCTTTTCCATTGATGACAAAGGGGGAGAGATTTATCATATGTAGAGGATAGAGGCATGGTTCCAGGGGGAGCATGAGTGATATGATTTAAGTATTGCATCAGAGTGTTTCCATCAATGCCAAAGGGGGAGATTTTTTATTAAGGCTGGTTATCATTGATGTCAACCCTTGAAGAAATCCCCGCGGCACAAAGGTTTGGGTAATGGAACCAAGATTGTTTGATGTAAATATGACTCATTATTGTCTTGTCATGGTTGATAAGAAGTAAAGATGGATGAACTCCAAAGTGGCCCCCTTATGGTGAAAGCCCTCACGGGAAGACGCTTTGCGGAGTAAGAGAACCCATGATTAATTGTGGAATAATTAGATGAAGGACAATGAATTTTTTAGGTAAACTATCCTATATGGTTAGTTATTGTCATTCCATTTCTGGTGGTATGTGGAACATCACATAACTCCTCACGGTTAGAGAGTTATGGCCATGAGAAGTTGGAGACCCCAGGTTTGGGTAATGGAGCCAAGTTTGTTTGATGGATAATGATATGTGTTATGATATACTTTCAGATAATACTATTCTATATGGATAGTACATGTCATTCCATTTCTAGTGGTATGTGGAATTCCACATAACTCCTCACAGTTTGAGAGTTATGGCCTTATGAAGTTGGAGGACCCTCATATGTCATCTAGAAGCCCCAAAAGGTCAAAGTAGTCAAAGTGGTTTAAGAGATTTTAAAAGGTAAATAATAAAGTGAAGTAATGCGTGTATTATAATTCAAAGTGAATACAAAATAAATTATTTCAATAATAAATTTAATGGAGAAATTAGAAGTGGGTTAACCTAAAATAAGGAAAGTGGGGCCAAGTGACCTAGAAGATGTTTTTAAGGAAGCTACTTGGAGAGTATAAATAAGAGGCAAGGCTCTCTCATTTTAATCACACTTGAGCATATTGAATATCTATAGGTGTCTGAGGTAACCAAGGATATCTAAGCAGAAATTGTGAGGGAAGGTGAAGAAAAGAAGGCCGAAATGCAAGGAAGGATAAATTCTTTTGATGGTGCTTTCTAAGGTATGTTATTTAGAGGTCATCTCACCATTTTCCCTATAAAAAAAATTCTATAATGATTCAGACCATGAAATTTCTATTCCATTGAGAAAACATATCCCAGTATCTATGGTAAAAAATTCATCTTATGGGTAATTGTATTTTTGGAGTTACACTCCGTGGAAAATAGGGTTTTTGGCTAGTGCTGAAACTAGTAAAAAACAGGTGTTTTGGGTAAAAACATCCTAACTTCTTCATAACACATCCATATTCAGTGAAACCAAATGTGTTAATTAGGGTACAATATTTAGTATGTTTTGTAACAGTTTCAGATCAATTCAAGAAATATTTCGTGTGGGGCATGCTCTACATGGTCGCTCTCTAGAATAAGCCAGAATTCAGCAAGGTATGCCATTTTTGCTATAAATCCTTTTCTAAGAGGTCCCAAGTAGTGACACCTGGAGGAATTGCATAAAACACAATGAAGAACATTTTATATCAGTTTCATATATTTATACATTACAACTACAAAGTTATGATTACTTCAAGTTAGGGTTGTTGACTAATCCAAAACTAGGCATGTGAGACTAAAGAAAAGTTTGATGAAAATGCTAGTCTCTTGTTGTTAAAGTTAAAGAAGGTTTTCAGGAATGTGATCATATACACTAGGTATATTATAGAGCTACAAATCAGATTTGGATGATGAAATTGATGAGGGATTTTGGTTGAGGTACATGTTGAGTACATGGTTGAGACAAGTAGTTGATGAGTTGGCACATACATGAGGTGTATAGTTGATGATGTTGGTACATATTGATGAGTCATAGTTTATGAGTAGTTGACACATGATTGGTACATACTTTGTACATGGTTGGATGCACTTGTTTATGGTACAGGTTGATTAAAGGTTATTTGGTACAGGTTGGTGCATGGTTGATGCACTTGTTTATGGTATAGGTTCATTACAGGTTGAGGTACAGGTTGATGCATGGTTGATGCATGGTTCAGATTTATTGGTATAGGTTTACAACAGTATATCTCATCCATCATTCTACTTCTACTTCACGGTGGCAGGACGGGGCAAGGATAGGTGGTTGTAGCCACCTTTCGGTTGTACTCAGAGAACATAGGGGGTTCTAAGCTCCTTCTGGTTGTAGCCAAAGAATTGGGGAGTTGGATCTTCCCTCAGGTTGTAGCTTGAGAATCTAGGGGTTTGGAGCCTCCTTCCAATTGCAACTAGAAAACAAAGGAAGTTGGTGCTTCCAATGAATGTAATTCTTCAAGACATATAAGAAAAATCATTTCATGGTTTTCTCCTGATTTGGGTTTCCACGTAAAACACTGGTGTACTGTGTATGTGTGTGATTGTTCTTTTCTTATTGCTCATTATTGGATAATAATAATACTTTGATATAACACTTGGATCAATTTGGATAAAATGGATTATAATTGCACTATTACTGATTCACCCCCCCTCTCAGTAATCCAACACTTGCTATAACAATGATGGTTCAGAAAGGGTATTTTTGTGCAAATATTGTGCGGAAGAATGTCGCAGACTATAGTTAGAGGTGGGGAAAAAAGTAAAGAGGGTGAAAAGGGTGATGGTCGATGTTATTGCCCTTGTAAAAAATGTTGCCTCATACGTCCTGTAAGAATTTTAATAGCAACAGCTATGACGCAACACGCACCAACCGGGGCACGTCCGCTTCCACCAGGACCTTCTTTTGTTCCCAGGCCCGAAGAGCTAAATTGCTTCTTCAATCCCTTTTTGGGACTCCTTTACCCCACATGATGTTCCTTACGATCTCCCCCTTGTTATCGGGAAATCGTACCTCGCTAGATTGCAAGTTCTTAAACCACAGGATCGGGTCTCGCAAATCCCCGAAACTCGATGAGTATTACCCCACGTATTTCTATTTCTTATCGAGAATTTTCCCTATTGGAAAATCGATACTCACGCTGTCGTGAATCAATGCTCATGCGAATCCCCGATTCCTGATCTCTGACGGTACTTCTATGACCCTTGGCTACCTCCGAATATTCTTTCGCTTGCATCCGCTAGCCATGAGACCATGGTCCTCTTCCCCCTTCGGAATTTCGGAATTTGCGAAGTAGCAATGCGTAGAATTTACGCTCGCGGGATCTCTGATCCTCCGATCCCCGATGAAATCTGTCCTTCTTTAATGCACTCAGCGGCTCCACACACTAACCTATGGTTGCCTAGATATCGCCTCTCGCTACCTCGCAAAATTTGACGCTAAACTTGGCGGCTCCAACTCGCGAACCTCCGAGCTCACGATATGCTGAACTCCTATGCACACGAGAGCTCTCTCTCCTCCATGTCACCGTCTCCTCAACGCTCAATCAGGTATCACAGGATCGCGATTCCAAATGCAGCGATTCCTTGGTATGGAAAAATCCCGAATGCCAAACCCCGACTCTCCGGATTACTGACATGTGTCCAGTTCAGGATCTAGGGTTATAATCCTTTCGAAAAAATCATGGGTCGCGATTTCTCCCTGCGAGAATTCTACGTCCCTGGAGACTCTGATTCTCCGATGAGTCGAGTCCCGATGAAATCTGACTCCTTCCCTGCATGCTAAGGCTTAAACCATGCGTGTCTTCCACTAGATCTGACAGCTGTCGGGACTTCGCTAATCTTCCCTGCGAATCCTGACCGTCGATTCCTCCTACTCGAGGGTTTCTTCAGAAGACTAAATCTCCCTGCTAAGAACTTCTCCTCGGACGCTTGCACTTGCATCTCCTGCCGAACTTTCCTCAACCCAAGAACTCCTGCTCTCCTTCAACTATATCATGAAGGAACTATACCTCCTGAACTTATCCACTCTGATTCTTCAGAGGAACTTGTGCACACGCTTTGCGCTCAGCATTCAACAACTTCCCAAGTGTTGAATCTTTTAGACTCTGCCCACTTTCTGCAGCAATAGTCTTTAACTTCTTTTGCTCAGATTAACAACTGAGACCTCTTCTCTCGCCTGCGCACTCCTTGCATGGCTGCAGCAAACCACTTCCACTTTTGGACAGATAAGAAAAAAAGTTAAACTATTGAGCCCTCATCAACACACTCCTTGCAGATGAATTCAACTGCACTCTTTGCAGGAATCTCCTAGCTTAGATAGAGAAAACAATTGAAACTTATCCTTCTTTCAGAATTCAGTTAAATCCTGAAATCACATGCACAGCATATACAAAGAAAATGCATAACCAGAAAACAAACATTCATGAGCACACAAACCACATACACAGAGAAACAACACCGACCATTGAGTTTGAATCAAAGACTCTCTTCTATTAATTCAAGATTGTACAGGGGTGTTCTACATACAATTCTCTATTTTCTCTTCTCTTCTGAATGCTTGATTCTAATGTTACAATGATACAATGAGGGTGTCTATATCCGTTTTCCCTCTCGAACTCTAAAACTGTCTAATCTGGAAATAAAATCCTATCTACCTGCATTAAATCTATTAAATGCCTCCTATCTACTTCAGACAAGAGCGTATGGCTCAAGGTCTGATACAATATACAAAAAGCGCTCCTTCATAAAGGATTCATTAAAGACTTGCGCTACAATCCCAAAGCACTTTCAAAATTTTGGGTTTGTTTATCCAGTTGGTCTTCCGCTTGATGTGCTGGCTCGCTTGATGAGTTGGTGATGCTCCTGCATCATACTCCTCGGCTTGAAAAATTTCATGGGCTCCTGTCCATGAGCTCCTGCACGGTCTGTCCATGCTTTTGAATGACTACTTCTGTCTCCCAGCTGGCATCTTCCACGGGATGGTTTTTCCATTTCACCAGATACTTGAAGTATTGCTTCCGTCTGGTTCTTTTGCTGACTCTTTTGTCAAGTATACTCTCCATCTGTGGCCTTTCTTCAATTGGCATCTACTTCTGCCACTGAATTTCTGGTTGTTCTTCACTTCCAGCTCCTGCTTCCTCAGCCTTATATGGATATAAGTCTGAGACATTGAATGTCGGAGATATTCTGATCTCATTCGACAACTCAATCTCATAAGCATTTTCTCCCAATTTCTTCAAGACTCTGCATGGCCCAATTTTCTTCATTTTCAGCTTGCTGTATGTTCCCCTTGGGAACCTTTTCTTCCTCAGATGTGCTAGAACTAGATCAACAACTTTGAATTGAAGTTGTCTCTGATGCTGATCCGCTCTGTGCTTATATTCCTGGTTCGATTCCAGCAATCGCTGCTTCACCCTCCTGTGAAGATCTTCCATTGCTTCTGCGAATTCTTCAGCGCTTGCACTCTTTGTCATTATCTACTTTGAATCCCTCAGCTCATATACTCCTCTTGGCTGCCTGCCATATACAATCTCAAATGGACTCTTTCCTGTGCTCATGTTCACTGAATCATTGTATGAAAACTTTGCCTGTGGCAACACGTTGTCCCAGCTGCTGTGGTGCTCTGTCACTAGGCTTCTGAGTAAATCTCCTAGACTCCTATTCACCACCTCTATTTGCCCATCCGTCTGTGGATGATAGGCTAAACTAAACATTAAGTTAGTTCCCATCTTCTTCCAGAGTGTCCTCCAGAAATGTCCAATGAACTTTGTATCCCTGTCTGATACAATGCTTCTGGGTAAACCATGAAGTCTAACGATCTCCTTGAAGAACAAATTTGCGATATGAGTCACATCGCTGGTCTTCCGGCATGGAATAAAATGTGCCATTTTTCAAAACCTTTCCACCACCACAAAGATGGAATCAACCCCTCTCTGCGTCCTTGACAAACCTAATACAAAATCCATGCTTATCCCCTCCCATGGCTTCTTTGGTATGGGAAATGGCTGATAAAAACCTACATTCTGCTTTCTGCCCTTCGAATGTTGACAAATTCTGCACTTGTCAACAAATTTCTTGACATCGGTTTGCATCTGCAGCCAGAAGTATGCTTCGCTCAGTTTTGCAAACGTCTTATCGTGGCCAAAATTCCCTGCTAATCCCCCACTGTGCTTCTCTTTTAGCATATTCTCCCTCATGGAGAAATTCAGAATGCATAACTGATTTCCTCTGAATAACAGTCCATTCTGGATCATGTAATCTATCCATGGGCTTCTATCCCTGAGAACTAGATTCTCAGCTGCCTCGTATGCCTCTACAAAATCTGCATCACCTGTATACATGTTCTTAAGGTTTTCAAAACCCAAGGTTTTGAATCAGAACTCCTGCAGCAACAAACACTTCCTTCTCAAAGCATCAGCCACTTTGTTAGCAGTCCTTGAAATGTGTTTAATTACAAATGTAAAATTATGCATATACTCTACCCATTTAGCATGTTTCTGATTCAGCTTCTCCTGCTGAGTCACAAACTGTAATGCATGATTATCACTATATAGAACAAATTCTTTCGGCATCAGATAATGCCTCCACTTCTTCAACGCCTGTATGATAGCATAAAATTATTTATCATACGTAGAATACTTCACCTTTGCATCATCCAACTTCTAGCTGAAATATGAAATTGGTCTGTCCTCTTGGCTCAAGACCGCTCCTATGGCAAAGCCACTTACATCACATTTCACCTGGAATACTTTTGCAAAATCCGACAATACCAAAATTGGTTGCTCTGTGATCTTTCGCTTCAACAGATTGAAGCTCTTCTCTACTTCTTCAGTCCAATGAAAAGATTTATGTCTTTTCTTGACCATATCCATCATTGCTGCGCTAATTCCACTGAAATTCCTAATAAATTTCCTGTAGAAACTTGCCAATCCGTGGAAACTTCTCACCTCAAAAAATTTTCTTGGTGATGGCCAATTTTTAATTACCTCCACTTTACTTGGATCCATATTTAACTCATTTGCCGATATGACAAATCCCAAGTAAATGAGCTCTGTCTTCATAAATGAATATTTCCTCACATTGATCAACAACTTCTCTTGCTGTAGCTTCTTCATTACTGCAGCTAAATGCTTCAGATGTTCTTCTTTCGTTTTGATGAAAATTAATATGTCATCTAAATAAACAATGACAAACTTACCAATGAACTCTTTCATCACTTCATTCATTAGCCTCATGAATGTACTCGGTGCATTCGTCAAACCAAACGGCATGACTAGCCATTTGTACAACCCTTCATTGGTTTTGAAGGTTGTCTTCCACTCATCGCCTTCCCTCATGCGAATATGATGGTATCCGCTTTTCAGATCCACCTTTGAAAATTTTTTGGCTCCACTCAAACAGTCCATCAAGTCATCCATCTGTGGCAATGGAAACCTGTACCTGATGGTTATCTTATTAATGGCTCTCGAATCAATGCACATTCTCCAACCTCCATCCTTGTTTGTAATTAGCACCGTTGGAACAACACACGGACTTAAACTCTCCCTGATTATTCCTTTATCCAACAGCTCCTGTACCTGCCTTTTGACCTCTTCATTCTCCTGTGGCGTCAACCTGTACGCAGCTTTATTCGGTAAACTAGCTCCTGGTATGAGGTCTATGTGATGGCTCATGCTCCTCATAGGTGGCAACGAATGAGGTAATTCGTCCACCACTATATCAGCGAACTCTTCCAGGAGTTCCTGAATTTCTTCCGGCAAGTCATCCACTCTTGTGCTGGTCAAAACAACTTTCGGTTTTCTGACCACAAAGAATTGTGGATCTTCCTTATTCTTTACTTCTGCTAGAAGTTCCTTCCCACTCATGAGAAGTATCATGTTGTTCACTTCCGGTTTTACATCCTTATCTTTTATCGGAAGTAACATGTGTGTTCTCCCATTCTTCTCTAAAGTGTACGTATTCATCTTCCCATCATGAATTACGTTTATATCATATTTCCATGGTCTGCCTAGCAATAAGTGACATACATCCATAGGAATAACATCACAAAGAATTTTATCATTATATCCTCCTATCTTGATGTCAACTAAGCACTGTGTAGTGACACTCACCTGATGTCCCTTCTGTAGCCATGAGACTTTATATGGACTCGGGTGATCAGTCGTCTCCAGCTCTAGTTTCTCCACCATCTTGGTTGAAACGAGATTGTCGGTGCTTCTGCTATTCACAATGACCTTGCACTTCCTATCTTTGGTCTTGCATGCAGTTCTGAACAGTCTGCTTCTCTGATCTGTGTCCTCCACCTCCTTCTCGGGTGTTACGAGAACTTTACGCATCATCAATGACCTTCCGTCTTCTGCGTCTTCTGCTTTAGTAGCTCGCCTCTGTGCCTCGGCGATGTGAGCTTCTCCTTTATCTGTCTTCCTATCTGGACAATCAATTGCTTTGTGCCCATTCTTCCCACATGTGTAGCATGTGATGATTCCTCCTCTGCCTCTTCCTCTACCTCTGGTACAAGGAAAAGTACTGTTATCAGTGTATCCTCCGCTCTGTTCTGCCTGCTGCATTCACTATTCAGCGTGTTGGCCTTGCTGGGAACTTCCACCTCTTTCCATTCTTGTCTGAGGCTTCTTCCAGTCATCTTTAGATTTCTGGAACTTATCTTGGGCGACTGATTTTCCTCTTGGTTGGCTCTTGCCTCGGCCTCGCTGTGCTGGCTTACGGTTTAGCTTTTCTTCTGCCTTCAATGCCATCTGATACGCATCCTCAACCATTCTGATGGTTGTCATACTCATCTCATCTTGGATATCGTATCTCAAGCCATTCATATATCTGGCGACTTTTTCATCATCGCTCTCTCGATGACCTGCTCTGATATTGAGCTTGTAAAATTCTTTGGTATACTCTTTTACGGTCATTAACTTCTGTCTCAGGTTCTGCATCCTCCTGAACAGTGTGATTTGATAGTCCCTTGGGATGAATTTTTCCTTCATCTTCGAAATCATTCGATCCCAGCTTTTGATCTTCTGCTTGCCTTTGGAACATCTATCTGCTTGAAGCTCGTCCCACCATAATGCTGCGTGTCCTTTCAATTTCGTGAAAGCATGTCTGACCTTTTTATCCTCTTTGATATCTTCATAATCGAAGTAGGTATCAAGAGCTCTAATCCAATCCAACAGCTCTTTTTCATCCAGACTTCCTTCATAAGCTGGAATGTCCATTTTTGTCTTTGAACTCATCCGGGCGATAGCTTTAATCAACCGCTCATTGGCTGCATCTTCGGCTGCAACTTCTCCTTGCTGTTCGGCTTCAACTTCGCCTTCAGAGTCGCTCATATCTCCAGCATTTGTTGTGCGTCTCTGCACTGCTTCCATATCTTCCAATCTTTCCCTGAGATCGCGTATCTTCCTTTCCATATATGGATTCCCTGCCGGCCTACCTCTTCTTCGCACCTCCCTATCTTCTGGGTCCGGTGATTGTCTCTCCCTTCGGGGCGGGATGGTGAATTCTTCTTTCTCCCTGTTGCAGAAAACAAAGAGTAAATCCTGCTCTGATACCACACTGACACAGCACACACCAACCGGGGCACGTCTGCTTCCACTAGGACCTTCTTTTGTTCCCAGGCCCGAAGAGCTAAATTGCTTCTTCAATCCCTTTTCGGGACTCCTTTACCCCATAGGATGTTCCTTACAATATCCCCCTTGTTATCGGGAAATTGGACCTCGCTAGATCGTGAGTTATTAAACCATGGGATTGGGTCTCGCAAATCCCTAAAACCCGATGAGTATTACCCCACGTATTTCTGCTTCTTATCGAGAATTTTCCCTATCGAAAAATCGATACTCACGCTGTCGTGAATCACTGCTCGTGCGAATCCCTAATTCCTGATCTCCGACGGTACTTTTATGACCCTTGGCTACCTCTGGATGTTCTTTCACTTGCATATGCTAGCCACGAGACCACGGTCCTCTTCCCCCTTCGAAATTTCGAAATTTGTGAAGTAGCAATGCGTAGAATTTATGCTCGCTGGATCTCCAATCCTCCGATCCCCGATGACATCTGTCCTTCTTTAATGCACTCAGCGGCTCCACACACTAACCTATGGTTGTCTAGATATTGCCTCTCATGACCTCGCAAACTTTGACGCTAAACTTGGTGGCTCCAACTCGCGAACCTCCGAGCTCACGATATGCCGAACTCCTATGCACGCGAGAGATCTCTCTCCTCCACGTCACCGTCTCCTCAATGCTCAATCGGGTATCGCGGGATTGTGATTCCAAATGCAATGATTCCTTGGTATGGAAAAATCCTGAATGTTGAACCCTGACTCTCCGGATTACTGAAACGTGTCCAGTCCGGGATCTATGGTTATAATCCTTTTGGAAAAATCGCGGGTCGCGATTTCTCCCTGTGAGAATTCTACGTCCCTGGAGACTCCGATTCTCCGATGAGTCGAGTCCCGATGAACTCTGACTCCTTCCCTGCACGCTAAGGCTTAAACCATGTGCGTCTTCCACTAGATCTGATAGCTATCGGGACTTCGCTAATCTTCCCTGCGAATCCTGACCGTCGATTCCTCCTACTGGAGGGTTTCTTCAGAAGACTAAAGCTCCCTGCTCAGAACTTCTCCTCGGACGCTTGCACTTGCATCTCCTGCCGAACTTTCCTCAACCCAAGAACTCCTGCTCTCCTTCAACTATATCATGAAGGAACTATACCTCCTGAACTTATCCACTCTGATTCTTCAGAGGAACTTGCACGCACGCCTTGCGCTCAGCATTCAACAGCTTCCCAAGTGTTGAATCTTTTAGACTCTGCCCACTTTCTGCAGCAGCAGTCTTTAACTTATTTTGTTCAGATTAACAACTGAGACCTCTGCTCTCACCTACGCGCTCCTTACACGGCTGTAGCGAACAACTTCCACTTCTGGACAGATAAGAACAAAAGTTAAACTATCGAGCCCTCATCAATGCACTCCTTGCGGTTGAATTCAACTGCACTCTTTGCAGAAATCTCCTAGCTCAGATAGAGAAAACAATTGAAACTTATCCTTCTTTCAGACTTCAGTTAAACCTTGAAATCACATGCACAACATATACAAAGAAAATGCATAACCAGAAAACAAACATTCATGAGCACACAAACCACATACACAGAGAAACAACACCAACCATTGAGTTTGAATCAAAGACTCTCTTCTATTAATTCAAGACTGTACAGGGGTGTTCTACATACAATTCTCTGTTTGCTCTTATCTTTTGAATGCTTGAATCTAATGTTACAATGATACAATGAGGGTGTCTATATCCGTTTTCCCTCTGGAACTCTAAAACTGTCTAATCTGGAAATAAAATCCTATCTACCTGCATTAAATCTATTAAATGCCTCCTATCTACTTCAGACAAGAGCGTATGGCTCGAGGTCTGATACAATATACAAAAAGCGCTCTTTCATAAAGGATTCATTAAAGACTTGCGCTACAATCCCAAAGCACTTTCAAAATTTTGGGTTTGTTTATCCAACTGGTCTTCCGCTTGATGTGTTGGCTCGCTTGATGAGTTGGCGATGCTCCTGCATCAAGCTACAAAAGATTGTAGTAAATATGGGCACATTGATAGCGGATAAATGAATATCGTCCCATGGTAATTAGCTATATATTCATTATCTTTTTTTATTTTGTCAATTTTGTATATATATATATATATATATATATATATATATATATATATATATATTGTTTGAATGTTTGTTATAGTATACACTAATTTTGCATGATTTTTTGTAATTATAAAGTTAGAGTTTCCCTTTCCGCAGAATATTGCACCAAGTATTAGTACAAATGATGTTGTACAAGGTGAGGAACATCATGACCAAGAAAATGAGGATCTCATGGAAGAAGATGATGGGACAAATCAAGTTAATGATCCCATGGAAGAAGATGATGGGACAACTCAAATGATCCAAGATTTTTTTTCGCAGACGGATTAGGATGGGGACAATGCTGGTATTTATGATGAACCTCTATTAGAAAGGCAAATAAACGACTTTATGAAGGATCAAGAGCAAATCTTATCTCCGCTACATTACTGCTAGTGAACTTAAAGGTTATGAATAATTTGTTGAACACTTGTATGACATAGATACTAAGGTATGTAATATATTTCATCTCATATTATACATAAATGTTGATTTTTTTCTATTTGTTTTTAGTGTTAATTAATGTGTAAAATAAGAATGCAATTTTTACGATTAATATTCTTACATTAACTAGGTATTTGTTATGTTGTAGATTGTTAGGTGAATTTTTGTTACCATCGTCAAATATTTTACCTCACACATATCGAAGTTTGCATGTCATTATGAAAGACATTAGAATGGATGATCAAACTATAGATGGATCTCCTAATGACCATATTATATATTATGGACAACATGCTTCGAAAACAGAATGTCCACAATGTCTTATCAGTAGATATCGAACCGATCAAGTAAAAAAAAGGGTGCCTCGAAAGGTTCTTCGTCAGATTCCCATAATTCCACGTTTACAATGATTGTTCAGGTGTGAAAACATAGCACAATTTCTAGATTACTATGCACGTAACAGAAGTGGAGATGGTGTTGTTTGAATGCTTGCTGATGGTTCTACATTTAGGGAAATTGAGGAAAAATGGGCAAATTTCAAAGATGAACCTCATAATGTTAGGCTTTCATTGGTAGCTGACAGTGTTAATCCATTCATAGAGCTTAGGTATATTTACTCAGTGTGGCCTATTTTTGTTATCAACAATAGCATTCCTCCTTGGATGTCAATAAAGAGGGAGCACATAATGTTGACAATGATTGTTCTAGTTATTTGCTTACATTAATTTTTTGAATTTAATATTTTCATTTGTTTCAATTTTTGCATAATATCTTTTGTTTATTTATTTAATTATATATATTACATGATATCATTCGTATAGTAATTAACTGTAATTTCAAACAATTAGGTAAGTACTAGGTTAAATATATGAATGTATATATCGAGCCTCTTATCGACAAGCTACTAAAGTTATGGGTTGGCATCACAATGTATGACATATGTAAACCAATCGAGGAGAAGAAATTTAAATTCCGTGGAATACTTTTATGGAAAATTCATGATGCCCCTAGACTAACACATTTTTGTGGTATGTATCATTCTAATACTGCTTTTTAATACTATATAATATTTTAATGTTATCATGGTGCATGTTTAATTTTTAAATAATCTCATCATATAAGTGACATTAATCCATTTGTTGCAGGTCTTCAAACAAAGGGTAAATGTGCATGTCCAGTTTGTGTCCCTAAGATGAAGTATCGTCATTCAAAAAGTTTAGGAAATTTAGTGTTTGATGAGTATAAGAACCTTCCTCCTAAGAATCATAGGTATCGTACTACTAAAAAACATCTTTTCAATGGGAGAGAAGAGACTGGTTTAAAACCACAAAGAATGAAACCTAATCTATGGAGGTTGGAATATAATAGAAATTGTCAAGGTACACAATTTCATAATGTATCGTAGATCATGTAATGTTTTGAATGTTTATTTTAATCATTGAATTTATTTTACCATATTTGATAATTATTTTTATGATTTCTTTTATGCTTCATGAAGGTCGCAATCATCATGAAGGTATTAATAATGGGCTTCCACGAGGAATGAAATTTTATCCTGCTCAATTCATGAGGTTGCCCTACTATGAGGAGCTAAATATAGCTCATTTGTTTGATACAATGCATATTGGGAAGAATGTGACTGAAACATTATGGCGAATCATAGATGGTAGGAGGGACAAAGAAAAAATTGTCAAAATTTGTACTGACATTCAGGAAGCCAATCATGCAATGTGAAGTGTGATCTGATATTCAAATAGATCAGATGGAGTACTAGAACAAAATAACCTTCCATGGTTATTAAAAGAGAAACAAATCAATGATGTAAAAGAGGTCACTCAAAGAATTGAATTTCCCACGGGTTTTGCTTCAAACATAAAAAATATCCTAACGAAGAAAGGTGAATTTGGTGGGGTAAAAACACATGATTGGCATACCTTCATTAAGATAATAATTTTGGTATACATAGATATATATATTGGCCTTATAGATCCTTTTTTTTTCTTGTTTACTTTGGTCGAAACAAATAACGATTCATTTTGTTGTTACAGTATGTTCTACCGCTATCTCTCCCAAACGAATTTGACAACAACGTCAAACAAGTTATATATGATCTTGGAAAATACATGAGGTAAGTAGTTGTGATTTATATGAAAAATGATCTTTCAAATTATTGTTGTACTTAATGACACATGTTTTACTTGTAATGTAATATATTATATTATGTTATGTTGAAACATGTTATTTTCTTGTGTCATGATCTGATGTAGATGGTTGTCATTGAAAGAAATCCATGAAGATGATATAAAGTATTGGAAGAGAGAAATTCCTCGTCTAATGTGTGAAATGAAAAAGTATATACCTCCTACATTTTTCAATGCACAAGAACATTACCTCATACACCAAGTTGAGGAGATTGAAATTTGTGGACTTGTTCACACAAGGTCAATGTGGATGGTGGAGAGGCACTTGAAATCATTGAAGGCATTGGTTAGACAAAGAGCACGTCCTGAGGGTTCTATTGTGGAGGGATATATGGTATATCAATCCATGATGTATATTAATCAGTATCTTCCTAAATTAGCAGCGCCAACTATGCATGCAATGGATCACATTTGGGATGTGAACTCCATCAAAAAATTTGAAGATCAAGCGCATATGTTGGGGCAAGGTAGAATGAAAAAAATGAGAGGTAATATATTAATAATTGTGAAAATTTATATTAATAATACATATAAAGTTTCATTTTTTGTGTATATGATCATACTCATTAACATATTAATATAATTTATTTCATAAATTATAAATATTTATAATTACCTGCATATTGTACATTATAACTAATATTTAATATTGGTGAATTATGTTTTTTTTATTCATTTTCTCAAGAGTGGGATGCATTGCATTTATACATTGTAAATAATCTTGACTGGATGAATGTATGGAGTGAAAGATGTAAACAACATAATGGAGGTAGGTTATCATGGCAACAATTGTTTGAATTGGTTAGAGAATCTCTTTGTAATGGAGATGCCAATGTTATGCAAAGGGAAATTGATCTAGCATATGGTTTGAAAGATGGACAGGTAAGAAAATTCACCCATTTTATTTAGTTATTTTATATCATATTAATGTGACTACATGTGTATTGTATTTTTCAGATACTTTCAAAGTTATATAAATATATTTTGATTTATTAATTGACAATGCATCTTTTACATATCTGACATATTGCAGTTGAAACACCACAAGGCTATGTGGTGCAATAGTCATAAATTTCGCATCAAACAATTGGATGAAACCAGGAAAACTTATGATAGTGGGATAAATGCAGTATTCCAGGTCACTAATGTTTCCTCTAGGAGTGACAGACATCCCCGAGAATCTGAAAATAGATACTATGGGTATTTAAATGATATACTTGAGTGTGACTTTAATTCCTTCAAATTATTTCTGTTCGATGTCAAATGGTATAGGTTACAAATGCATGAACATGATGAGGAAAGAACTGTTATTCAACATGCCAATGGATTTTCAATGATTAAAACAACGGTGTTTGAAAGAGGACATGATCGCTATGTTTTTCTAGGCCAATGTGAAGAGGTCATTTACTCAAATGTTCCAGGTCAAAGGGATTGGTCATTTGTTGTTAGATATGATCCAAGAGGAAGGCCAATTAAGTATACTCATTTATAGGAAGAAGATGATATTGAAGATCAAGAAGATGATTTGACAGATCATACAAAGCCGGAAGATCATGGAGGGTCGACAGATGATGAAGACGAAGAAGATCATGATCCAGGCATAACAGACAATACTACAATTCTTGATGATGATGTTAATGAAAATATGCTCGAAAATGACATTGATGACGATGATGATATCATCAATCCTTTCAACATCATTTCAGAACTGGCTGATGATACAGAGGTCGAGTTCGATGAACAATATCAAGATAGAGAATAAGGATGATTACACAGATGTTGAGGTTGGATTAGGTACGTGACTATATAATATTTTAATTTGTATGAATTATTCTCTTAAAATAATTTACTTTTAATGTCATGGGTTAATTACATGTTTTTAAGTTTTATG
>ML780833.1:342275-356987 GCA_009831015.1 Picea engelmannii
CTACTCATCCTTCCTCCCTAACTTACTTCCATATTCATTCCTATCCTTCCTCTGCTGGACTATCTTGGAGCGTCAACTATATTGACCTAACTCCAAATAGAACCCGTAAGCAGAAGTGTCACTATCTCGACCAAGCTTCCCCAACAGGAAACTGACAGTCATCATCACATGTCTTGGGGAGCATGAACTAACACCATCCTCCCATGACTTCAGGTTTCGGAGGATACACAGTGGGAAATGCCTCCACCCCTCCTAATCATAACCAAGGTCCACACCCTACAATGGAATATACAGTGGCACCGTGTTGCTGGGAGTTTTGTCATCGTTTATTAGGTTTTGGGTAGTCTCATTACCTGAAATCCTGCATTGGTCCACATATCATAGAAATGCATCCAAACCAATATAATCTCATATACAAATATTCATACCATAATGTTTCTCGGCTAGTGGTCATGACATTCACTTTCATCATTATCATCCCTTGGCTATTTCATAGCCCGTGACCTGCAGATTAGTCTGTAACATAAACTCGTACATTTCTATGTATTATCATCATGTAATTGCATACAATCTTTATTTCAATTCGGTATCCATGTACCAACAACTTAACATCAAAGTTTTTAAGTTAGAAATAGATCTCATAATATCCCATAATTCAATTTCGACACCCATTCATAAAATTATCATTTATCAAATAGATTGCATCATATCCAACACCATTCTACTAGCATTTAAAAATTCATAAAATTTACATTCTCACAATATGTCGCATCATATACATCATCATCAATAACATTAAACATTCGTAAAATTTACATTCACATAGTAGATCGCATTATATACATCATCATCAATAACATTTAAACATTCATAAAATTTACATTCATATAGTAGATCGCATTATATACATCATCATCAATAACATTTAAACATTCGTAAAATTTACATTCACATAGTAGATCACATTATACACATCATCATCAATAACATTTAAACATTCATAAAGGTTCATACATCTTAAAGTTTAAGTGTATTATTTAATAGTTTCACTGTGACTAGAAAATAAAGTATATAGGCCTCAAGTAATCATAGTTGTCTAAGTCAAAAGGCGGTGTTACATACACCCCACCTCCGAGGAACATATTCTCAAGGTGGTCAAAAAAAGTGAGGGATAGTCTCATCGTAGTGTCTTGGCGTCTTCCCAAGTAGCAGATCCTGGACTATACTTGTCCCATTGGACTTTAACTTGGTCTACCAGATGGTTCCTGAGCTATCGAACTCTATGGTCCAATATGCGTAATGGTTCTACCATGAGAGTTCCCACGTCCGATACCTGCAATTCCTTCCAATTTAGTTTATGTGATTCATCAACAACATAATGACGTAAAACAAATACATGAAATACATTATGAGTTTTATGCAAGTGGGGTGGCAGTACGAGACGATAAGAAACATGTCCAATTTTCTCTTGGATTCTGAACAGTCCTATAAATCGAGGTGACAACTTTGTCCCCTTCCCGAACCATATGGTACTCTTATTAGGCCTGATACGAATGAAAACCTAATCTCCCACCTCATAACTTCGGTCGGTCCTGTGTGCATCCGCATAACTTTTCTGCCTATCCTATGCTTCCTTTAGTCAATGCCTAATCTGAATCACCTATTCTTCCATCTCTTGAATCAATTCTGGCCCAACTGTTACTGGATATTCTAATCTATCCCAACTCAATGATGTTCTGCATGGCCTTCCATACAGAGCTTCGTATGGTGGCATTCTGATGGAGCTATGAAAACTGTTATTGTAGGCAAACTCTACCGAAGGTAGGTACTTCTCCCACTGGGTTTGATTATCCATGACATACATCATGAGTATGTATTCCATGACTTGATTTACCCTCTTAGTTTTCCCATCTGTTTCAGGATGATAAGATATGCTTAAGTTCAACTGAGTCCCCAATGCTGACTACAAACTTGTCCAAAACCTAGAAGTGAATCTGGAGTTCCTATTTGAAATGATCTTCTTAGGTATCTTGTGAAAATGAATAACCTCACTTACAAACACACGTGCCACATCAGTGACATCGTAAGTGTCTCTAACCTGAATAAAATGAGCACTCTTGGTTAACTTATCCACTATCACAAGAATGACATTGTGTCTATGAGATGTGAGCGGCAACCCCACAACAAAATCCATAGAAATGACTTCCCATTTGGACATAGGAACATCATGTGGTTGTAGGAGGCCTATCGGGTGATGGTGGTTGGCTTTCACTTGTTGACACTCTAGGCACTTGGAGACGAAATGGACTACATCGCGCTTCCCTACCCAGAAGAAAATCTTTCTCATGTTTGCGTACATCTTCTTCACACCTGGATGCGCACAATAAAGTTCTCTATGGGCCTCCTTCAGTATGATGCTTCGAATATCCCCGTCTTCGGGGATGTACATCCTTCCTCGATATCTTAACAGTCTGTCTGCTTCCAGACTATATCCTTCATACTTTGGATCTAATCACCTCCCACTCTGGAGGTTCGAAGTAACCTTTAAATACCAACTATATCCTTGGAGTTGCTTCAACACATGTTCCCTCAGATTGACTTTTAAGGGTATCAAGGAGAAGACACGTGGTCTCCTGCTCAAGGAATCTGCAGCCACATTTTCCTTCCCCTTGATGTACAAAATACCAAAATCATACTCACTGATAAACTCACTCCATCGCCTTTGCCTAGCATCTAGATCCCTTTGAGTGAAGAGATGTTTTAAACTTTGATGGTCCATTTTGAGCTCAAAGTTTTTCCCCACAAGATAGTGCCTCCAAAGTTTCATAGATAGCATTACAACTGCCAACTCTAAATCATGAGTCGCATATAGCTCTTTGTGTTTCTTCAACTTCCTTGACACATAAGCTATCACTCCTCCAGTCTGCATTAGCATAGCCCCAAACCCTTTCTTTGAGGCATCTGTGTAGACTGTGAAGTCCTTTTCCATATCCAACACTCGTAGAATTGGTGCACTAGTTAGTAACCTCTTAAGCTCGATGAATGCACTATCACATTCTTCTGTCCATTCATACCTGACACCCTTGCGCTGGAAAGTGGTGATGGGTTTCGCTATTTTGGAGAATCCTTCCACAAATCTCTGATAATAACCTGCTAGCCCCATGAAGCTTCTCACCTCGTGGGCATTTTTTGGCACTGGCCACTCCATAATGGCCTTTACCTTTTCTGGGTCCACAGAGATTCCTTCGCCGGAAATGATATGACCTAAATAATGAATTTATTTCTGGAAGAAGGAACACTTTGACAACTTCCCATACAATTTGTTCTCCCTAAGGTAGGACAACACTACTCGTAGGTGTTCCTCATGTTCTCTTTCATTCTTGAAATAGATGAGGATGTCATCTAGAAAGACTTGTACAAAAAGATTTAAGTACTTCCAGAATACGTCGTTCATGAGGATCATGAATACTGCTAGCACATTGGTCAATCCTAAAGGTACTACGACAAACTCGTAATGTCCAAACCGAGTTTGAAAGGTAGTTTTTGGGATATCACCCTCCTTAATCCTTAACTGATGATGCCCTGATCACAAATCGATATTTGAGAATACTGCTGCTCCTTTCATCTGATCGAAGAGGTCATCTATTCGCGGCATTGGGTACCTATTTTTCATTGTAGCACAATTCAAGTCCCTGTAGTCTATACATAGTCGTAAGGATCCATCCTTCTTCTTTACCAAAATTACTGGAGCACCCCAAGGTGAAACACTGGGCCTTATTAGCCCTAAGTCCAGTAACTCTTTCAACTATATTTGCAATTCACAAAGTTTCTGTGCTGTCATTTGATACAGAGTCATGGAAATTGGTTTTGCACCAGGTTTTAGCTCAATAGTAAAATCAAGCTCCCTTTCAAGAGGTAACCCTAGTAACTCGTTCGGAAAAACATCCTTAAATTTTGACAATACCGAGTACTAATCTAATGAGGGTTTGAGACGAACAAAGTTCGCTCACACAAGAATTATCCAAAATACTTGGAATATAACAAAGTAATCCATATAAGACTGTAAATAATAAATGAATAGTAAGATATAAGATGATATACAATTGAGAATGAGGGCTCATTTATATACCCACACAGGGGTTCCCTTAACCAATAGTCATGTCCTTTGAGACATGTCCTTTCATTATTAATAGTTATTATTTATTAATTAATTATTATGTTATGAATATATATATATATATATATATATATATATATATATATATATATATATATGTTCATAACATTGCCTTCCCCTTAAAAATGCTTTGTCCTCAAAGCATACTTTATGGAAGACTTATCTCTTGCTCTAGCTTGTAATTATTGTCTCATGCTTCTTCATTATTGTGTTAGTAATCGTTGAGGACCGGAGACGATAGGATCTTCTAAGTGTTGAGCAGAACTGTCGCATTGTAAAGGAGTCTGCACATCCTAATTCGATCTTCTGCATGGGGAGTTTATAAGGTTCTTGGAAAGAATTTGATGTATTTTGACTCCCATGATAACTTCTATTTTGAGCATCACTTGTAGTGGAAGTAATATTCTTCAACATACTGGTCATTTGTTTCTATTGATACAAGGATTGGCTAAAGTATCAATTTTTGTGATTAGGATGTTGATAAGGCATCCTCGCAACTTGATCTTTACTTCGTATACTTGTAGATTTTTCTTGATTAACTTTTAGAATTGAGTTTTCTTCATATCTCTTGCTTGTTTGTACCTCAACATTTGAAAACTTCTTTACCTCAGCGGGATTTGCCTCCTTTTGAGTTGGAAGGTTGATTGGGTCTGTCATTGTTTCCTTATCGACTAATGATGTTTTGTGATCTAGATTTTCTTGTAAAGTCTTCTTATCATGCTTCAACTTTTTAATTTGTGTTAGTAAATTTTGATTATGAAGCTTTAGGCGTGAAAGTTCTTCATATTTCTAATTTTACGACTTTATTTATAATATTTCGATTCTCGGGTTTTTCATCTTTCATCTTTTTAATTTGTTCAAGCAATTTTTGATTATGGTTCTTCAAATGAGAAGCTTCTTCATCATTTCCTGATAATTTCTTCCCGAGATCTTGATTCTCTTGCTCCAACTCCTGGACACGTTGTTTTGTATCCCTTGACTTCTTAATTTGAGTAAGTAGTTTTTCACTATGATTTTTTAAGCGAGATATTTCTTGATTTTTATCAGCAATAACTTCATCATATTCTTTTTGCATCTTTGATATCGAGTTTTGATTATYTGGAAGGGTCACCTTCGAGATATCTTTRAAGTCTTTTGATGAAGGTGTTATCGATTTTGACCTCATAGTAATGTCTTGARGAGTCATCATTTTCYTTTTATAGGGAAAAGTCACAAACTTTTTTTCCGTGTTTAAAATGAAGGTTTCTAGTTTTGTTAACCAGTGTAACYCGAGAATGATGTCAACCTCTTCTTGAAACATAGTTGTAACATTGAATTGAGATATATATTCATAATCATCAATTGTTACTTGCAAGTTTTTAATTTCATATTGTCTCTTGCAAAGAATATTTGTCTTTTCACTTGTGTTATGCTCTAAAATAAATAATTGATTCGCCAAATTAATATTAATAGAATTCTCATCTCGGGTCATGCTAATAACGATGTTAACCTCTTTTCCTTGAATACTTCCCTTTAATGTAAATAACCCGTAAGTTTAAATGCGACATCCTTCATAAGAAAGTCTTTCATTCATCATTTTAGACTTCATTTTGTTTTTCGTTGCAAATTTATGGTAAATAATACTTTGATTTTTAATGTAATAGCCTTGAAGATTATAACTCTTTTTTTTCCAAAGGGAATTGAATACCTTTTTAATCTCTTCTTAAAACCTTCTTTTAAAAAAAAAAAACTTTTATTACCCTTATAGAAAATAGAAAAGGGGTTTATTTGATATATACTTACTTTTCCTTATGCTTCAACTATTATATCACTTTTTAAAATATACAAAGTAGATGTAATGATTCTTTTCTCTTATTATTTATATATATATCACCCCTTATTATATATATATATATATATATATATATATATATATCACCTTTTTAACTATATAAAAATATGTGTCACCCTTTTTAGACTTCACCTTTTAAATCACTTTTAAAAATATGCAAGGTAAAGGTAATGATTCTTTTCCCTTATTATTTATGGTCGTTGCTTTTAGAAAAGTCATGTCTTATTTTATTTTAATTATGCTCTTTCTTATATCTTAACTTCAACTTGAAAATTAAAACATGGACGGGCACCACCTTCTTACACCATGATTCGATTCGTACAGAGGGAATGGTACGCCAATACACCAATAATTAATTGGTTAATCGATGACTATATGGATGGCTCAAAGGGTATGATAGAAAAGTACGAAGGATCAGCGGCGGTGAGGTGTACAGCGGTGGGTCAGAAAAACAACGACAATTGAATGACTGCTGAATCGTACGACGAATGGTACAGAATTTTGCAGTAGATAATATATGAAATTTTTGTATGGCTATTTGAAATTACTGTACAAGCTACAAAAAAAAAAATTTAAATCTCTGTCGGATGTACGCGCTGCAAAAAAATTAAATCTCTGCTGGATGTACAGATGCATCTGTACGGATGGTTCGACCTTAGATTTTAAATCGTTGTACGAAAATTATTTGCGGCTGGTATAAAAGTGTACAACAATGGGTTTTGTGGTTTTATGGAAAACAACACAGTGGCAGTATAGACAATGATTGTACAACGAACAGTGATATGACGGGTAGTACGGTGGACACCAACAGTGGATGTATGACGGACTGAAGCAGACTGAGTTGTACTGTGGACGGAGTGATTGTGACGTCCGTACGGTCTTAAAATCAACAATTTTGTAATCAATTTTGTTTGCACAGACAATTGGTATGGTTACACTGTACGGATCAATGGCAACAATTTATCGATGGCTGGAATCAAATTATTTACTTCCTTTTTTTTAATATATATTTTTTAATTCAATGTTGATGGAATGAATTTTTTATAGGAATGGTATTGATAATTCAATGCTTCTGATATTTCTTTGATTTTGCAACGAAATAGTTTATTTTTTGAATGGGATTTGGAACAAAAAATAAATAAATAAAATCCAATGACCAGTTCTTGGTCAAAGATGACAGTTTGTTCAATAACCATTCTTCAATTTTAAATTTGTAATGTTTGCCCAAATTAACCTTTCTATAGATATTTCTTTGCAAAAAAAAAATGATACTTTTTTAATTATTATTATTTTGTTTTGAATTGTAGCACTAGATTTCTTGTTCTTTTAGTTGATTGCTTTGTCGTGGAATGGTTTAGTTCTTCACCTGAATTTCCAAATGCAAATGGCCAAGGGCTAGACTTTGGTCAAAGAACTTGGAGTCGGAGAAGCTCCCAAAAAATTTGAGAGTGGCTAAAAAGCCTTTGTCAGACAAAGCTTGGAAAATATGGCCAAAGCCTTGGTTGGTGGTCAAGGACCATATTTCTCAGAGAAACTCTGAAATGATGGGGTTGGCTAAAAGCCGGTTCAGACAAGGTTTGATAACGAGACTGGCCACAAGCCAGGATCAGAAAAAAAAAATCTCTGATACCAAATGGGACGAACAAAGTTCGCTCACACAAGAATTATCCAAAATACTTGGAATATAACAAAGTAATCCATATAAGACTGTAAATAATAAATGAATAGTAAGATATAATATGATATACAATTGAGAATGAGGGCTCATTTATATACCCACACAGGGGTTCCCTTAACCAACAGTCATGTCCTTTGAGACATGTCCTTTCATTATTAATAGTTATTATTTATTAATTAATTATTATGTTATGAATATCTATTTATATATATATTTATGTTCATAACAGGGTCCCTTCCTTTCATTCACTGCTTCTACTACATACAGTCGACACCCTTGCCTCAAGCATCATTTAACCTTCATAGTTGAGATAAAGAGTAATGACACTTTTCTCCGTACGTCCTGGATCTCTATTGGCCTTCCTTCGTCATCTACACAGAGCACCCTTTTTGCGAAACAATCTAACAAAGCTCGATGAGCTTCTAACCAATCCATTCCAATGATTAGGTCATACACCCCGAGAGCAGTGACATATACCTTCAACCTGGTAGTACACACTCCCAGGTTTACTATACAATTATCCACACTAGGTCCTATCGCTTGTTTTTCCCCCGAAGCCATCTCAACTTGTTTAAAGTCATCGTGCTTGTAGGCTACCAACCCACTCTTTTCTAATGCAAGTGGTGAAATGAAACTATCTGTAGCACCAAAATCAAATAAAATCTTAACGTTGATATGATTTAGCTTACCTGATGACTCCACCACCGTGGATTGATGTTCATCCTGGTGATTATTAACCGCTACGTAAATCTGGTGGCTGCTACTTGCTCCCCCATCAGGGCCTTTCCTTCTCTATGCACCAATCCTGATTGTAACTCTAGGTAGTCATTTTGGTAATGGGGTCCTCCACATCCCCAACAGGTAACACGAGATTGAACCTGTGCACTATTATGTGACTGTCTCTAAAATGAGTTCCTTCCCCTAGAACCCCTACCCCTACTAGTTGTTCCCTGAGATGGTCGTGGACCTGTCTGTGTCGTTGGTGAAGAACGAGATGCTACACTCGCTACCATTGAAATCCTTGTGGTTACTGTCCTTGGTGCGACTCTGTTACCATATGGAGGTGGCCTTGAGCCCCCTCCCCTGGGAGATGTCCTAGGGGTGTTCCCTACGAATCCAGGATGATGCAGAAAGGTCGGTCTCATACCTATAATTAAGTTCATGTGTTCCTCCACATAACACACATTTTCCACAGCTTCTGCTACTGAAGACAGTTTCCACATCCGCACCATAGCTCTTATGTTAGGGTTCAATCCATAGATGAAGCGCTCTGCCTGTCATTGGTCATTATCCATATACAAAACATATTTGACCAATTCCATAAATATGATCTCATATTCTTCTACAGTTCTTTTTCCCTATACTAAGGCATGAAACGCCCCTACCTGTTGTTCCTCATAAGAAGCTGGAAGATATTTCCTTCGTAACCTCTCCCCGAAAAGTTCCCAAGATATTGTGTATGGGGTAAGATGCAGTTGTCTTTCCAGGTTAGCCCACCAGTTCAAGGCGTTGTCTCTTAACTAAAAAATTGCTATCTTTGCCTTTGAGTTGGACGCATAGTCCCTTAAGGCAAAACACCTTGTCATGCCTTCCAACCATGCTTCTGTGCGTTCACTGGCGCGACCCCCGACAAAATCTGAAAGTTTGATCTTCTGCAATTCTTGAGTGATGTCTTCGGGAAAAGGTCCTCCCCCTGAATCCCTTGACACTTTTGGATTACCCGTTCCAGATGGTGGGGGTTCCACTTCAGTCCCTACTGGTTGTCGCCCCTTTAAAGTTTCACTTATGGCCTCCAACGAGCGCAGTATAAGAGCTAGTTTGGGCGATGGTGCTGGTGGTGTTGGCGGTGTTGGTAGTGCCTATGACGATGCTCCCCTGCCTATATTCCCTCGAGTCTTAACCATCCTGTATGATTTAACCTGCATCAACCAAAGTTTCCAGGGTGAGTTCCAGGACGTTTCAAATTGGTGCTACTTAAACTAGAAAACAGGGTTAGGCATACGTTTCTTTTACTTGTATGTAAACAGACGTTACTCTCTTTAGGGGATTGGCTAGGTTAGGGCTAAAGCATCTAAGCTTGATTTCTTTTCCTAAGAAAAATATTGACTCCTTCGCCTGGTAGCTACGCTAGCACTGTACCCCACTTGCTAATTCCTCTAACTTAACCTCCTAGCGCGCATGAAGCCCCCTCCCGCTTATCTCGGTCTAAGTCCGTATAATTTCGCTAAAACAATCTAATTAGTCACTTTAATTAGTCGCATCCACTTTCCTTGACGCCATTCCTGAGCTAGACACAAATAACATCTACCAAACTCCTTTACATTGTCAGTGTGAGGAAAGTAAATCAGAGGAAGTTGTTCCTCCTTCCTTAAGCATGAATTATAAATTTTAATAATTTAAATATAATTAACTTTTAACTCTAATTATAATTAAATATAATTTAACTAGAATTTAACTCTAATTATAATTAAATATAATTTAACTTAAACTATATTTAAATTAATTTAAACTATAATTTAAATTAAAACATTAAATTTTAACCAAAATGAATAAAATGTATAAATTAAAACATTTATATTTAACCTAAAAGAATAAAATAATAAAAAAAATGAATAATAAGAAAATAATAAATAAAACTAAATAAGAAAATGAAAAAAAACAATTCTTTTTTTTAGCGTGGGCAGTGGGTCTTCGCATGAGGCCCACGTGACCCCTACTCTCCGATGCTCATCCCATAACCCTAAACCCCTACATGCCTCCTAACAAACCCTAATCTCCTCAACCCTTCACTCCCTCACTGCCGCCTCTCCATTCTGCTCTCTCCCACTGCTCATGGTGGTGACACTTGGGCGTTTAGTGCAGGATAAAATGCCTCTTGTAGGCTCTTCTCTTGGTCGTGGCTTGTTTGACTCAGTTCTTGTGCATTTGGGCGTTTGCTCGTATGTGAACTAGTTGGATTTCAAAATCTCAGACATGAGCTCTGGACTTTCTGATTTGATTTTGACGGGCTAATAGTAATGGTTCTGTAGTTTAAAGAAAATACTTTCAACCATAAATAGTGAACTGTTTTGATTTCAAAATCTGAAGCATGAGCTCTGAAATTTCTATTACAATTTTTTTTTTCTAATTTGATTTTGATGGGATAATAGTATTGCTTCTATAGTTTAAAAGAAATGCTTTCAACCATAAATAGTGAACTGTTTTGATTTCAAAATCTGGAGCCAATGCAACTCTTCCTCCTTGCATCCATTCTTTGTTGCGGAGTTTGAATCTTTTGGCCTTTTAAATAATATTCAAGCGAGGGTTTGAAGTGATCCATTTTAGATAATTCTCGACCGGTTTCATGTCAGTTGCAGCGTCTCGGGTTCAAAACATAAAGTTTTCCCTTTTAACTGCCTTCTTTGCCTGTTTCGGGCTCCCGAAGCTTAGAGCTTCTGTCCGCCACTTTAAAGTTATTTTCAAACTACTCGGTATAGGGTTCGTTCTCTGATTATGCAAGTTTTGGAGACGACTGCTTCAAAGAGTTGAACTTGAAGTAAAGGCTCTGAAGGCGGACAAAAATTTACATGAAGAATGATCATGGCCACGAGGGTTATCCTGCGCTCTCCTCCATCTCCCATGAATTCCTGCTCATGGGATTTGTGTAAGACAAAAGATTTGACCTCTTAATAGAATAGGTAGATTGCCATTTTGTTTTTCCTTTCTAAATATAATAGGATAGGCCAGATTGCTATTTTTTTTTTGTTTCCTTTGTGCAGCGCGCAATTACCAGGCTTGTATGTTAAATGGATGCGTTGTGCATAGTATGGGCCCTCATGGGATTCTCTCTTTGTGACTTGGCGCTCGACCTAACTTTGATTTGCATGTGGTTGTTGGGATTCAAGCCCATATGGCTATGTGGTTCCAACCTATGTATTGCACGGGACTTGATCCCCTCCTCCTTGGTGGCTTCGGAAAAATATTGTTTTGGTAGTACTCATTAAATTTCAAATTGTCATTCTCTTTATCAGGTTTCAAACACAACGATTATTTTGAATATAAAGTCGCCAACGTGACCAGATCCATTAACCAAGATTTTAGGCTTGTTTTTAAGTACTTAAGTGGATACATTAAGGACAACTGCAAATGAATGATTCTAATTTTGTTTTAGTTTATATAGGTCAATGTTTGATAAGGTTTCTAGGCATGGTTGATATCTGTATGGAGCCTGATTTTGTATGCTCACTTTCTCTAGGGCGCTGAAAATGAGGAGTTTGAAGTTGCATCAAGGCAAGAAGATGATGTGTTATTTTATCAACCAACTAGTGATAGTGTAGTTGTTGTTCTTGGCATTAACACAAAGGCAAAGTGGCCAGCATCGGTACTATTGAAACTCTAGGAGCTTAACTTGTGTGGACTTGAAGATTTAATATCAGGCCTGGATGTTTTTCTTGTGTTATATATATATATATATATATATATGTTTACAAAAAGGTTTATTTATAAATCTATTTTAGAAATTCCTTAACTATGTATATAAATATATTTGTTTACATAGGTTTGTATATTCGAAGCAAGTGTTAAAATTTATTTTTAACACTTCAATAAGTACATTATTATACCATTTATATTTTCAATGTGCGTACTGTTTACATATATATATATATCTGTATCTAACAAAAAAAAAAAAAATTGGGCTTGGCTTGCAGGTTGGGTGGGACTGGAGTTGGAGCTTGGATTTTCATCAAATTAAGGGTTTCAGGGTTTCACCCTAACTAAATAGAAGTGTTTAAATTCTGGGTGGGTAGGTAGGCCCTTGGATCCAGATTTTGAACCAGGGCTCTGATACCATGTGTAGGGACCGTACTTAATTAAATCCAAAATTTAGTACATCTAAACATATAATTCCTTTCTCATACATAAATAATTCATACACCATCATATAAGCATAAATATTCAGCAAAATTTAACATTTATCTACAGCATGAAAATAACTCAACAATTCATAAATAAAATACCTGCTTTTGATGCTAATTCTCGTCGATATGGTTTTCCTTTCCCTATTGCCTTGCCTAGCTTGATGCACTGACCAAACCCTGCCCAAACTGACTAACCTCCCAGCCAGTTAGGAGAATCTTGTCCGACTCCCTAGCTCCAGGATACCGAAAGGAATCCTGGCCTCCGTGCCCAAAACCCCCAGCAACTCGGTGCCCCTGCAATGGTTCACTAAAACTCCTAATATCTAAACTACCCACACCAAAAAATATCCAAACAGAAATCCAGTCCCCCTTCAAAATACACCCCCCCCTCAAAAATAACCATCCTCCTCGTAATTCTTCTCCCCGTCATATCCCCCTCCACCGACTCTCCTCCCCCTCATTAATTTTCTTGTCTCCTCCTTTATTATCTTATCCCCTTCTTTAATATATTATCCCCTTCATTAATATATTATCCCCTTCTTTAATATCTTATCCCCTTCTTTAATGTTTCATTTCCCCCCTGCATATGTAAAGTATTTAATTAAATAAATTAAAATTATTAAGCCCCTTAAATTTATTACCCATGTCATTGAATGTGATATGTAATCAATCAATTAATTAATAAATAAATAATTAATTAATATTATTAATGCTAATCATTGTTTAATTAAAAGCATATTAGGACAATTAATTATCTAATTAATTATACTTAAAAATCCCTATGAACTATTTAACTAGGGTTGTTACACCAACTAGCTTGCAAAGTATCAAATTGAAATTTCAAGTTGATAAAACAAATATGAAATGAATCCAATCATCATTTTATATCTTTGCAAGAGAGACAAATGTAAATAATATTGCGACGAATTTGCTATACTATCAACGAAAAAAGTTCGTCGATAGTATAGCTAATTCGTCGCAAGAATATTGTGTCTAATTTGAATGGTGTTACATGGTTTGCAAGGAGTGTAGGGATTATATTATGGTGCAATGTAGTGTATTCTATAATAACAATCTCTATGCCAAACCTCAAAATGGATAGTACCATATCTTGTTCATAAGACAAATATTCTTGGTATGTTTCCTTTGTGGTGGCTCAAGCCCTCAGTACACATGATACCTTACAATGAAATGCAACAATTTTACTATTGAATGATAGTGTTATGTCACCCATGGTTAAGGAAATAACTTAAGGTTCTTAGGTCCTATTTTAATCTTCTTAGAATTGAGATTCGTTACATAGTCATTGAAAAAAGACAAAAGACTTATGTAGCGGATATTAATTTGGTCTTTGTGTGGGACATTTTATGCCATTAGTATCTTTTGTACAAAAATAATGGATCTTGGGGACTACACCATGGTCAAGGAATGAGGAACTAGGAACTAGGAATGAGGAATGAGGAACACAGGACAATGAATAAGGAACGAAAATTGTACGAGAACTAGACACCGACAACAGTGACCTGCGAATGGGGCCAACGTTGAAATTTTTTCAAACAGTTTCTGTATGCACTAAAATTTGTCATGGATAGAATATTGGCATGCCATAATGATATGGGAGGGTTTATGGACTCAAATTTGAGTGACACACCCACTTTCTCTCATCATAAATTCATCATGTAAACCATAAACCCTAATTTTCTTTCAAAGTACACAATTTGGTTGATGCAAGTTTTAGGTTTTCATCAATCTTTCTTCATTTTTATTTCAGGTTCTACATTAATGTATATACAATGTATCTGCGTCATATTTGTCATGAAAAATCCCTTTATTTCATTGATTTCTTAATCAACACCATCAAGATACTAGAGGCATGCAACAGTGACATGTGAATGGGGCCAACGTTGAAATGTTTCAAACTGTATCTGTATGCATTAAAATTTGACCTAGATAGACTATCTGCATGCCTTAACGATATGGGATGGTTTCTGGACTCAAATTTGACTAACACACCCACTTTCTTCCATCATCAATTCAATATCATGGAAACCATAAACCCTATTTTTCATATGTTCTAGTAGATATGTTAATGATTCCAAGTTTCATAATTGTATTTAACTGAAGGTCC
>ML780833.1:366821-410140 GCA_009831015.1 Picea engelmannii
TTTTATCAATACATGGTTAATTATTATTATTTATATATTATTTTTTCCAATCTTTAAGAGTTTATTATCCAAAACAATTCTTCCAGGACTACAATATGGGCATGTGATTTTGAGAAAGAATATGGGAAAGTAATTCATATTTGTCTTTAGACCTGTGTGATACTTATTCCATTTCATTCTTTCATTATTGTTATATTATGAAAATGTTATAATGGTTGATTTTAGCTTTAGCTTGTCAATCATATGGTGTTTGCATACTGTTAAATGTTATATGCTACCCATAATTTCTTATTCAATTTTTTTATGTGTGATCAATCAATCATTTGATTATTATTGAATTTATTTCTAATGTTAAATGATGGATAATATCAATACCCAGAATTGAGTTTTCTTTCGTTCTTAAATATTGATTATCTTAAGATCACACAATTTTTAATTAGTTGCCTTCCTGTTGTTATTAATTTACTCTAATATTAAATACTTCTTTGAATGTATTCTGGAAGTGCTAGTATTGTTCTGTTATAGGTTTCCCTTAACAAAAGTATAGGTAGGAGCTCATACAACACAGAAGGATAATTTTCGTCGATTAGCGACATGTTATTATGTGTGTTATTTAGTTAAGTTGTTTATGAATGAAACAATGAATGTATGGTTCAGCTTTGACTATCCACATGTTCATGTTTCATTAACTTTTTTGCAAGATTCTTTAAATTTATAAAAGAAAAACAATAAATATTTTTATGTTCTTTCTTTATCTGCTTTCTAGAAGTAATCATTTTTCCATTGATTTTCATAAGTTTCGATTAAAACTTGCAGCTTGTAAATCATGTAAATAAATGAGACTTGTATATCTTCTGCTTAAATATAACTACTATAGTTACATTAGAGCATATGTACATATATATAGTGTTTAGTAATTAGTTAGTTATTTCTCTCTTTTATTTGTTTCTTTTAGGATTCTTAGATTGAATAATGGAGCCATTAAACCCGTCAGAACGAGTTACACCAAACGGCTTGGGTCATTTAGACAACCCCGAATCAGACTCGTTCTTTCAGTTGACGGAAAGTCAATTTCGCCCGTCAAGAAGGTCCAACTAGCTTGCAAAGTATCAAACTAAGATTTCAAGTTGATAAATCAAATATGAAATGAATCCAAACATCATTTGATATCTTCGCAAGAGATATGAATGTAAATAATCTTGCGACGAATTTACTATACTATCAACGAAAAAAGTTCGTCGATAGTATAGCTAATTTGTCGTAAGAATATTATGTCTAATTTGAATGGTGTTACATGGTTTGCAAGGAATGTAGGGATTATATTATGGTGCAATGTAGTGTAGTCTATAAGAACAATCTCTATTCCAAACCTCAAAATGGATAGTACCATATCTTGTTCATAAGACAAATATTCTTGGTGTGTTTCCTTTGTGGTGGCTCAAGCCCTCACTACACGTGATGCCTTACAATGAAATGCAATAATTTTACTATTGAATGATGGTGTTATGTCACCCATGGTTAAGGAAATAACTTAAGATTCTTAGGTCCTATTTGAATCTTCTTAGAATTGAGATTTGTTAGATAGTCGTTGAAAAAAGACAAAAGACTTATGTAGCATATATTAATTTGGTCTTTGTGTGGGACATTTTATGCCATTAGTATGTTTTGTACAAAAATAATGGATCTTGGGGACTACACCATGGTCAAGGAACGAGGAACGGGGAACAAGGAATGAGGAACGAGGAATGGGGAACAAGGAATGAGGAACAATGAACTAGGATCAATGAACTGTAAGAGGACTAGCCATCGACAATAGTGACTTGCGAATGGGGCCAATGTTGAAAGTTTTTCAAACAGTTTCTGTATGAACTAAAATTTATCATGGATAGACTATTATCATTCCTTAACGATATGGGAGGGTTTCTGAACTCAAATTTGAGTGACACGTCCACTTTCTTCCATCATCAATTCATCATTTAAACCATAAACCCTAATTTTCTTTCAAAGTACACAATTTGGTTGACGCAAGTTTTAGGTTTTCGTCAGTATTTCTTCATTTTTATTTCAGGTTCTACATTAATGCATATACAATGTATCCGCGTCATAGATGTGATGAAAATCCCTCTTTTTCATTGATTTATTAATCAACACTATCAAGATACTAGAGGCGAGCAGCAGTGACATGTGAATGGGGCCAACGTTGAAATGTTTTCAAACTGTATCTGTATGCATTGAAATTTGACCTGGATAGACTATTCACATGCCTTAACTATATGGGAGGGTTTCTGGACTCAAATTTTACTGACACACCCACTTTCTTCCATCATCAATTCATCATGGAAACTGTAAACCCTATTTTTGCATATGTTCTAATAGATATGGTTCAAAACACATGCAGAATGTGTTCAAAATGAATGGATACAAAAATAAATAGTTTAATATGGTTGTCTTAAAATTCAGGAGAGGATTGTGTATCAGTAACAATGATAATGAGGAAGGTAAAAACATAAACCTCCTATACATTAAAGGTACCACTGAAAAAATCGCAAGGATTCTGAAGAAAAGTAATATTGAATTATCCTTTTCCCTTCCTTTAACCCTAAGGAAAATGCTAGATCATGAAAAATATGCCATAACCTGAATGTGAAAAAAGGTGTATATTCTATCCCATGCTCTTGTGGTAAGAAATATATTGGTGAAATGAGAAGATCATTCCAAGTAAGTTTGAAAGAGAATTTTGAGACATAATCAATCAAATAAATCCTCTTTAGTTGAACACTCACAAAACACTAGACATCACATATGTATCAAGGACACTAAGATCATTGCTAAATTAGAACATCATGGAAAAATAGAAATATGGGAAGCACTAGAAATTGAGTTGAAAATGAATAATATGAAGAGAGATGAGGGTTTAAAGATGAACAAAGCTTGGAATCATGTCCTACATATCCTTAAAATAAATAATAATCCAAATAAATAAAGGGAATGAAGTTCCATAACCAAAATCATTAAAAAAATCTTCTTTGGCGAGTTATGGCTTTCCCAAGTTGGCATTTGACCATGATTTGACCAAAATTGACTAGCTTCACTAAAATGCATGCCCAACCTTCATTACACAACCAAATAGAATGATTCAAATTGGAAAATGTGTAATTTATCATTAAAATCTTTCCTAAAATTTTGTGTTTTCAATTTTACACCTAAAACTTGATTTCTTGTAAAAATGATTCAAATCCCCCCCACCCCGAACTTATTTTTTAAATTCTAGAGAGAAAAAATCAATCTTAAATGCCTCAAAGAAATGCATAGTAGGATTTATAATTAGTGATAAATGGAAATCAAAAAATTCCAAGATGGAGCTACCAACAATTTCTACAACCCATCATGCTCTATTTTCCAAAATTAGTCTTCCACAGTGAAATCCAAGTCTACCAAAAAAAAAATTCTATCATTTTCCAACTTTCATAGTTAGGGCATAACTACAGTACAAAGAAAAACCAGGTACAACCAAGTTTGAAATTTGTACTAATACATAATTTCACCATATTGAACCTATCTACCCATGCATTATGCCTTCCAAAATTATTTCTTACCCATTTTTGTCATTGTTACATAAATTTGAAAAAATACATACCATAACAAAATTATGCATATTGGAAGAAATTTAAAGCAAGAATATCATTTTTGTCGTTGTTACATAATTTTGAAAATATGGATTCCATAACAAAATTATGCATGTTGGAGGAAATTTAAAGCATGGATATGATATTAAGGAGGTCTTAATAATTCTCTCCATGATCCTATAACAATTTACTATGAAAATATCAAAAATTAAAATTGGGCATGCAAAATAAAACTAAGTGCAAAATTATTCCTAACCTATTTACATTAATAAAATTCATGCATGATCATTTTTCTTCAAAGGGACACTCCTGCATTAGTTTCTATCCTTTAAAAATATACATTCCTAAATATATGTGAGGCATGGGTGATGTATCTCATGCCATTCCACATCCTTCCAAGATCTTATGCTTCATGGAAACTAATAAAAATACTCGTCGCTATTTAAAATGGAATTCTAGTCATAAAAATGGAGGATGAATCATGTTGAGAGGGGTTAGGAAAATGAACACCAATATGTACCTAAGAAATCCACATTAACTTAGAAAATGTTAGAAGGTGTTTAATTACATGAAACAATAAACAAGTGACTTAAAGTTTAACTCTATGGATTCTAAAAGTTTAACCCTTTGGTCTTCATTCTAAAATTTTATATACAACCCAACCAGTCAAAATGCTTGCTACCATTCAAAAACCATTTTTTCTATTAGAAAAAAAGGCATGTGCAAAACTAATTTGCCTTAAGAAAATGCATGCCACGGTATGCATGAGGGTCCCAGGATAAAAATGAAAATATTTTTAATAGCCTTATTGCTTTAGTAGTATTCAACACCTCTTCTTCTATAAGCTCTACCTCCTCCTCTGAATCTGTATAAGGCAGGATCAAGACATTTTTATCAGAGGCACTAGTTTTCCCTTTTGTAGCTTGGCTGAAATCAAGCTTATTTTTGGCTCTCTTGGACTTAGAAGAAGAGGCTGGCTCTTCTTTTCCTTTTACTACTCTGGAGTGTTGAAGATTTATTGGATGGAGTCTTATTTTTGTCCTTAGGTTGGGGTTCTGGTTCAAATTCACCCCAGAAGAGAAAATTCTCCCAATTCTTATCCCTCCTCTGCAATTCTTATCCCTCCTCCTTGGCTCATTTGAGATCTTTGGAGCCCCTTTACTGTTTAGTGGGGATTATTAGGTTGTTTCATGTTCATTAGGGCTTCTCAATTTTATTCCTTCCTCCTCCCCCTTGGGGTAGGGAATCAATTCCTATGTATCCATATTATTTGCAGTCATGATGCTTCTATGTTGGACCTGAACCCATTGTTCTAGGAATTTATTTGTATGATTCTTCATATCACTATATTATACTTTGGAATGTATTTTCCATCCCCATGTTGTACTATATTTATACCCCATTTTGTTTCATTCACTTGGCTCCCTTATGCCACACATACCATTGTATCATTTTTATGAGATTTCTTAATGAGTATGGATATGCCTAACTTGTCCCTATTTGGATCTTGTACACCTATCACCTTTTGAATTTGTTGTTGATAGGTGGTACTCTATGGTTCATCTGTAGGTGTTCCTCTTTCCTTGGACACTTGTCTCCCTCCTTGGTCCTCTCTGAGCATTGCAAATAAAATTGTGATGTATTTTGGTCATACAATTTCCTCCTAACCTCACACATCATGGGGGAGTATGTTATCACCTAAAAACTACTCAAATGTGACATTTCCACAAGTTTTTGTTGAAATATACCATTATCAACATGTTTCCTATCCATTTAACCTCACTTCCCACCTCCACTAGACCTCTATAAGTCGCCAGGAAAAATCCTAATTTTGACCCATTAAAGCTAGCGCAAATAATAGCCCTAAAATGTGTGTCATCGTGTGGAAGGTACCTCCAAAAGCTACACTGACCCATCTAAATCACAATTTTGATTGTTCCCAGCCCAAATTTTCCAGAAAGGGAAAGTAGCTATCAATGGAAATTTCTAAATTCTAGTTGATATTCTACTTTTCATGTTCTACTTTCATTTCTGTCGGGATCTAATTCATAACCATTAGATTAGTACATTGTGTACACCATTGCTGCAATTTATACCCAACACTTGGTGATTATGCTACTTATATTGTGAGAGGAGTACTTGTCTCCATTTCCTTCTAGATGCCTTGAGGTGATGTTATTGACTGATGTTCTATTGGTTCCTGGTTTGAAGAAGAATATTCTTCCAGTTTGTTGTATGATATATGTACATTGGAGAGTTGCATTTGAGGGACAACATTTCACCATCAATGATTGTAGTTTATCTAGTCTGAGGAATTTTTCTAGAGGGGTGAGAGAAGGTGGTCTTTATGAGTTACTCTTTTATCTTGTGGCACTTGTAAATTCTAGTGAGAAGCTATATTATCCTTCTATAGTTGAGGAGGCATGTGCATATAATTCATGGTAGGATGCCATAGAGACAGGTCCAAAACCTATTGTGGAATTAGTGATTAATCCTAAGATTACAACTGTTGGATTACTGAGAGGGGGCGTGAATCAGTAATAGCGTAATTATAATCCTTTTTCTCCAAATAATCCAAGTGTTATATCAATGTAGAATTATTATCCAATAATGAGCAATAAGAAATTAACAATCACACACATACACAGTACACCAGTGTTTTACGTGGAAACCCAAATAAGGAGAAAACCACGTAATGCTTTATCTTATATGTCTTGAAGAATTACATTCATTGGAAGCACCAACTTCCTTTGTTTTCCAGCTGCAATTGGAAGGAGGCTCCAATACCCTAGTTTCTCAGGCTACAACCTAAGGGAAGCTCCAACTCCCCAATTCTCTGGCTACAACCAGAAGGAGGATACAACCCCCTATGTTCTTCGGCTACAACCGGAAGGTCGCTACAACCACCTGTCCTTTCCCCGTCCATCTGCCCTAAAGTATAAGTATAATGATGGAACCATTGTCACACTATCACTGTGAGATATACCACTGTAAACATGTACCAATAAATCTGAACCATGCATCAACCTGTACCTCAACCTATAATCAACCTGTACCATAAACAAGTGCATCCAACCATGTACCAAGTATGTAACAATCATGTCTCAAATACTCATCAATATGTACCAACATCATCAATTATACACCTCATGTATGTGCCAACTCATCAACTACTTGTCTTAACCATGTACTCAACATGTACCTCAACCAAAATCCCTCATCAATTTCATCATTCAAATCTGATTGGTAGCTCTGTAATAGACCTAGTGTGTATGATGACATTCTTTGACGAATTATGGCTTATTCTAGAGAGAGACCTTGTAGAGCATGCCCCACACGGAATATTTGTTGAATTGATCGGAAACTTAGAAAGCACCATCAAAAGAATTTATCCTTCCTTGCATTTCGGCCTTCTTTTCTTCACCTCCCCTCAGAAATTCAGCATAGATATCCTTGGTTACCTCAGACACCTATAGATATTCAATATGCTCAAGTGTGATTAAAATGAGAGAGCCTTGCCTCTTATTTATACTTTCCAAGTAGCTTCCTTAAAAACATCTTCTAGGTCACTTTGCCCACTTTCCTTATTTTAGGGTTAACCCACTTCTAATTTCTCCATCAAATTTATTATTTAAATCATTTATTTTGTATTCACTTTGAATTATAGTACACTCATAACTTCAATGTATTATTTACCTTCTAAAATCTCTTAAACCATTTTGACTACTTTGACCTTTTGGGGCTTCTATATGACATAAGAGGGTCCTCCAACTTCGTAAGGCCATAACTCTCAAACCGTGAGGAGTTATGTGACGTTCCACATACCAAAAGAAATGGAATGACATGTAATATCCATATAGAATAGTATTACCTTAAAATATAGCAAAAATCATACTATTATCCATAAAAAAAACTTGGGTCCATTACCCAAACCTGGGTTCTCCAACTTCACATGGTCATAAATCTCTAACCATGAGGAGTTATGTGACGTTCCACATACCACCGGAAATGGAATGACAAGAACTATCCAGATAGGATAGTTTCCCTAAAAAAATCATTGTCCTTCATATCATTATTCCACAATTAAGCATGGGTTCTCTTACTCTGCAAAGCGTCTTCCCGTGAGGGCTTTCACCATAAGGGGACCACTTTGGAGTTCATCCATCTTTAATTCTTATCAACTATGAAAAGACAATAATGAG
Source organism: Picea engelmannii (assembly GCA_009831015.1). Classification (NCBI taxonomy): domain Eukaryota; kingdom Viridiplantae; phylum Streptophyta; class Pinopsida; order Pinales; family Pinaceae; genus Picea; species Picea engelmannii. The sequence goes on from ML780833.1 coordinate 374,650, forward strand.
TCATATTTACATCAAATAATCTTGGGTCCATTACCCAAACCTTTTAGTTGTGGGGCTTTCTTCAAGGGTTGACATCAATGACAACCAACCTTAATTAACAATCTCCCCTTTTGGCATTGATGGCAACACTCTAATGCAATACTGAAATCATATCACTCATGCTCCCCCTGGAACCATGCCTCTGTCCTCTGCATATGATAAATATTATGCCCCTAGAACCATGCCTTTGTATTCTGCATCTAATAAATCTCTCCCCCTTTATCATCAATGGAAAAGGTATCTTTCCATCTGGAGTTGCTCCCCTTAACTGAACTGTCCTCTTATGGTTCTTCCTTGTGTAAATATAAGACATAAAAAAGCATTCATTTTGGAGTAGAAATAACTCCAAGTCTTTGGCGAATATATTCAAAGGATTCCCGTGGAAGTGGTTTTGTGAAGATGTCTTCCACTTGTTCTTTTGTGCCCACATACTCAACTCTGATGTTCTTTTGTACAACCTTCTCCCATAGAAAGTGATGTTTTATTGGAATGTGCTTCATCTTGGAGTGCATCACCGGGTTCTTCAAGATATTGATGGCACTTGTATTATCACAATAGATTGGAATGGGCTCATCATACTCAACCTGTATATCTGTCAGAGTTTGTTTCATCCAAAGAACCTATGTACAACATGATGGTACTGCAATATACTCTGCCTCGACTGTAGATAAAGATACAGATGATTATTTATTTCTTAGCCACGATACTAAACACTCACCCAAGTAGAACGCTTCTCCACTGGTGCTTCGTCGGTCATCGATACAACTTGCCCAATCTGCATCTATGTACGAAATAAGTGATAGATCTTTTCCTTTTGGATACCATAATCCAAACTCTTATGTTCCTTTGAGATATCTGAAAATCCTCTTCACTACTAACACATGTGACTCCTTTGGTGCTGCTTAAAATTGTGCCACATGTTCAACTACCTGCATTACATCTGGTCTAGATGTTGTCACATATAGTAGGCTTCCAATCATTGACCTGTATTACCTTTGATATGTAGACTTCGAATCATCATCTTTTCTCAACTTGCAATTGGTTTGCATGGGAGTGATAACTGGTTTGCAATATTCCATTCCGAACCTCTTTAACATTCCTCTGATATACTTGGTTTGAGAAATAAAGATTCCTTGGTTGCTTTGATGTATCTGAAGTCCCAAAAAGAAGGATAGTTCTCCAAGTAACGACATTTCAAATTCATTCTTCATATCTTTTGCAAATTTCTGGCTTAGCCTGCCATCATCACTACCAAAAATAATATTATCAACATAAACTTCAATTAATAAAATATCACCTTCACTTACCTTGATGTAGAGGTTGTTGTCTGTACTTCCTTTTTTGAACCCTACCTATTGCAGATACTTATCCAGTCTAGAGTACCATGCTCTAGGAGCCTAATTTAGACCATACAAGGCCTTCTTTAATTTACACACATAATTTGCATTCTCTGACAACTAAAATCCTTCTGGTTATTCAATGTAGACTTATTCTTCAATTTCCCCGTTCATAAAAGCTGATTTTACGTCCATTTTATATACTTTAACATTTTTGGAGCATGCATAGGCTAAAAGCAACCAGTTTGCTTCCATTCTGGTAACTGGGGAAAATGTCTCTTCAAAGTCGATTCCTTCAATCTGTGCATATCCTTTACATGCCAATTTATCTTTGTTCCTTGTAACTTGTCCATCTTCATTTAATTTATTCCTAAAAACCCATTTTGTGTCGATCACATTCTTATTCTTTGGTCTTAGAACCAGTTCCCAAGTGCCATTTTTCTCTATTTGATCCAATTCTTCATTCATGGCCTTATTCCAAAATTCATCCTTGTTGGCTTCTTCAAAATAGTTTGGTTCAATTGTAGATAAGAGTGTTGCGTGTGTTTGTTTTGTTGAACAGATTTTTCTTCTAGTCTCAACTCCTGCATGTTTGTTTCCAATAATTTGATCTAAAGGATGATTCTTCTATACTCGTTTTCTAGGTGTCTTTGGAGATACTTGTTGAACTTGCTCTTCTGTTTCTATCGGATTCTATTCATCTTCATCTTCTACTTCATCTTATGCTTCTTCTTCTTCAAAAAGTTGTTCCATTGATTTGTTTTCTTCTTCCTTTGATTCTGGTCTATTTGTTTCATCAATTGTTACGTTGATGCTTTCCACAACTTTGTTAAATCTTAGATTATAACACTTGTATGCTTTCCTTGTACTTGAGTAACCAACAAGTACTCATTTGTCCACACGAGAGTCAAACTTTCCCATTCTGCCATGTTCTCTTTTGATGTAGCATTTGCTTCCAAAGCCTCTGAAGTGCTTCACATTTGTTGGCCTTCCTTTCCATAGCTCGTAGGGAGTTTTATCAGTGTTGTTTATGAGCATTACTCTGTTTTGAATGTGAACTATTGTATGCACTGTCTGTGTCCAAAATATATCTGTCAATTTGGAATCCATTAGCATTGTTTGAGCCATTTCTTGTACTGTCATGTTCTTTCTTTCAACACCTCCATTCTGTTGAGGTGTCCTAGCAACGAAGAATTGCCTTTTTATTCCATGACTGCTGCAGTAGTCCATAAATTCCTTTGAAGTGAACTCTCCTACATTATCAGATATCAAGCATTTGATTCTTTAATCCATCTCATTTTAAACCATTTCCTTGTAGATATTGAAGTTTTCAAAAGCTTCTGACTTGTTCTTGAGAAAGAAAACTGCATTCATTCTTGTATAATCATCAACTAATAACATAAAGTATCTCTCACCTTTTAATCCCTTTGTTGTAGTTGGTCCAACTAGATCAATATGCATAATTTACAGTGGTCTTTTTGTTGAATATTCCTTTGATTTGAACCTGGTCTTTGTTTGCTTTCCTTGTTGGCAATGCTTTCATAAAGTGTTGGTTGGTTTTGTGATCTAGGGAATTTCTCTGATTGCTTCTCTTTTGCTGAATTTGACAAGGTTATCAAAATGCATGTGACCCATTCTTCTGTGTCATAGCCAACTTTCATATTCCTTTCCTAGACAACAATTTTCATTTCCAATTTCGCTTAACACATATATGTTGCTTGAATTTCTTGCAGCTGTAGTGACCAATTTCCCTGAACCTTCTTTTCTTATCTCACACTTTTGTGAATCGAAGGTAACTTTATGAACTTGATCAAACATTTGACTCACACTTAAAATATTATGTTTCATATCTTCTACTAGTAGAACATTTTCTGCCTTTTCATTCTTGTTCCCAATTTAGGTTGTGCCTTTTCCAATGATTTTGGATGAATCATCATTTTTGAAGGAGACTGATCCATCTCTTTCCTTTCATAATGTAAGAAACTTGTCTCTATCACCTGTCATGTGTTTTGAACATCCACTGTCAACATATCAACCACATTTCTTCTTTTTAGCTTGGAGAGCGACTGTGAATTCTTCATTGCTATACTGATCTTGCTTTCTTATCCATGTCATTTTATGAGGTTCCTGTTTGTGATTTTGTTGAGTTTCTTTAGGAGGAGATGCCATTCTTCAATCTTTGGCCATGTGTCCAAAATTGTTACATTTGTAACATTCCACTTCAGTGCTCAAATATTCAAACCTATTGTAACTTCTTCATTGTGTTTCACTAGGTCTTCTTGAATAACCCCTTTGTGTATGGTTCTCAAAGTAGTTATTGTTCTTGTTGTTAGCTCTGCAGCTTACAACTTTATGTCAAAAATTATTACATGCATAACATAAACCAAAAAATATAGTTTGATACCTAGTAGTTGAAGATATTTTGAAAGGAGGTGCTCTTATGAATCCTTATTCTTCTTAAGTCCTGTCTATCTATTGTTGATTCTGAAATCTGAATCTTCTCAGTGGAGGAGTGCCCCTTTAATCTTCCTTGTATATCTTCTTATCCACTTTGATTGTTTATGCATAACTTTTTGGATTTGTTTCTTGGTCTGTTGTTTTGGAGCTTGATCCCTTTTCTGTTTGATTATATCCAAGTCCAGAATTGTCAAGATGAGATTTTTGACTGCTAATAATGTCATCCAAAACTTTTGAGCTATTCTGAATATTTTTCTTTTGAATATCCTTTCTTAGTGTGACAATATTTGCTTCCAAGTTTCCAATGATCCTATCCTTTTCTTCTAGTTGTTATTTGAGTGCTTCTTCAATTCTTTTATCTTCTTCTATTTGAACCTTCAATTTTGTGATCATTTGTTCTAGTACTTGAGTATCTTCTTTCTTATCTAGTTCTTCTTGTAGTTTCTTGTTTTTCTTCTTTTCTCTTCTGATAACTTCTATGGCACACATTAATTCTTCTCGGAAGTCAACTTATATCTCTTCAATTTCTTCTTCATACGATTCTTCATATTCTTATTCAGAGTCTTATTTATCAGAGTCTTCTATTGCCATGAATAGAACTCATATTGTTTCACTGTCACTGACTTCATCTTCATCTGATGATGAGATGTCTTCTTTGGTGCAAAAGATTTTCTTGAAAACTTTCTTTGTAGTTCTTTTACCTTTATATGTTTGTCTGCCTTTTGAGTAACCTTCATCATTTCTCTTTTTATTATGAGGACATTTGTTAGCAAAATGACCAATACCATCACAATTAAAACAAATTAAAGGAAGCTTACATCTATACTTACCGTTGGTTCCCTTGTTCAGCCTTTTGACAAAGTTGGCCACTTCTTCATCATCTTCCAAGATGTCACTGTTGTTGCTATATTCTTTTTGTTTCCTTTTCTTTTTCTTTGATCTTTTGGATGCTTTGAAGTCTGCTTCTTTTACATCTGGATTTTCCTGTTCAATTCTCATTTCATATGCTGTGAAGATTCCATGCAGTTATTCCATGCTTATTGAGTTGAGATCCATTATTTCTTCTAGTGCTGATATCTTAGGGTTGAATCTCATAGGAAGAGATATTAATACCTTTTGAACAATTACATATTATTCTATTTCTTCTCCCAATCCTATGATTGCATTCACTGTTTCATCAACTCTTAAGACGTAGGCTGCAATATTCTCATCTTCCTTCATTTTTAGTTGTTTGAACTGACCTTTGTAATTTTGAAGTTTTGCTGCTTTGACTTTTGTATCTCCTTCATAAATATTTCGAAGCTTGTCCCAAATCTCTTTGGCGGATTTACAATGTGCAACTTTGGTGAATGTTGTTTCACTGAGGCCATTCAAGAGTGCATTTGTGGCTTTGGAATTATTCTGACCAAGTTTCACTGCTTTTTCATTTGCTTGTGGAACTGTTGGTATTGTGTATCCATCTACAATTGATTGCCAAATTTCAAATCCCTGTGCCTGTATATATGTCTTCATCCTTATGCTCCAAAAAGCATACTTTTGTCCATCAAACTGTGGTATTCCATTTTTATATGAGTTGGTACTCTCCATGATCTACCTTTCAGTGGTTAAACTAATTTCCGAAGGAACCTACTCTGATACCAATTGTTGGATTACTAAGAGGGGGGGTGAATCAGTAATAGCGTAATTATAATCCTTTTTCTCCAAATAATCCAAGTGTTATATCAATGTAGAATTATTATCCAATAATGAGTAATAAGAAATGAACAATCACACCCATACACAACACACCAGTGTTTTACATGGAAACCCAAATCGGGAAAAAACCACAGAATGCTTTATCTTATATGTCTTGAAGAATTACATTCATTGGAAGCACCAAGTTCCTTTGTTTTCCAGCTCCAACTGGAAGGAGGCTCCAACCCCCTAGTTTCTTAGGCTACAACCTGAGGGAAGCTCCAACTCCCCAATTCTCTGGATACAACCAAAAGGAGGCTACAACCCCCTATGTTCTTTGGCTACAACTGGAAGGTGGCTACAACCACCTGTCCTTTCCCCGTCCAACCGCCCTGAAGTATAAGTAGAATGATGGAACCAATGTGAGATATACCATTGTAAACCTGTACCAATAAATCTGAACCATGCATCAACCTGTACCTCAAAATGTAATCAACATGTACCATAAACAAGGGAATCAACCATGCACCAACCTCTACCAAACAACCTGTAATCAACATGTACCATAAACAAGTGAATCCAACCATGTACCAAGTATGTACCAATCATGTGTCAACTACTCATCAACTATGACTCATCAATATGTACCAACATCATCAATTATACACCTCATGTATGTGCCAACTTATCAACTACTTGTCTCAACCATGTACTCAACATGTACCTCAACCAAAAGCCCTCATCAATTTCATCATTCAAATATGATTTGTATCTCTATAATAGAACTGGTGTATATGATCACATTCCTTGCTGAATTATGGCTTATTCTAGAGAGCGACCTTGTAGAGCATGCCCCACACAGAATATTTGTTGAATTGATCTGAAACTTAGAAAGCACCATCAAAAGAATTTATCCTTCCTTGCATTTCGGCCTTCTTTTCTTCACCTTCCCTCATAAATTTGGCTTAGATATCCTTGGTTACCTCAGACACCTATAGATATTCAATATGCTCAAGTGTGATTAAAATGAGAGAGCCTTGCCTCTTATTTATACTCTCCAAGTAGATTTCTTAAAAACATCTTCTAGGTCACTTTGCCCACTTTCCTTATTTTAGTGTTAACCCGCTTCTAATTTCTCCATTAAAGTTATTATTTAAATAATTTATTTTGTATTCACTTTGAATTATAGTAAACTCATCACTTCACTTTATTATTTACCTTCTAAAATCTCTTAAACAACTTTGACTACTTTGACCTTTTGGGGCTTCTAGATGACATAAGAGGGTCCTCCAACTTCGTAAGGCCATAACTCTCAAACCATGAAGAGTTATGTGACGTTCCACATACCACCAGAAATGGAATGACATGTACTATCCATATAGAATAGTATTACATTCAAATGTAGAAAAAATCATACCATTATTCATAAAACAAACTTGGGTCCATTACCCAAACCTGGGTTCTTGAACTTCACATGGTCATAAATATCTAACCGTGAGGAGTTATGTGACATTCCACATACCACTAGAAATGGAATGACAAGCACTATCCATATAGGATAGTTTCCCTAAAAAATTCACTGTCCTTCATATCATTATTCCACAATTAAGCATTTGTTCTCTTATTCCACAAAGCGTCTTCTCATGAGGGATTTCACCATAAGGGGACCACTTTGGAGTTAATCCATATTTACTTATTATCAACCATGACAAGACAATAATGAGGCATATTTACATCAAACAATATTGGGTCCATTACCCAAACCTTTCTACTGTGGGGATTTCTTCAAGGGTCGACATCAATGACAACCAACCTTAATCAACAACAACCAATGTGAGTGTTATACACTATAGGGCCAAGGTTACTAAAATATATTAGATAGAGGGTGTTGACCATGATGTTACTCTTGCATAAATATTTTGTCAAAAATATAGAATTGACCTAGTTCATGTTGTTTTAGTTGCCATAGGTTTTGAGGTTCATGAGAGATATTATCATTTTCATATGATGTTCATCACATTATGTGGGTTTTTACCTATACCATGAGATTGGTATTTTAGGATGTATGTGACTTGGCAATATTTATATCTTTATGAATTTGATATATGTGATTCACTTGTCTTGGTCGTGTATGGAGATACGATTATCTTTTAGGATGTCTTAAATAGATAATGATGTGATGTTTGTTGATTTTGGAACACGATGTTGACTTGAGGGATGATGGAGTTAGGTAGGTGTATTATGAACCAAATTTATGCTCCTTAAAATTCACAAGTGGTTATCACTCATTGAAGGTTCAAGATGATGTGATAAAATCCTAAGCTTACAACAGATCATGACAAGATCCTATTCCTCTTTCCTGACAACAAATCTCATGTGATCTGGTACAACAAATCTTCTGCGATCTGGCTAGAACGTGACCACCAGAGAAGACAACGAATGATTCTTGACAATAGTTTTTAGGGTATATTGGTGGTAACAACAACAATATGCACCCTCTCTTAAGCTCTGGCAGTCATAATATGTGACAATTTGCAAGAAATTCCTTGCGAACGGTGGCAGTGAATCAATAATCAAATCCGCAAAGATGACTTGCTCTCTCATGCAATTCTAGAGAACATCAAATTATTTAGCAACTTAACAGTAACAATGATCCTTCAATGCAATGCGCCCCCTTCAAAACTCTTCAGCAGCTTGAAGATGTGACCTCCTCCACGCACAATGAATCAGATTTTGAAGGACGACTTCTCCACGTAGAAGATTGACAGACGACTCCTGGTGAGATAGACAGATGGATCCTCCATGCAACAACTCAACAATCGCTAACCTTATCTGATTATTATAAGAGTGTTTGGTCACTTTGCACATAAACCTATTACTAATAAGTGGTAACAACAGAAATTTGGGTGTTAACCCATAATGTTTTCAATATGCCTTCTAGGTCGCACTAACCATTGTCATTGACCATATCATACAAAAGGATGTCAATATCAACAAGATAAACAGAATCCCTATTCAAATTTAGATCTAATAAAAAGATAAAAACAAAATTGTTGTATGAGACCCCCTTGTTTGTGGGACAAGGGATCCCCTTTGCCCAGTGATTTGAATCGTAAAGTCTATGCCGGAGGTATACATACCCTACCCCCCTCTAGATTTGAACTTGTGACCTCTTAGGAGAAAACACATGTTCTTAACCATTAGACCCACTATAATATATATATATATATTAAAAAATAAATAAAAAACAAAACCTTAAACCCTTTTAACAAAAACGAAGCCCCCATTTGTGTATGCATATCCCCTGTGCGATCCATACCTCGACCGCATCTCTATGCACTCCATACCCTGACCGCATCACTGCACTCTATAACCTTGCATCCCTACATGCCCGCGACCATATGTCATATCCCCGTGCCCAATATTGATCCATATCCCCGCAACAGTAAAGAGGTCGACTGTCATATCCCTATGACAACAATATACCGGCCATATATGGAGAAAGAAGCCACAGAGAGAGGATAAAGAATAGGGAATGGAAAAACCAAGAGAGAGAGGTCGCGAATAGAGGAGAAAGATGGTGTAGAAAGAGGAGAAATAGGTTGAGTGACTTAGCCCTAGAAATGATAGAAGGAAAGGTAGATTTCCATGACCAGAAATGCCTCGCTCTTTTTTCATATTTAATTATGAAATTGAACTTGAAATTTAATTATGAAATTGAAAGGAAAAAGAGAAATGACAACAATTATCTAACCTTGGAGCTCTTAATAGCCTCCTAGCTATATCAATTGTTTGGCCCAAAATCTACATTCATGATTAGTTAACTTGTTGTTGTCTATGAGTACTTGTTTCTTTTTCCTTTTCTAACTAAATGTTTTTATGTTTAGCTTCAACTGAGTATGCCCAATATTCTTGAACTTGGACCTTATGCTCAACTAGTGTTGACTTGTCCTCTATTAAATGTAGTGATGTGCTTCTATCACTACTAGTTCATCCTATACTATGTATAATGTATCATATCCTCACTCGGTAAAGGCCTATCTTTCAACCCAAGTCTAGATATATTTATTCGTCCATACTTCACATGATATGAAGATTTCATACAAAATTGTTTGGAAGAAATCCTCTTCCTTATCAGTCATCTGATTGAACTATTCTATAGCCTATAAATGGTCATCCCCATCTTTATAACTAGACATTCTAACCCCAATTTGGTCTCGCATAGTAGAAACATACTATTTTGGTCCTACATAGCAGAAACATACTCTAAGGTAATGAATATCCTTGTCCTTGTCCAAATCCTTTTCCAAAAGACTTAAGTCATCCACTATACTCTATTAAAGTCATCCATCAACCTAAAAAAAGATTGTGGGACACTTTTTAAGCTTGACTTGGTGTGGTTTTATGTGGAGCTCCTACCAGTGGAATATCCCCTCCTGTAACTTTTTGCAGTTACCCTTTGTAATATCCTCTATGAAATTGTTTCTCTCTACTCTCAATGTCTGCACATATGTTTCCATGTAGTGAAAGTCCCTAGATTATGCTAGGTGCAATGAATATAGCTTCAATACAACCTCTTTCATCGAGGTATATATTGTGTTAGTCGATCTTTTCCTTGTTGTCTCATGTTGAATTCTTTGTCATATTTCCTCCTCTACAAAGATTCCCTACTCAATGGGTGTTGTAGAKAATGTCATATGAGCTCGATGAAGGGTACTCCTCCTGGTTGCTTCTAGTTGTCTAATCTTTTTATCCTTGTTCCTTACCTTGGCATGTAGCACCAAATAGTTGTTGTCAAAAAACTATCAGGACACCTCAAAATTTGCTCAACCTCAAAATTTTCTCAAGCCTCCCTTATTGAAGGTTGATTCTTAATGGTAATGACTATATAATATGTAACACCCATTTGTAGACATGGTTTTGTGGAGGTATTTAGAACAACGATTGTGATCATTCCATGTGAAACATCAAAGGTAGTCTTTACTCTTCAAATTTTTGCTTAAGCATATGGAGGGAGTTGATATCATTTTGATCCCTCCTTTTTTGGTTTCTTGTTTGGCCACTTATTTACTTTTCCCCCACACTTTCATTAGTGTTGTTCATCTTGAGTAGACCCTAATATACCTCAATTTTTGTGGCCTTTGTTGTATACTTCAAAAGGCCAAGCGAGTCTACACTACTTTGCCTAACAACAACATTCCTCATGCATTTTTTATCCATTTGCCTCTTCTTCTTTCCATGCTACAATGCACTTCTTGTTGATAGTCATCTTCATTGGGTAGTTGGTTCAAGGTCCCATAATGCTTCAAAAGAGATAGTCAAGACTCAAAAGAATCAATGATTTATTATCATAACCAAAATTCCACTTTAAGGTGTGGGTTCCAACTACAGGTTGAGCTTGACTTGAAGAAGTGTGGGCCTCTAGTTTTCCCTATTTCAAGTTGCTACAATAATATTTCTTGAGAGTCTACATGCTCTTCTAAACTGCCCTTTGAACTATTGGATATTTTAAATAGAATCTTACCAGTCCTTACCCTTATCTTGAGAAGTCAAGTCAACCATATTTTCAAAACCATTTCTCATGCATTTTTTTATTCATTTTCCTCTTCTTATTTCCCTGATGTTGCCAACGAATCTCCTTGTCCTCTTTAACAAGTTATTAATCATAGATAGGTCCTGCCAAAGATTATATTTTTATCAGATTTTAATTATTGATAGTTTCCGTATGAACTGAACAATTCTTAACTTCTATGTTACTGGAGCCGCCTATGGAGGACCCAGGGTCTGCATTTCCATGGATCCAAATACACTGGGGACACTAATATCCTAACTTTTGCCTACAAAATAGTCCCTCCCACATTCTAAAATAAACAAATCGGAGTTTTTCATACCAATCCACATTTATGATTTTGTGAGAGAAATTTGGAGTGAAATTTGTATTGAGATCTGAATTTTCTATGCCTTTGGTTTATTTTATTTGTTTTTAATGCACGTGTGATTTATATCAAGGGGTTAACTTAACCGGTTGTCGCTAATGTTGCAACACATTTGGCTAGTTTTGTGATGGTAAGTGTTTGTTTCAAATCTCCTTGGGTTAGGTGCACTAGTCTATGTTGATGGTTCTATGGATGCCATCCCCATATATCTTGATCTTGAATTCTAAAAATACAACATATTCGGATTGGGATACATTTCCATGCAACATAGCTTGGTCTTGTGATTGAGGGCTCTACATGCAAAATGAGGATACATGGTATTATCTAGATAGTTAACTTGCTATGACTTGAACATGTTACCAAATCTAAGAGGGGTCATTGAAGATTGTTGTCCAGACACCCAGAGAGATCTACTTAAACATAATCTTGATTTATTGGCCTTTTTGAATAAAATATTACCAAAAGGTTTCATGACATGTTCAATAACCATTGCTAACCACTTTGATTATGTTATAACCCAAGATCGACTGGAAATTGCTTTCTTGGAAGATTACAGACGAACATATTAGGGATCGTGCCACTATCACCATACACAAACCCTTTATTTCTTTGAGGCTGGTATGTGCTAGTCTTAGGAGGGAGTCCCCAATTAGGTCTTTAATGTACATGGGAAATCTACAATATAAATCACCTATTTGACCCAAAATTTAGTAAATAAATTTGTAGATATGCCAGTTATAAGCCCATACAGGTAATACGAACGCTTTACTTCCTCTTACAACCCAAATATCCATCAAATACACAATAGAGTTGACAAATAGTATGCTAAATCTGCAATTTGGAAATCCTAATATGCATATTAAACCCAAATTACAGTTCATATCTGAATATATAAACCCTAAATCTGTTGGTCTGAAGCCTCTATTTTCTGTTAAAAGTCTAATCAATTTTAGATCTACCCAATAAAGTACCAAAGCTGCAACTTCAAACCTAATTTTTGCTCATAAAGGTTCAAATCTGCAATAAATATGGCCATAAAACTCTAAATCTGCAACTCTGAAATGTAAAAATTCATATCTAACTTCATATCTACTATAAATATGCACAATAAACCCAAAATGTGCAAATTTTAAACTGTAATACTAAAATATTTGAATCAGAATCCAGATCTGTAAATTTCTTGCTCAATAAATCATAGACTTTGCAAATTTCCGGTAACCCTAAGTGCTGAAAATTAATCATAATTGATTGGTACCTTGATTCCAAAGTAATATGGAGTCATAAAACACAAATATCTCCTTCAAGTAGACACTTTTTACCCACGTTGAAGGGCCAATATGCTAATCAAATTATAGCAATGACAATGAATTGAATACACCACACAAATATTGCCTTATTCAAAAGTTAAAATAACACCAAGGATAGAAACCAAATGGAAACATAATATATCACATTGAACTCCTTCCGATTACACTAAAAAGAGGTTGAAATAACCATGTCCAAAATGCAACAAGGGATGGTACAATTCATGGATACACTACTGCTCCTAATAGATCTTGAGAGATCAAAGCCCTTACAAAGCAATAGATCATGACTAAAACAACCGATGCCAAAAACAATGACCTCCATCCCTTTTATACCTTAAGGGAGGGGTTCATACATAAAATAACATATAATATTTTGCCCTTTAGAAGGATCCTAAAATAGAAGATGAATAAAATATAATAACATCCCAAGAAAGTAGCAAGAAAATGTCAAAGAGGTGGAGTGCCCTCTTTGTAGGTGAGGTAAATTCCAAGGACGTGTCAAAATAGGTGGAGTGCTCTTCTTCAAAATTTGATAAGTGACATCATAAGTAGATCACCTACCTTGGAAGGGGCCTCCTAGGGCAAAGCAATCTCCTCCAAATGTGTACTTCTCCAAATATGTATAAATGCCTTGAAATATGTAGAAGTGCCTCTAAGGTGGGTGAGTACCTAAATGAAACAGCATAAAGCCAAGCACTCTCCTTTAAAGTGGACAAAAGAAATACTTATGCCAAATCTCTTAACATAGTCCTATGCATCGAACTCTATTTAGAATAACCATAATTTTTCTTGGGCCAAATCTAGGGTTAACAGACTGCAAATTGGACCTCAATCCATTAAGGATACTGGATAACAATGTTTTCAACATAGTGTAAGAATCAAAATTAAACCTTAATAATTGAATGCATGCAAGGACTCCTCCAATTTTCTTGACTCTGTGAATTTCACTTGTCTAGCAGCTTCTTATGTGACGATATTCACCTGTATGTAATCCTTACAAAGAATACACATATACTCCACCATTAAGCCTTTTGGCTACCAAAGTCTCTTTATCCATACTTAAACATTACAATATGACAATATATGATGTAGAAAGAGGGGATTCAACAAATTTCATATTTTCTGATATGTGTGAAAAAGGGTCATATATAATAATAATAATAATAATCGTCTAATTTTAAGGTCACAGCCAAGCCAAACACCAAATCGGTGTATGAGACCCCCTTGTTTGTGGGACAAGGGACCCCCTCCGTGCAACGATTTGACTGCTAAAGTCTACAGAGGTATACATACCCTACCCCCCTCTGGATTTGAACTTGTGACCTCTTATGAGGAAACACATGTTCTTTTACTAATTTATAAATGACCCTTTCTCAAACATATGCAAAAATATGCAAATTTGTATTGACAAAACAGTAAAATTCAAGTCACCTAAAGTTGTGCACAATAGTTGATACGATTTTTTACATATTTGTTTTTATAATAGACTAATAAATTCCCTTTGATCACGCACACACACACACACACATGTGTGTGTGTGTGTGATCAAAGAGAATTTATTAGTCTATTATAAAAACAAATATGTAAAAAATTGTATCAACTATTGTGCACAACTTTAGGTGACTTGAATTTTACTGTTTTATCAAATAATATGCAACTCTAGTTCGCTGAGGACATTAACTACTTTAGATATTGAGAATCCTATAGCCAACGTAAGGTTACGACTAAGGGCTAAAAGGTTGTGATTAGATTAACAATAACTGTCAAGAATACACTTTGCAAACTAACCTATAACATTATATCGCATGTTAGAGTCTCTCCTTGTCTCTCCTTGAGGCTTCGTATGGCCTCAAGGATCACACACTATTACGAAAGTTATATGACAACCATCCCTTTCCTTGTATAGTTACATATTAATGGGCAGTAGGCTCAAAACACTTCATTGAATATCACTTCCAATTTCTATGATAAAAAATTTAACTTACTGGCAAATTCAGGGAAAGTATCGGAAATTATCGTGAAACTTAAAAAATACAAAAAGTAATCATTTTTTTTATCAATTTTTTAAATTTCTAAAGAAACATCAACATCGAACAAAAAAATTGCTACATAAATATGAAAATAAAATAGATATATAAGATGTCAAGTGGTACATCAGACATCAATATTGAAATACAATATATGTTTTGAGTCAGAAGTCCTAACAGGATAATACAAAATCACATCAAAAAAAAAATGTATCTCGTGAGATGAATCATGGCAATGAAAAAAACAAATTTCCCCTTGTTTGCACAATGTAAAATGGTCACAGAATCCTCAGAGAAATGAGGGGTCAAAAGACCAAAAATATGGTTATACTGACACATAAAGGGTGATAATTTCCATATTATTGTGATAATTACTGAAATTATCGCAATAATTTTAAAATTAGAATTTATCGCAATAAATACTAGAAATATTATAGCCACGTTGGATTTTGGTGATATTATTGTGATAATGGTGATATTATCGTGATAAGTGTAACACTAGTTTGAATGTATTGTAGAACAAGATTGGGACCTTCAACCAACTACCCAATGTAGAAGTAAAGACCCTAATATACCACTCCTTTGAGTAACAACAACCTTAAATCAAGCGCTAATTAAAATTTATCTAGCAACTTTTCTAGGGCTCTTAAAACCCATATTATCTTAGGTGTAGAGATTTGGAATAGGATTGTGAGAATAACTTTCCAAAGATGCTAAACAAACATAAATCCTTGAGTTAGGGAGTGAAATCCAGTTGCTGTATCACTGACTTTGGGAACCCCTTCTAACACAAGGGTCAATCATGAGGTTGCATTGGGGTCCTCAAAGTAATCAACCCTGCTTTGTTGGTCTTGGTGTCGACTGTCGACTGTCCCCCCTCTTCTTTGGTATAGTAGGTGGTACCATAGAGGCCATAATATTTTAAACTTCCTACACAAGGTGACAACACAAGGAAGGTGGTGATGTACCTGGGATCGACATTGTCTAGACTCACTCGAACTCCTTGGAGGGTTTCCCACTGCTCAGTGAGGTAACTTTCACCAAGGTGTTAGTTTGTTAAGCAGGTTTTCAATGTAACTTTCCCAGCCACCGAAACTCATCCCCTTCACACATCGATTCTATGATGTTGGATTCCATCACCAACTAGCGCTTCTTTGTGAGAAGGTTTGTTTGCATGCTTGACTCCTAGATTAATTAGTGTGTGTTGTTTTTTCTCCTTAGTTGGCCTTAGGATTGAGTTTGTGTCTAATGGCATCAGTTTCAGGTTAATTCCTCATTTGATCAATACAAAACATGGATACAATTAAAATAAAATGTAATAAAGAGGTAACAAATATCTCATATCTAACGTACGTCTTATAATTCTCCAACATTGTTCTTTACACTTAGTGCAACAAACACCAAATGGAATGGTTTGCACAAGGTCAATGGAGAATGTTATTCTTATCTTATTCTTATCTCCATAACTAAAATATTCTTCAACTTAGATTGAACAAAACTAATATTTGTATAGTTCTAATCTTGGCTTGAACAAAACTAATATTTGTATAATTCTACTCTTGTAACGAACAAAAGTAATATTTGTATAGTTCTACTCTTGGCTTGACTTAGACATATTTCCAACTAAATCACCCAAGATTTTCAACACACCAACTGATGGTTGGATTTCTTACTCCATAGCATTGACCCTCATCTTTAATGGACATTTCTTATAATAATTCGAATTTGCACAAATCCAACAAACAACAACCTTACTACTATTTTTTTCTTAGATCCATATGATAAATTTATCATGTCCTTAGTGTTATCACATTAATATTTCCTTAATATGTCCAAACTCAAGAGGGATATCACATTAAATTAGGTGGTTGACCATTAATATTGGTAATTCACCCTAGTCTAATTGTGCATCCAAAACTAAAGATATCAAATTTTTATTTAGAACTTTGAATATGATAATGGACTACTAACTAACAACACGTGCACATGTAACTGAAGGTACAACCAATAGGTACCTGTCAGATATTTCTTTTTCGAGTGAGGAAATATTAGGACAAATAGAGGCCAGAAATGTGACTACATCTAGTAGATATGATAAGCAAACGAGGACCAGAGGTGAAAAAGTCAGAATAAAATTTTGTAGACGCATGAATTTTTTTCTTGCCGAAGGAGGATCATGCTCTTATGATGATGAGAGCATAGGAGGCATAGATGTTCCACTAAGATATAAGCATATGGTGAAACAATGGGTACCTAAGGAACTACCTCCTATTGATGTTGACTTTGTTGTCAACAATAGGACATATCGCATTACACCATCCTCCCTGCATGGCTTGGGGCTATTTTCCATGGATGGAATAATTGTAAAATACAATACAGTAACTGAATTGATGGACTATGTCAGACCGTGTTACAATTATAACGATTGGATGCAGCTGGTCCGGTACATGCGAAGTATGCGCAGATATGCACTCACTGCAAATTATATACAACTAATAAACAAGGATAAAAATAAGGGAGTGACTATCTATATTGATGGAAGGCCTAAAGCTTCCAGCAATATCGCAGGTTTTATAAACAACACATGACCCGGGACAACAAACAAACAACCGAATTGCATATATAAGGGACGTGAAGAGAATTGGGTAGTCCTATGCACAATAAAAAAGATAGCTCCCGGGGAAGAGTGATTAGTGGATTACCATTTGAATCGAATAGAAACATTGACTAATAGTGTGAAGGTTCTTATGAAACACCTCTTTAAGAAACCTCTACTTATTGCATTATATTTTTTTATTATCTTTAACATTGTTGTAAATATTATCTTTAAAATTGTTTTTTTGTTATCATTAACAATTTTTTAAATATTTGGGGGTTCTAATTATATTATAATGTGGAAGGATGATCATGGAAAAGGGCCAACCACAAAACATGTAAATGAGTATCAATTTCCACTTTCATTTTACGTTGTTTTTATTATTTGCTTATATAATTTTATTGAAATAACATTGTTTTTGTTGAAATTATATGTAGTCCGCAGGCCATGTTGATCATGATTCCGCCAATGAGGAGGGATTTTATTCATGCAATGATCTGATGGTATTAATAAATAAAAAAATATCATTAAAGCTAACAAGGAACTTGCTAGCTTCTTAGATCGTCCAGATCAAACTCCCGACATCAAAGTAAAGATCAACCTCCTTATGTCACAACTTAACACATAAAAGGTAATAACCATAATTTAAAGTGTTTTTTTTAATGCACTCATATGTTCAATTATGATACTTTATTCTTTAACTTTTACATTATCTCACGAAAACACATTTTCTTTTTTATAAATTCATTTTTGGAGCCTGTTCAACATGGTGTTGGTAGTAGTGGTGTTACAGAGATGCTACAGAGTCCTGATGTGGGTGGTCATATAGTTGCTAGAGCACTATTTACTTCTCCATATTCCACACCTAATTTAGATAGGATCCATGACACGCACCGCCAAACATCCACACCTCAATCAAAGTCTAGAGATGGTGGCACAGATGAGGATCATAGTGATGTGGTTGAGATGGTTTCATTTCCTGGATCTAGACGTGTGACAAGCACAAGAACCCTTCCATGCACATTTTTGGTCGACGATAATGGACTTCCATTAAAACAATCAAGACTCCCAGGTAGTTTTAATTCATATTTTAATCGTTTAATGTTGTCCTCATACATAAATCATCTAGATTATTAATTTTAAATTAATGGTCATATATTTTTGTGTGTAGGAAATGACCTTTTTTATAGGGACCTAGAGAGAAAGACCTTGTTGATTTTTGGGGCAACCTTACGCATGACGTGGAATTGCCAGAATTCCAACCTCAAAAAGGAACTTATGGATTATCTTGAAGGCCTCTTTGGAGTAGACACGTTCAATAAAAAAGAGGTCACCTCTGCAATAGGTGAATATTTAAAATATATGAGGGATGTTTATAGATGAAGCTTGGCAGGAAATCCTAGGTATGAGCATCCTCCCTCAATTTCAGAGAGGGAGTGGAAGGCGATCATTGATGATGCAAAAGAAAATATTTTGAAAAAATTAGGAGAACAAATAACTGGTACACCAAGGTAAATTACAATTTTTTGAATTCAATACCAACTTTATTTTTCTTTAGATGTAAATAAAAGTGTGGTTATATATAACATACTTGAAAATTTTGATGATAGGTTGCCTGACACTTCGAAGGAAACCAAAGAAAGGATTTCCAAACATGGCCAACGCAAGCTAGGCCAGGGAGGCTACTAGAGGTTACAGTCATGAATCGTAAGTACCCAAACATCTTAAGAATATTATTTGTATCACCTTACAACTTTAAGGTAATTGCAGCCAAAAAAATTAAAAAACCATACACTTATGCAATGCAGGGCGACGACTTCGGAACTAAAACCATGGAGGAAGACCTCCAAATTGGTTACAAGTGCGGTCATAAAGTCGTGGTTGATCATAGGAAAAGCATGGGGCAGACCCCAAGATCCAATTTGCAGGATAAGGTAAATAAAAATCAATCCACATTAACCTTTCATTACTTATAAAATACATAAATGTTTGATATTGTCCATAATTTAATGTCTTACTTTGTTTTAATCAGGGGAGAAACACTATCAAAGAAACCATTAGTACTGGACAATAGAGTGTTGATAGTACAACACAACCAGAAGATCATGGTGCTCCCCAGCAGCCCCATCCCAGTGAGGTGCAGCCCCAAGATGTTCCTGTGACTGAGGCCCGCGACGGTAAAATGTCTATATATTAATCATATACTTAATAATTGTGTACTTATAAATTTTGACGTTTCAATGGCAGAGAATGTCATAGTTGATCCTCCTCGACCTAAAGATCAAGTGAACAAGTCGGCATCCATTCCAACAGTGTTGACTAGAGGACCAGGTAAATTACATTGTAGAGTTTTTTTTTAATATTAATGAACTACTTTAATGATATTTAAAAATTTTCCATATAAATTTAATATTTTTTTTTTTTGTAGGTGATGGCCCCTCACAACAGCATCCATGTCGTGGGTATGAGACCAAACGTACTCAGCGTGAAGGACTGGAACAACATCAGATGTTGAAGAGCACCCAGTAAACAAAGACATGGAGATGGATGAATTACTTAAGACCTGGAAAGCACAAAAGAAGACTAAAAAAAATTCATGATGTCATGTAATAATTTTATAAGACAGTTAGATGTACATTATATAGTTGAACATGTAATGATGAATATAATGCATTGACATTATGGGTACTTTTTCATCTGATAATATACACAAGGCTATTTCTATGGCTTGTATATATCTGTGAATGTAATTTTGTTATACACTTAATGATAATTTCATATTATCTTATAAGACTTGGTATATATTGATTCAATACTCCTTGATTCAAGATGTGAGAATGCAATCAATACCTGGTGCCATGTGCTTGGGCTATGGAGTCTAGGCAACGAATAGAACTTGAATATGCAATATGCAACTTCCAAAATCTTGTGACATGATATATGCAACTTTGAAAGTCTTGTGACATGTGACATGTGGAAAGCATCTTTTTCCAATCAATGTGCAAACTTTAAATTTGGTGCAACATGCAAAAAGAAATTTTTGGGAAGATGCAATAATAATTTTTAAGGATTAAACATGAGGGGTTGGAAATGGCTATGTCAATCATTTTATAGTTTTTTTTCATAGCATTACCCTTCTTTTCATTGTGTCTTTTTCATTGTGTCTCACATGACAAAGAAACAAAATCACATTTCCATTGTCAATTTATATGTGGAGGGTTATTCAAGGTTTCAAGACTTTCTTCATATTTTCCTACTTTAATCCTCTCATGGTCATGTTAATCCATATAGAGTTCCATGATATAAACACTCATTGTTATAATGTTGACATAAATTCTAATCTTCACTTTGTCGATTAGAGGGCACAATTTTGGCTACAATTTAATGTTTTTAGTTCCATGAAATTTATTTTGTTTCTTCAACAACATTAATGATTAAACGTGAGGGGTTGGAAATGGTGATGTCAAACATTTACTCTTTCACACATGTGCATCGTCTCAATCTTCATGTCTACAATATGTGGAGGGTTATTCAAGGTTTCAAGACTTTCTTCGTATTTTCATACTTTATTCTTCTCATGGTCATGTTAATCCATATAAAGGTTCAACTCATCGTTCTAATGTTGACATAAATTCAAATCTTCACTTTGTTGATTAGAGGGCACAATAATGGAAACAATGAGAGAGTTTTGACCATATGTCAACTAATTTGTCCCTTTAAAAAAACTTCATTGATGTGAAAGGGAGAAATGTGTCTATGAGAGGTCCTCTACATATTGAAATATTGATAAGTAGTTCATGAAAGTGTCCTACATATTGAAATACAAATTTGGTGGACCCAACAAACAAATTATTTACCACACCACCTTTCACACAAAATGACACTTCCATCAACAAAGAAATAGATGGGATAGTACGTTGAAGTCACTGAGCCAACACAATGGACTTGACAGTTGAATAGGATGGAAATCCATGAAAGCATCCAGGGACAAGCCCTATTAGGGAGCCACAATAATCCTTGAAACTCCAAATAGAATGGATAAATATTTGTTTTTTAGTGCCTCTCACAATGAGCTTCGCCAAACTTACAACTCGTGTTTTTTGTGATATATATTATTACATATATGTGTAGTAGAATATATATGTATGTTTTATTACACATATGTGTAATAAAATATATACATTATTTTACACACACACACACACACACACACACACACACACACCGTAACACATCAAATATGTTATTATATCCCAACTCCATATTACAATACTTGACCCACATCCACCTGCAAAGATAACAATAGATTAGACCCTATAACAATAGAGACTTGGGACCCATTTGGATGAGAAGGAGTATGAATTGAGACCCAATTGGCCCACTTACTTAAGTCATTAGATAAATAATAACATAAATAGAAAACATTATTAACCCCATAAACACTTAACAATCAAGTGCTTTTATAACATATTGTATTTGTAGATGGTACCTTGCTAAGTTGAAATCCTACAATAGGATTTAAACTTAGCCTTGTTGTAACATTTTATTGCACATGTAACCAAAGTATGCCAATGCCAGGTGCCTTTGGTTGTCTTGGATGACACCATCATTTATTATCAATCCCTATGAAGCACCATCAAAGTGTAGGTCATGCCAAGTAGGTTTTGGTGTTTGCTAGTATATTGATGATGTCTTAGTGGTGCTTTTATCATTGTCATTAGAAACATTTTAGGGTGGGGTTACTAATACTAAAGGACTTCATTTATACATGAACTAGGTTTTAGTCATCTAATGATGATGATACTTAAGATGATCATGATGGCAATACCCCTCTTAAATTAAATACAATATTTTGAATGTTTGGAACTCTTAGGTGGTTATGGTACCTTAGACAAGTTCAATTTTCATTTTCATTTATCATAACCATGCAATATTTGGTGAGGGGGATCAAAATCCTAGGATGTATTGCTTCAAGTATTTACAAGGAAAATTTATACCACAATGAATTAAGGGTTCCACTTGTGTTAGTTATGGTAGGTTTTGACTCATTTGTTGCTAAATCACAATTTAATTGATTCAACTAAACAACCTTAAAAAGAACATGAATTAGGTTTGATTTCATGATATGTACATGAACATCATCAAATTTTAACATCATAAATTCATATCTCACCTTTAAATATCTCACAAATCCTTATTCAGGTAAATCATATAACTTGACTATGGGATTCTAAAAAGTCATATCACTTGGCTTCCCCTAATCACCTACTATGAAAGTCAAGGTAAAGGAGAAGTACCCTAACGGACCTTATCTTCTACTAGGTTATCACCAAAACCTTACTATGAAATAATCACCAAAACATTAACTCACATACCTTCCTTATAGATATCCTAACCTTCCTTAGTTACTGAAAGTATATATATGGTTTCTTAACCTAATTTATAGTCTAATAACCCTTATTAGGTATAATGGAAGGGGGTTACCCTATTATAACCTAGTCTTAGTTGCACTTACAAGTAAGCCTCCCTCTTAACACATATATCTATTTTTCTATCCAACATTATTTTGGCTCATTTAATTATTTTATTAGATGAGGTATCACACAAAAGTATGACGGATATATCCTTCTATTTAAATCCTTGACATTACCTCCTATGTGTTATCCAAAATTCTATCCAGGACTGCCATAAAACTGTAGAAGTATTCCACTGTCAATGGTGATTAAAGTGTTGATGTCTTGCAATGTTTTTATGACACCTTGTTTTCCACATCCCAAAGAAGCCAAAATATGTTAAGGAATTCCAAAGGACCTTGTAATTAGTCCAATTGTTGCCTCCTTTCAATATTGTATGAAGGTTTGTTAAAGATATTTTGTTGTGGTGTTTGAATGTATTTTGGCTTGGTTGGTTGACCAAGATACATTCCTACCCTAACCACCCCAAACAATCTACCCAAACAGTGCAACATTTATATTGTTTTCTAGTTGAGAGGGTTGATTCATGTGACGATCATGGTTCCAAAGAATTGATCTATATTGTATGATGAGAAACAGATTAATTTCGAAGTGTTGATGAATGAATGATAAGTTTGGTTAATGATATAATTTTTCTGCCTTGACATATAATAATGAAATTTGCTAATCTGGTAGCATTGTATTTCTTATAAAGTTATTACATTGAGCTCGTTTCCTTATTCTCTCTTTACAATAGCGACACTTCATGTGTTTCATGGCATATACTTATTGAATGGATGCAAACTTATATTGGTTATGAACTTGTTATAATGATGCTCTATTTCATTGCTATCATAACGACCCAATTTCATGCTTAAAAGTTTCATAAGTACTTGTTCATGCTTCACTTCTTGCACATATGAAATTTTCTAAATGATGACTATCTTGTGAATGGATATGTACTTTTTACTTAGAAGGTTTCACCTTGAACATTATATATTGCTTCATCACTAATTATGAGTAATGGTGCATTGGTGTGTTGTGTTTAATAAAGTAAGTGTTTTCCTTTCAAGCATTCATTGAGCATTTTATTCTCTTACTTTTCTTGAAGAATCAGTTTAGAGAAGTCAGCCCAAGTCAAACAAATTCCTTGTCCTCACCTGTCTAGAAATGAAATGATAGGACTTAGTATTAACCCCCCTAGGAAAACCCTCCTTATGTTAGAAACCATGGCCTAGAAATGTAGAGGCAAGGACACTAATTTCATAGAAGGTATTTAATGGAACCATATTAAAATGTATAACCCATGAGTATTTATTTTTCCTCACCTTTTTAGGAAAAAGAAGGCTTTGAGGCCACGGAGATGTTAAATATGTAAATCTAAGTTAGAGTATTGTTTTTTGATATAATTGTGTAATTGTTTTAAGAACATAGTTAGTTAGAATAGTTAGTTCAGTCAACTGACTCAGCCAACCAACCAACAACTTCACTTGGATGACCTCTTTAGTGTGCAATCATAGCACCTTCTATAATTGGCTCAAAAACTCAAAAATTAGTAGTGCTATGCTCTCTGCAAAATATATGCCCTTCAACAACTCTCCTTATGTGCAATAGGTCAATCAAGAAAGTTAAGTATACCTAGGTCCCGTATGTGAGAAAATGATCCCTAGTCCAGAGATGGAATTACTAGGTATTCCTATAGCCTATAGGGAAGTTTAATTTGTTAAAATTTCCACCTTTACATATAATGAAGGAAATTGTCTCTTCAGATATATTAAAGGATTCAAATTCCCATTCTTTTGCACGTGCATCTATTTTGTGTTAATCTTCCAAAGTTGTGAGTCGTTCACACTTTGTAATCTTATGCACATCCTTATTCTTGATCCATATGCCAAGATTTCACCAAGGATTGTTTGCAAAGCATTAGATCAAATACCAAGAAAGGAGTATTTCCCATTCAATCTAAATAAACTCTCAATATCTCTTTACACCCTATCAACATTAGTGGAAAGAGTAACCATGCAAAAGGTCTAGTTGTCATTTGACATCTAACTTTTATTCTTTGGCTTTAATGATGGGAAGTTGTTTCCTTGAGAAGCCAACTTGGATATGAAATCCCCATCACCTCTCTTACTTATCCAAGTTATCATCACATACAACTATAATCACCAAATTTTCTTTTATGCATGATAGAATGATACATTGATAAGGCATAAGGTAAGCTTAGACATTACACATCATTTTTCTTTTAGTGAGGTTGGTCATGTCTTAGATTTATAATAAAATGTGAATGGTTGGGATCCAAAGCATATGATTTGGAAGTGATAACCTTGGACTTAGTTGTAGTTGGTTTCCAAATCATTGGACAAAGCCTAATATACTTCAAAATTTGAAATTGCAGATATGCATGTTAGGTAGCTCCTTTCTAATACATGTATTCTTGCATCTATAAGGTAGATTAACATCTCCTGGAAATCAAAATGTTTATTTCCTTTGATTGGCATCACAAGCTACCACTTAGTCTAAGAGTCGTGAAGGAATAGAAAGGAATGGAGAGAATCACCAACATACTTGTACTTGTAGAAATGTTTGGAAATTTGTTTGTTCCGAGGAAAACCCTGTGAGGAAACCCAATGGATACTTCCCCACATTCGTGGATGGCATCTGTAGTAAACCTGTTGGAATAGACTAGTGCACCTCGCGTAGGGGGATTTGATTCAGGCACTTGTTGTCACAAAACTAGCCAAATGCCCAACAACATTAGTGACAATTGTTTGAGCTACCACTTGGGGTTGGTTAGAAGTTGTTTTTATTTTAAATAGGTTAACAATTATATTTGCTACATTGTATACTTGATTAGTAATGGAGCAAGTCTAAGCTCCTAGGGCATATTATTTATGAGTTGACCTACAATTCAAGTGGTTTATTGTGCCATTGTATTGTTGTTTTTGCAACAATATCTTTGTGTTTGAAAGTTTTGTCTTGTTAAAATTTGAACTGATTATCATTGATTGTTAATTATTATCCACAACAACTAGATTAGATATAAGTCACCTGACACGTCCCTTATGGGCCAAGTGTTCGTATCTGCGGTGTCATTGTCATGAAATGCTATGGTACATGTCAGAAACCACTTCAACCTGTGTCATGAGGTAAGGACACGTCATAAAGTATTTGTCATGATTTTATGACACACGTCCTTCATAAATCAGACCACGGGAGGTTAAAAAGGGTTTTTTTCTTGTCTTTTAGTTGTTTCTTTAATTTATATGCCTGTGGAGGAAGTCAGATTTCATCATTTCAGCCATTAGTTGATTTGTATGATGTATCTTTTTCTAAGTTCATGATGTATCACTGATTAATATCTACTATTATATATATAACGTGCCCCCCGTGTCCTGATTTCAAGGGTCATCATGTCCGTATTAGATACTCATATTCCCGTGTCGTTCGTGTCTTTGTGTCAGGTGAAATAGGATTAGATCATTAGTTCACCGCTATAGTAACATGATTTAGTTTACTTTTTTTCTATCGTAAAAATTTATAATGGTGTGTTAGAATAATTGGCACTCATCAATATATTGCATAGTTGTAATATAATAAAGTGATAAGCAATAAAGGTCATGTGTGTTAAGTCACCAATTAGGTTAAACTTTAACTTAAGTGATAGTATTGGTAGTTAGGGGTGAATAGGAAGAACAACTACCATATTTACAAATAAAAGGATGTAATCATATCATATCAATGACTCCATCAATACATGATATATTCTCCTCATATATTTTTTTCATGTTGTAATTATGTATCTTTAATTTACCAATAGTGGTATTAGGGAAAGAACACTCGCAGTTTGAGAAATTTTATGTGGAGAAACCTATGAAAGTGTACGTGGGATCATGGTTAAAAGGAAACCAAGGGAAAACTTATTAGAAGTTATAGGGTTTTAATAACTTTGGTTCGTTCTTAAATTTTCTAAAAGTTATTGTAAAATATTTTTCAACATTTGAGGAAAAGGCATTGTGAGTCAGTTAAGAAAAGGCTATCCATATTATAGATGTTTGATGAAAATTCAATACTAGATGCATGATGTTGCACAAAGAAAATTAGTACCATGAGAATGAACTTGACAAATTATAAACATATATGAAATACCATATTCATGAACTTGATTAGAGATCGACAAAATCTAGAATGCAAGTGTGTAAAATCAATACCATAGACATTGGTAGATAAATTTATCATGCGGATTAGGCATGCAAGTGAAAATGAGTTCATCACAATGCATCACAAAAACCAAACTTTCATCTAAAGAAAATGTGACTTTATGAGAAATGCGCCTGTTGTCGTCCTAATACACACCTGGGTTAACGTGGAAGAAACCTTCAATCCACTTGGTGTGTCCTTGGGGGCAAGTCTCGAATCAAGGTGTTGTCACCTGATCCTAAACTCCTCTATATAGTCCAACTCCTAGCGAAGCTAAGGGGGGTAGTCTCTATGACATTTTTGAGCCAACTATAACACCTTCTATAATTGGCTCAAAAATCAAATTTTAATTTTTTTTTCTCAAAAAATAAAATTTTATTTTTTTATTAAATAAATTATTATCGTCGCAATTGAAACGACATGTACAAATAATGCGACGAACTTTCTATACAAACTATGAAAATTGTATTGCAACTTCGTCGCACTATCGTCGCAATTGCGACGAACCCTTGATAACAAAATTTTATATTAGCGACAAACTTGCTATACAAATCACGAAAAATTGTATTGCAACTTCGTCACACTATCATCACAATTACGACGAACCCTTGATAACAAAATTTTCTATTAGCGACGAACTTGCTATATAAATCAAGAAAATTGTATTGTAACTTCGTCGAACATTTTTTGCAATTGTGACGAACCCTACATAACAAACTTTTCCATTAGCGATGAACCCTACATAACAAACTTTGTTGCACGTTCGTCGCAATTCGCAATTGT
Source organism: Picea engelmannii (assembly GCA_009831015.1). Lineage (NCBI taxonomy): Eukaryota > Viridiplantae > Streptophyta > Pinopsida > Pinales > Pinaceae > Picea > Picea engelmannii. The sequence goes on from ML780833.1 coordinate 402,462, forward strand.
GATGATTGCCCTAAATGATCGCTCTTTCGATGATTTCTTTACTTAGTCGTTCTGGCGATGATATTTCTTTTTTGTCACAATCGTGACAACTTCCCTATTATCGTTGCACTTGCGATGAAAATCCAGGTTCGTCGCACATGCCACATCACCTGAAGTGACGTTTGGGAGACTCAAGATTTGTCGCAATATCCACAACATAACGTCGCAAGAGCGTCGAAAGAGCCATCGCAAAATGACCCAAATTTTCTAGTGTTTCTATGGTAGACTATGGTTAACCATGGTTGAGCTTGACATGGACCAAAGTTTAGTAAGGTTGCTCATGGTTGACTATGGATGGCAAGAGTTGACTATGGGTGACCATGCCCATGGCTGACCTTCAAAGGCAATGTGGCTATGATTATGCTCAACCATGTTGATTATGCTTAACCATGGTTTATTATTCCACTATCGCATTGCAATGTTGAATAGGTTTTGTTTGTTAGATTGTGATATGAGGATTTGTTCGTCACATGACATCGTAAGGTTATGGTCATCACATTGCGACATAGGGTATTTATTTGACACATTACATTGTTACATTCTCACATTGGGTTATGTTCATCATATTGGGACATCAGGAAATGGTCCTATGATTGCAATGTTGGGATATGAATGACACATTCCAACATTGGGTTGTGTACATCACATTGCAACATTGGGTTATATTCATCACATAGTGACATTTGGAAATGTCTTTCACATTATGAAGATGAGATATTTTCATAACATTGCGACGATGAGGCTATGTTCATCACATTGAGACAATATGTTTATGTTTGTGACATAATGATGGTGGGGCTATGCTCTTCACATAGAGACAACAGGGAAATGTTTGACACATTGCGACATTGTTATGTTTGTCAGATTGTAACGCTAATATTTTCGTCACATTGCAACATTACTATGTTCATCATGTTGCACCATCTGGTTTTGTTCATCAGATTGGAACATCAAGTTATGTTCATGACATGACAAGGTTTGTTTATGGTTGACACATTACGTAAAGGAACTTTTGGCCAATTTTTTAGAAAATAATCCAATTTTATTTTTCCTTTGTCACTATGACATCAGGAAATGATCCTATGATTGCAATGTTGGGATATGAATTTCACATTGCGACATTAGGTTGTGTACATCACATTGTGACATTAGGTTATGTTCATTACATAGCGACATTTGGAAATGTTTGTCACATTATGAAGATGGGATATTTGCGTAACTTTTCGACAACGAGGCTATGTTCATCACATTGTGAAAATATACTTATGTTTGTGACATAATGATGGTGGGGCAATGTTCGTCACATAGTGACAACAAGGCAATGTTTGACACATTACGACATTGTTATGTTTGTCACATTGTAACGCTACTATGTTAGTCACATTGCAACATTACTATGTTCATCATGTTGCACCATCCGGTTTTGTTCGTCACATTACAACATTGAGTTATGTTCATGACATGACAAGGTTGGTTTATGTTCGACACATTATGTAAAGGAACTTTTGGCCAATTTTTTAGAAAATAATCCATTTTTTTTTTCCTTTCTCACTATCTATTAATACATTATTAACACCCTAAATATTAGTACATTAAATATTACTACCCTAGCTATTAACTATTAATACACTAAACATTAACTATAAAGGCCCTAACTATTAATACATTACTAATACTCTAACATTTTTTTTCCTTTGTCACTAACTATTATTAATACCCTAACTATTTATACATTATTAATACCCAATTTTTTCCCCTTATCACTAACTATTATTAATACTTTAACTATTAATACATTAATAAAACATTATTGCATAAATGTAGTAATACATTAATACATTATGTAGTAATACATTAATAAGTTATTATTAAATATTAATAAAACATTATTACTAATATAATAACCCTAGCCCTAAACCTATAGACTTAGTTAAGAGATTAATAATAATATGATAATACATTATATTAATGTACACAACATTAATAAGGTATTGTTATGATAATAATGCTTATTATATTATATTATTTTTTTATTAATATAATGTTTATTTTTTAAAATGTGTTTACGACCAATAATATCTTTCTTTCAAATAATTCATAATTACTTATTCAACTCAAATATATCTTTTTCAAATAATTCATAATTACTTATTCAACTCAAATATATCTTGTGTACTCTCCTTATCATTATCATGTAACACAGTAATAAAATATATCACAATTAGCATTAAAATACATCTTTAAGTAATTCTTTTTGCCACGGTGACCAGTTCCATTGCAGGTATAAATTATTTTTAGGTTTCCTTTTTGCATTGAATTATTTTGAGATTGGTTTTTGAAAACTCAAGCATAATTTTGATGGAGGTGCAAATTTTGAGATTGGTTTTGGAAAACTCAAGCATAATTTTGATGGAGGTGCAAATTTTAAAGTAATTACTTTCATTACAACAGTGACATGCCTAGCCGTACGTATAGATTATATTATTCTTGGGTTTTCTTTTTTATTAAATTAATTGGAGATCGCTTGTTTGAAACTGAAGCATAATTTTGATGGAGGTGCGTTATTTTGAGATTGGTTTTGGAAAACTGAAGCATAATTTTGATGGGGGTGCATTATTTTGAGATTGTTTTTGAAAACTCAACATAATTTTGATGGAGGTGAAAATTTCAAAGTAATTACTTTCATTACAATAGTGACATGCCCTACAACAGTGACATGCCCAATTGTAAGTATAAATTATATTATTTTTTATTTTTCTTTTGTATTGAATTAATTCGAGATCGCTTGTTAGAAAATGAAGCATAATTTCATTGCTACATGAATTGCATTACAGAACAATAATTCAGATGTTTACATAGAAAAAAAAACAGAGCCAAAACCTTATCAACCACGACGGTTAATTTGTGTAATTTTTTGAAATAAGATCAGTCCAATTACTCTTTCTTGGTTCTTGGGAAACTGTAAAGTGACGTCATAGTAATTTTATCAATCTATTTGACATGATGGAAATGTTAGCATGATTAACATTTAAATATGTTGAGAATGCTATTGGAAAACCTTGGTTAATATGCTGTAATACTAGGCTACAACTTACCTTGTACAACCAATTGACATTTCCCATGCACCTGCACAAGGCTACACAATTCTTTACACAGACACAAAATCCAAGAGAAACAAAAAAAGATGAGACACATATTCAAGAAACAAAAAATAACATATAACAAACAATGGCATGCATCATGCACTTATACAAAATATTGTTTTTTTAATACATTCTATGAGATAATGAGCAACAACCACATTTAATCTGCAAAATCATGAGCCCTCAGAAAATGACATGCTTCATTTTCTAGAACCTTATCATTAGTTATATCGGGCCACTGAAACAATGGTTGAAGATGGATTGCAAAGCTAAAGTGACTTGCGAGATTAGTCCCTGTGTTCACAGACATAACAGACATTATTATGGGCGGTCGAATCCAAAACCTAGCGTCGTTGACATGCATTTGCATCAAAACCTATCCGCCTAGCCAGGCATATGCATGCGTCATATCACTAATCAAGTGAGATTTTATTCATAAAATTTAAAACATGTCTACCCAACCAACTTAAAAGCTTAATCGGTAAAATTTAAAACCTAGCTGGAAGTGTCCTGGGTAGAGGAAGCATACACCATAATATGAAAGGTGCTCATAATATGAAAAGTCGCGCGTGGCCAACAGGACGCGTAATTACCACATGCAAGCTATCAGGGTAATTTCCACTTGCAAGAAAACAGGACGCCTCGAGGTAATTACCACGCCTCGCATTCTCCATTACCACCTGCAAGATTTACTTCCATAAACTTTCGCCCACACCCGTGATTTAGTAGTTGTATGGGATATATGGTACGCAGTAAAAAGAAATTGTTAAAAATTAAAAAGTAAATGAAAAACTGTTGCGCTCCATCTCTATTCCATTCTCCATATCAAGATTTATAAAAAATTAATAATGAATATGTAAATGTTAAAATTTAAGTAATTTTTTTTGGATTTGCTAAATTATGTTTCATGGTAATTGCTAATTTAGCTTAATAATTTCTTAATCCTAAAAAGTAAATCTGAAAAAGTAAACAGGTTAAGCGATGTATTTAGAAATGTAAGTTATTAACATTAAATCTTATTCATTGATTTGAGTGTAAGACGAAGAATATGCAGGCATCTTTAATTAGCAACAACCACTTTATAAAAGTGGTTGATATACGCCTATCTATCGACCCCATTAATTTAGAAAAACTGAAAATATCAACCACTTTTATAAAGTGGTTGTTGCTAATTGACGAGCGACATGCCTTGAATATAACCATTAATATATTAATTATTACATTAATGCAATATATAATAATAATATATTAATGTATGGTGTATTAATATATTAATGTAATATATAATAACAATGTATAAATGAAAGTAATAGTTTACATTAATGTGTAATATAAATTATTAATTGATTGATACATTGATAATACAATGTATTAATTAATTAATACATTCCAAAAGTATTAATACACTAATAAAATAATATATTAATAATACATTAAATGCATTAATAAATACATTACTAAAGTATTAATGCATTAATAAACTAGTAATACACAAATCTTAATGTATTTAGTAATACATTATTACATTAAGTTAATGTATAATGTAACATATTAAACTATTAATACATTAATAGTGTATTAATACATTAAAGTATATATTAATTGATACACTAATAATGTAATGTAACATTAAAATATTCATGTAATGTATAAATTAAAGTGTTAATTTACATTATTAAATTAGTAATAAATACATTATTAAAGAAGTAATATATTAACAATACATTATTAAAGTATTAATACATTTATTGAAAATTATCATACTTGACTATGGTTGACTAATCATGACTTCTTATGGTCATAACTATGATTGACATTAACACATTAATGTATAATTTTTTTTTGTAAATAAGAAGTATATGTATATTAAGAGCCTGCTAAAGTTGATGTAAAGTAGCAAAATACAGAGATATACCGGCTGCATTTACCGGACTGCCCCAACAGAGGGGAAACCAGTCCAGCCAGCCCATCAAGTTCAAATGTCTAATAAGTCATAAGTTAAGTAAAAACAGTGTTCAAACTGATTGTCATCTAAGACTATGAGCCTGATAAAACTTGGAAAACAACACTAAGGATCTAAACACCTGGCATATAGCCTATCCACGTGGCTCGGAGGTCCTCTGTCCACGGCTCTTCTTCAATATACGTCGGCTGGTCTACCCATTGCTTTTCCTTTCCCTCATCATGCTCGGTGTCCTCAGCTAGGCTTCCTCGCTCATCCTTCTCCTGCCCCACTTCTGTTGGTCGTTGCACCCTATCCATACCTTCACCTGTAGTAGCAGCAGGTGCCTCCACTGGAGTAGAAACGACCGGGTCCGAGGAGAGCTCTGCATGCATGGAGGAGAGGATTTGAAGAAAGCTCGCCACATTTTCTTCTGTGGCTTGTAGGCGAAATTGAAGGTCCGCCACCTCCCGTCTGAGCTCAAATACCAAGTCATGCAATATAACCAGTCGGTCTCTGAAGTGCGCATTGTCAAAGAGGTCCGTGGGATGGAGGCCCGCTCGCTTAGGCTCGCCGTGTGTAGGTGGTTCGCCGCTCAGGTTGCTCGACAGCCCAGGGATTGGCATTGGGGCGGAGGAATTCATCAGGGGGTCTTGAGGGTGCCAAAGGAGTGAGGCCGACGACCGAGGGATAATGGCCATGGAATTGAAATGCACACTCTGCGAAGCTGGAGAGGAAGCAACGGTGAACTGAGTCTGAAGACGAGAGGAAGAATAGATGGAAGGCGAATCAGAAGGCGAGACCGAGGGTCGACGGGGCTTCCAAGGAGAGCCCCTCCTCGGTCTTCCCCTTGGCCGAGTCATCATGTGTTCAGGGAGACTGGCAGGGACGAGAGCAATCCAGAGGTGCAAGAGAGTGGCCGGGACGACAGCAATCCAGAGGAAACAAGCCGAGTCCAACCTTTGCTGCGAAGGGAGGAGCCCTGCAGACAGCATACAGGGACCGATAACAAACACAACGATCTGAGCCATTCGAAAATAGTTCAAAGGTGGAATGAGTCGCGTTAATGCTCCCTTGCCGCGTAGTAAATGGCATTTAAACACCAGGGAGGGCGGCAGCCTGCAGCACGAGCCCATCACGTGGCTCTGTCTCGCATCGGCTTGTGCCTGCTCCCATCCTCTGCCACGAGGATCCCACTAACACCCCATCCAGGGAAACATCTACCAATCCAGCTTTGCGAATACACTGCTGGAGGATAGGGTGATCCGGATTCTGGGCTGAATAACACTGGAGGTCTGGTCCTCTCCAGTTGGTGCCCAAATTAGCCAATTCATCCGCAACTTGATTCGCCTTCCTCCTGATGTGTGTGGGAATGATGACCTGATGCAGATGCAGTAGAGCTGCAATGATCTGTAATCCATGTGAAAGTCTCCAGCTAGGCGAAATGCTATCCAGGTTTGCCCCATGTAGGATTTTGCGTAGCAAGCCAATGATGACCTGAGAGTCCCCCTCGACGATGATCTTTTTGTAATTATTCTTAATGGCCAGTTGCAGTCCCTTGATAAGACCCCAAAGCTCTGCTGCATTGTTCGTGGAATGCCCGAGGGGGCCTGCTCCTCACGAGAATGTGTCCACGATGATTACAGAAGACCACTCCATAGCCTGCAGCCCCGGGATTGCCCTTAGAAGCTCCGTCAAAATTGAGTTTGACGAAATCCTCTGGGGGAGGAGACCAAAGGGAAGGGCGAATCGAAGGGAAGGTGGGAGNTGAGGAGAAGGAAGAGGAGTCCAGTACCGGAGGATGGGGAGCTCGGAGGGAGGGCAAGCTAAGTCTGCATCGGACCATTTCCTGAGATGGAGAGTTTCCAAGAGGTTGTGTTGGCATTGACGCCAACACTGGTGCCACGGGAGAGAGGTGTTTCTGAAAATTCTCCTGTTTCTTTCTTTCCACGTTTGCCAAAGGATAAAGCCAGGTAGAAGTTGCCAAATTCTGTTGAGGTAGGGGGAGAAAAAATCCTGATCTCTCCAGTTCATAATAGTTTCGATGACACTATCTCTAAGGCGATCTGAGGTACGCATGTTGATCGCTACTTGATCCCAGATTTGAGCTGTGTAAGGGCAGGTATTGAGTAGATGATTCAAAGTTTCCTCTGCCTCTCCAGAAAGTATGCATATGGAGGGTCCCAAAAAACCCCTCTTCAAGAGATTGTCCCAGGTGAGAATGCTTGAGTGTGAGACCAGCCAAAGAAAAAGAGTGATTTTCGGCCAATGCTTGAGATTCCATATTTTCCCCCAAATTTTTGTACCTGGGGGGGAGTCTGACTTAGCTTTAATTTGATAGGCCTCCTGCGTGGTGAAGGAGCCCTGTGGCCTGTATCCCCACCGAAGTATGTCTTCACCAGCAATTATAGGAATTTTTCGTTTAGTCAGCTCTTCTTGAAGAGGTGCCAGATCGATATGCAGATCCAAGTTAATACGCTCCCGATCCAAGTGCCAGCAGCTCCAGGTGTCCTCCGCGGGATTGTTCTGCCAGTAGTCCGCTACTTTTGTTAGGC
>ML780833.1:419037-454976 GCA_009831015.1 Picea engelmannii
ATTACAATTTTTTATGGAAATGTAAAGTAACCAGGTGGTCTTTTAGACCGGCTGAATTTCTGAACTTCTGAATTTTGAACAATGATGTTCAATCTTTGGCGGCTCAGCGGAAATTCACCATAGTGCAACTTTGGTGGATAACAAGGCCCACCCTTGTAGCTTGGGCGCAAATGTCTCGGGCCCAGTCCTCAGCGCTCAAGGCTGGCCATTGTTGCCAGGAATCTTGCCAGAACAGAGTCGTTTCCCCATTTCCTATCTCCCAGAAAGCATGTTGAGTGACCACCTGCCTATTCTGCTTGGCCGCTATCCAAATTAAGGAGCCCGTGCTATCCCCATTCAATCGAATTAGGTTTTTCTCTGCCATGTTAGGGGCATATTTCTTCCTCCACAATTTAGCCCAAAGATCTTTGGGGTTTTTTAACCAGCGCCACCAGATTTTGGCACTGAGAACCTTGTTCATTATAGAGGGGTCTCTTAACCCCAATCCGCCTTGTTCTTTGGGCCTACAGAGCTTTTCCCAGCTGACTAGTGCTATCTTCTTCTCTTTGTTGAGGCCTTGCCAAAGGAAGTTTCTCTGTAAGATTTTGATGGTATTGAGGACAAATCTTGGGGTGGCCAACGCTGAGAAAGCATAGATCGGGAGAGCTTGAAGAACGGATTTGAGCAGAGTGAGATGGCTGGGCAGGTTTAAAGCTCTAAAGGTCCAAGAGGAGAGTCGTTTGGAGAAGGAAGACAGAAGGTATTCCCAGGATGAATTTCGGAGGGCATTGTCAATCAGAGGTATGCCTAGGTATTTGGACGGAAGGGAGCTTCTGTTGAAACCAAGGATATTCAAAATGTGACGCTGGATCGGGGGGGGGGAGGGGCGTGTTGAAAAAGAAGATTTGGGATTTATCCTTGTTGCATTCCAGACCTGAGGCATCAGAAAAGGTTTGGAGAATCTCCTTAAGAGAGTTGGCTTCCCGTGCAGTAGGGTTTCCCATTAAGAGGGTATCATCCACAAATTGGCTATGTGAGATAGGGGGGGAGATGTCGTGCAGGGGTAAACCTATCAAAAGGTTGTTTTCCAGAGCAGCGTGGATGGATCGACTAAGTCCTTCGGCCATGATGATGAAGAGGAAAGGAGACAGGGGATCGCCCTGTCTAATCCCTCTTGAGGGGGAGAAGGGTCTCGAGGGTACACCATTGATGAGAAGGGAGAAGAAGGCCGAGGAGGTTAAATTTAAAATCCAAGTAACCCAATTTTGATCGAAGCCAAAAGCTATAAGCATTGCTCGCATATACTCCCAGCTGAGCTTATCAAAGGATTTAGATAGGTCCAACTTGAGGAGCATACCTGGGGTCTTGGTTTTCTGCAGGGAGTGAATTACTTCATGAGCCAAAATGATGCTATCCAAGATTTGCCTGCCCTCAACATACCCCGATTGCTCTGGGGATATGATTGTTGGTAGGATCGGCTTGAGTCTCCGGGCTATTACTTTTGTGAGGAGTTTGTAGATGACGTTGCAAAGAGCTATAGGCCTATATTGCTTGGGTCTATGCGCCTGCCCCTCTTTGGGGATTAAGGCGAGAAAAGTGGCATTGAGAGCTCGGAGGACCTTTCCTGTGACCCTTGAGTCTTCCAGGATTTCTCATACCTCTGTCCGAATCATCGGCCAGCAGTAGTGGAAGAAGTCGCTGGTGAAGCCATCTGGGCCAGGAGCCTTGCACTTAGGGGTGTCCTGGAGTGTTTGATCTACTTCCTCGATGGTGAAGGGTCTGAGGAGGGTTGCGTTTTTCTCCTGGGTTACAAGGGAGGGCACATGCCTTGTAATCTTATTGATTGATTCATGTCTGTCTGGGTTGGGCTCAGTGAGAAGGTCTTGAAAGTACTCAACCAAATTTGTTTCCAGATCAGCATGGGAGTGAAGAGTTTCCCCCTCCTCTGAGATGAGATGCGTGATCTTATTAGTTTGCCTTCTCTGGATAGCAGTTCGGTGAAAGAACTTGGTGTTGCGTTCCCCTTCCTTGAGCCATTGAATACGCAACTTATGTTTCCACGGTATCTCTTCCTGCCTTTTCCTCTCTTCAATCTGTTGATTCACTCTGAGTTCCTGGGTTTTGAGCTCATCTGTCAGTCCCTGTTCTCTGATCCTACACTGAATCTCATCCATTTGCTCTGTTAGATGTTTTTGGGAGTCGAAGATGCTGTCGAAAGTGTTCTTGTTCCAGAGTTTAAGCGTTTGCTTGAGATTCTTCAGTTTTTGCTGGAACCTATACATTTTGGATCCTTGGGATATTTCTGCCTCCCTCCACCAGTCTTGAATATTCACTTGGAAATCCGGGTGGTTTAGCCAAAACTGTTCAAAACGGAAGGGTTTCTTTCCAGGAGTGGCTGGGACCTCCAACCATAATTGTATAGGCCAATGATCCGATCCGGGGTGATTCAAGATAGTGGATTCCATTGCAGTGTCGTCCATCATGAGTGGTTCCGATACGAGGAAGCAGTCTAGTTTGCAAGCGATATGATGCAGTCCAGTTCTTCTGTTGGACCAAGTGTGAATGCCATTACTGGCCTCTAAGTCAATTAGCCGAAGATCATCTATTAGACTGTTGAAGTCGTCGGAGTCTCGATCTAGTCGTCTCGATCCTCCTTTTTTTTCCTCCAGGCTGCGGATGATGTTAAAATCGCCTCCCACAATCCATCTATTGTACTGTGTGAGGCCGGACAAGTAACTCAGGCTTCTAAGGAAATCCTATTTGTCCCTTGGAGTGGTCAGCCCATAGATGCTAGTTAGATGTCCGGGCTTGTTAGAGCCAATGAGCCTATAATCTGTTGTTATAGACCATCTGGTAGTACGAAAGTTTTCCAACAGGATAGTGTTGGTGTTCTAGAGGATAGCCAATCCTCCAGTCGTTCCTGCGGCATCAATTGAGACCTCTCCCCCTTGCTTCCAGCAATAGGGGAGTAGTCGATCCAAGTCTTCTGAAGTACATTTTGTTTCCTGTAACATCACAACGTCTGGTGCTTCCACTAGGATCAATTCTCGTAGCAATTTTTGCTTGCTACATCCGTTGAGGCCTCTGATGTTCCAAGATATAATATTCATAATGATGGGGGGGTGGGGAGAGGAGGGAAGCTGTCCGAGATCAGGTGAATCTGCCCTGAGTTTACCATGAAGTTTCCTATTTCCTGTATGAGCTTGTTTGTGGATTTCCTTCCCCGTTTCTTTTCGTCTTTTTGAGCTCTATTTGGGTTTTTTGTCTGACTACCCTGGATGCCCAGGGCTTTGCTAGATCGGGCTGAGGATCCCGCAGAGGAGTTGAGGAATACTTTTTGCACCTTCCTCAGTTGATCCCTGGGTATAGTATAAATTTTTTGATGTCTATAGGCGTGCTCAAGGTGATCCAAATCCACCCCAGCTAGGTCCTGTTCTTCCATCTCCATTTCCTCGTCCCCATCTTCTATCTCCTGCAATTCAGGCTGATCCCGCGTCGAGCCCAGAGGAGGAGGTTTTGAATCCTTACTCTTCGTGGGTTGTTCAACCTCTAGGTCCTTAGTCTAAGATACAGTGTGCGGGGGTGGTGGATCCAAGTTTGCTGGGGTTGTAAGATTTTCTGGGTGATCTTGTAAAATTGCAAACTTATTGCTGGTGGAAGGATCTTTACTTACCTGGGTCGGTTTCTTTCTGCCTCCCTGTCGTCTCCTCCCTGCCTGCTGCACGAAGCCTTCCTTGTCCTTGCCACTTTCTGGGTTCCCTTCCTTATGAGTCACATTGAGAGGGCATTCCCTGAAGAGATGCCCATGCCTGTGGTATTTCCTGCATCGGAAGGGAATGTGTTCATATTCGATGGTTTGAGCCCAGTCCTCGTCATGATATTCCAGCGTGATTGAACCCGTGAGCAGTTTGGCTATGTTCAGATATACACAGATTCGTGCATATGACGTGTAGCGTCTCTGCTTAGTGGCTTCGGAGGACTTAACATAGATACCGATAGTATTGCCTATGCTGGCGAGGACCTCTTCCAGCCAGAATTCCTGGGGAAGAGAATACAGCCTAATCCAGACCAGCGCATGGGTGAAATCCTCCTTTTCGGGGTTGAACTTTTATGTCCAGAATCTCAAGAAGAGTCCAGCCGAGTTGTAAAAATAATGTCCTCCATCGAAGATACGGTTTCTATCCTCTAGGTTGTGGAGGATGATTGTGAAGAATCCCTTCGAACCCAGTTGTAGATCATAGTGGCCTTTTGGTCTCCACCAGTACTGTATCCATTTAACCAGTTCACACTCCGAGGGCCAGAGCCCTAGAAACTTTCCTACCAGGGCATTGTCTCGCATGTATTGTTTCTGCTCCTCTATGCGGGGCGAGCTTATGACGTATTTTGGGGCGTGTGGTTCCTATGGAATGCACTTACCGGGCGTCCAAGGGGCTGAGGCATTTGCAGAGACATTTTCCTTTGCCAGATCGATGTCCATTTCCCGATCCTTGAAGGTCCCTTCTACCAGAAGTTGCGCACGCATGTCTGGAGGTGTTTCAAAAGTTGGCCTCTTCGTCCCTACGGCAGGATCTTCATTGGTCGTGACTCGGCTGTAGGAGACGCCAGTCGGTGCCCCCTCCCTGTGGGGCCGTCATCTTGTGGGCACAGTTCACTGCGGCTGTCAGAACCTAAACCCTAGCTGCGCATCGATATTCTATGTATGTTTTAACACATTAATGTATAATTAATGTAATGGAATAATTTAATTAATTAATACAATAATATATTTTAATAAATACAATACTAAATAATTAATACATTATATGATGATGATGATTAAGTCCACTAAGACCTAATTGGTCTATCGAATCTTACATTAATGTAATATATAAATTAAAATATAAATTTACATTAATGTATAATGTAAGGTATTAACTAATTCATACATTAATAATTTAATATATCAATTTATTAATATATTTATACAATATTAATTAATACATTGTTAAATATGAATACACTAATAATGTAATACATTATTACAGTAATAATACAAAAAAACAATTAATACATTAAATGCATTAATAAATACATTACTAAAGTATCAGTATATTAATAAAGTGGTAATACATTCACTTTAGTATGGTTACTAATACATGATTAAAGTATTAATATATTAATGTATAATGTTCCATATTAAATTATTAATACAATGATAAATACATTATCAAAATCAAGTAATAATACATTAGTACTACATTATTTAAGTAATAATATAATAATAATACATTACGAAAATATATACATTACATTAATATAATGTATAAATTAAAGTATAAATTTACATGGATGTATAATGTAGAGTATGAATGTACAATATTAATTAATACATTGCTAAAGCATTAATACACTAATAAAGTAACAAATTAATAATACATTATAATAATAATAATAATAAATATGTTTAATACATTAAATGCATTAATAAATACAATACTAAAGTATAAATACAGTGAAAAAATAATACATTAGTAATACATAAATATTAAGTACTAATACATTAACCTTAATGACTTTAGCAATAGATTATTAAAATATTATTACAATATACATTAATTTTAATGACTTTAACAATAGATTATTAAAATATTATTACATTAATGTAATGTAAAAATTGAAGTAAAAATACATTAATGTATGATGTAATATATTAAATTATTAATAATTCATTAATAAATACATCATTAAAGTATTATTACCTTAAGAAATAGATTATTAAAGTATTAATATAGTAATATATTAATTGACAATGACCATGGTTGACTTTGGTTGGTTTATTATGGTTGACCATGTCAACGACTAACCTTCGTTGACCATGTGGATATGATTATGGTGGGCCATGTTCATTATGGTTTTTACCAAACTTTTGTATGGAATTATTACATTGCAATGTTGAACATGTTTTGTTCATCACATTGCGACATCAGGTTTTGTTCATCACATTGTGACATAAAATTTCATTCGTCACATGACATCATAAGGTTACGATGATAAAATTGCGATGAAGGATTTTTGTTTGTCACGGTATGGTGATGGAAAAGGTTTTTCAGAGTCTGACAGTGGATTATGTTCATCACATTGCAGCGTCAGGAAATGTTCGTCTCATTGCAACGTTGGTCTATATTTCTTAGATTGTCGCATTGGGTTGTGTACATCACATTGTGACAATGGGTTGTGTTCGTCCGATTGTGACATCAAAATTTTTGTTACAATGTGTACGTCACATTGCAACATGAGGATATGTTTGTCACATTGCAAAGACAACGAAATGTTCGTGACATTGCAAAGACAAGGCAATGTTCGTCACATTGTGACATTTGTTTAGGTTCATCACATTGTCACGATAGGGATATGTTTGTCATATTGTAACATGTCAATGTTCATCACATTGTTATAAGGGTATATGTTCATCACATTGGGACATTATTATGTTCATCACATTGCGACGACAAGGTGATGTGCAACACATTACAAAATATATTTATGTTTCTCAAAATGTGACATGACAATCCACATTGCAACAACATGCATATGTTCGTCAAATTGCGACGTTAATTTATGTTCATGACATTGTGACGTCAGTTTATGTTCATGACATTGTGACATTCCTATGTTCAACAAATTGCAACGTTACTATGTTCAACAAATTGCAACGTTTTAAAGTTCATGAGATTGCAACATTACTATGTTTGTCACTATGCGACATTACTATGTTTAATACATTGCAACATTACTATGCTTGTCACGTTGTCACGTCGAATTTTGTTTGTCACATTAGAACGTCAGGGCATGTTCGTCAGATGATAGGTTGGTGTTGGAATAAGTTTGACAAATTTTGACAGTGGGTTATGCTCCTCACATTGCAATATCATAAAATGTTTGTCTCATTGTAATGTTGATATATGTTTTTCGCATTGCTGCATTAGTTTGTGCACATCACAATGTGACAACAGGTTATGTTCATCACATTGCAATGTTTGGAAATGTCTATCACAATGCAATGTCAAGATATGTGTGTCACCTTGCAACGTGAGGATATGTTCATCACACTGTGACAATATGGAAATATTTGTCATGTTGTCACGTTCATTTATGTTTGTCACTTTGCAACGATAGTGCTATGTCTGTCACTTTGTTGAACATAGTAATATTACAATTTTGTTGAACATAGTAACGTCGTAATGTCATGAATATAAATTGACATCACAATGTCATGAAGACAAAATTATGTCACAATGTCATGAACCTAAACTGACGTTGCAATGTGACAGACATAGGCATGTTGTTATAATGTGGATAGTAACATCGCATTGTGACAAACATAAATAGATTTTGCAATGTGTTTCACATCACCTTGTCATCAAAATGTGATGAACATTTCCTTATAGTGAAATGGGCCGCACATATCCCAACATCACAATGTGACAAACATTTCTAAGCGTCACAATGTGTAAAACAAAGTAACCTTGTCATCAAATGAACATGCCCGAACATTCTAATCTAATGAAAAAAATTGGATGTTACAACGTGAGAAACATAGTAATGTTTCACTGTGTCAAACATAATAACGTGGCACAGTTACGAACATAGTAACATTGCAAACCAATGAACATAAAATCATTGCAATTTCATGAACATACTAATGTTGCAAAGTAATGAACATAAAATGATGTCAGAATGTGGTGAACATAGGCATGTCGTCGCAATGTGTATAGTAACGTCGCATTATGAAAAAGATAAATAGATGTTGCAATCTGTTGAATGCCACCTTGTCATCGTAATGTAACGAACATATACAGATGTCGAAATGTGGATAACCATAGTAACATCACAATGTTAGTTTCTATTCATGACATTGTGACACTAGTTAAATATGTTCATGGCATTTCGACAATACTACTTCAACAAATTGCAATGTTTTTATGTTCATCAGATTTCAACATTACTATGTTTGTCACTCTGTGATGTTACTATGTTTGACACATTTTAACAATAATACGTTTGTCATGTTGTCACATCTAGTTTTGTTCGTCAAATTGGGACGTCAAAGCATGTTCTTAGGATGATAGGGTTGGTGTTGGAATATGTTTGACAAAGTCTGACAATGGTTATGTTCCTCACATTGCAATATTGGGAAATGTTTGTCTCATTGCAATGTTGGTCTATGTTTGTCGCATTGCGACAATGGGTTGTGTTCATTGCGTTGCGACGTTTGGAAATGTTTGTCACAATACGACATCAGGAAATGTGCGTCACGTTGCAACATGAGGATATCTTCATCACATTGTGATGAAATAGAATTTTTCATCAAATTGTGATTTTCATTTCTGTTTTTAACATTCCGACAACAAGGTTATCTATTTTAATTTATGATGACATGGCTATGTTTGTCACATTGTGATCAAGGTGTATGTTTGTCACATTGTGATCAAGGTATATCTTTTTCACATTGCACGACATTTGTATATGTTTGTCACATTGCGACAACAAGGTGATGTGCAACACATTGCAATGTGTGTTTATGTATGTCACAATGCGATGATGCTATCCACATTGTGAATACATTCCTATGTTCACCACATTGCGACAATGGTTTATGTTCATCACTTTGTAACAATAATATGTTCAAGAAATTGTAATGTTTTTATTTTCATCATATTGCAATGTTTCTATATCTGTCATTGTGCGACATTACTATGTTTGATACAGTGCAACATTACTATGTTTATCACGTTGTAACGCCTAATTTTGTTCATCAAATTGGAACATCGAGGTATGTTCATCGGATTACAAGGTTTTGTTCGAAATATTGTCTACATATATTTTCTTGTGCTTCAATTTCTCTAATGTTCTATTCATTTTCAAAGTATAATTATAATTTACAATTTCACCTGTCAATTGGGTGATGATATTCTCCCAATTCTAAATCTCATCTTTGTGTCTCCATTTTATGTTCCTCTTTAGCCATTGTCATATGTCATATGCATAGCTCTTCAATTTTTGACAAGCAATTTTCATTCTGTGGGGATCTTTAATCTCATAGGAGTGAAAATATTTCAGCATGATTTTTATCCACTCCATTGGTGTTTCAGAGCTCATGCCTAGAAAATTCCAATGTCTCCATTTTCATTTGGTCTTGTAATTTATTTTCTCCAATCCCTCATTCTACAACCTCTACCTAGTGCTATTCAATATTAAAGTTATATCTCCTCTTACAACATCTACTCAATCCTACCACTAGAGGCATGTTTCATTCACCCATTCAGATAACTCTATCCAACATCACACCCTCATTTGAGTCATCCACACTTCTCCTTCTTCTCATGATTGGAATTGCCCCAATCTCTCAAAAATATAATTTCTCCAATATCACTTGATGGAGTGAGATCATAGTCCCCTACAATGTCTCACATGCACTGTGGAATTTCTCCACAATCACTGTAAATAAATTCTATAGTCTACAATTCAATTGAAAACAAATAGAAATACATCACAATAATAAAATTTCTAGTGAAATTAACCACCATAACAAATCTACACTATTTCTTATAAATTGGCCAAGCTCTACAACCTCCATTACATTTATAGGGCCTATGCACGAGGTTTTAGAATCCACAACCATCCACATTACTCAAACCAAATTAAAAAAAAAATCCCTTTGTTCATTCATAAACTTCATATTTTCTAATTCATAAATTTAATATTTATAATTGTATTTCTTGACTTCTGAACTTACAACTACTTTAATTATTAAAATTTAAAAAACAATGCTAAATATCCATACATAAATAAAGAATAGATGGGATTAATAACATAGAGTTCACTAAATGGATGTCTACCCATGCATTATTACAAGCCAGTAACCAGAGGCAAAAAGTACAAGGCGAGTAACTAAGAAGGATGTAAAAGTAATGTAATGCCTGAACGAACAACCCCGTGCGGGCATTCAAAACTCCAAAACAACATCTGCAAATCAATATATGTAATTAGTATGTCGTTATAAGTGAGTACATGATGTGTAAAAGAAATGAAAGGGACTTACAGTCAGCGTTCATATTTATCCAGTGCTTATGACCAGTGCACAATCCTGACGAACAAGAATAAACCAGTTTAGGATCATTGGTTGTGTTACAAATGTATTAAAACACTGATTAAACCATCAATTTTCATAGGGATGCCTATCGACGTAATTATTGGCCATAAGATTGAAATTTGTAATTAAAAAATTCATTAAACCATCTATTCCAATAGGAGATGCTTGAATACATGATCAATTCATTGAGTCCCAGGTGGTGCAAATATATACTATTGAAGATTGGTAAGAATGATGAGTGATGCAAATATATACTAAGTTCTAATGGTGGTTCAATGGCTTCTTGTATAGTTCTAACTACTGTCTACTCTACAAAATGAAGCCCCTACTATTGTTTACAAAATATCCATTCTAGACGATTGATATGAAGTCTTGAAGCCCCTGTTGTTGTCTAAAAAATATTCATTTTAGACGATTGATATGAAGTCTTTATTGCATTGTAATTAATATATGGAGTTCCCATATATTACCAATTATAACATCACCACCTATTCAGAATCCAAGCAGTATATGTGACTTTATTTTCAAATTTTCTGAACTAAAAAGCTATCCTCATATCAATGAGGAAACAACAATAAAAGAGAGATAATAGAAAAGAGTAACAACATCGAACACTAGCAGATTGGCATGGCAAGATCTTTAGAGAAAATACAAATCCAAAGTTTGCAAATAATTGAAGCTAAAATAACAGAAAAGGCACAGCAGATTGGCATGACAAGATCCTTAGAGAAAATACAAATCCAAAATTTGTAAATAATTGAATCTAAAATAACAGAAAAGGCACGGTGATATCAGAGTTAACTCCCAACAAAAAAAAATTAACAACAACAAAGAAATCGTAATTCTGAAATTGGAGAAAAAGAATAAAAGAAGCTTATTTAATAACAGAAAATTTGATGGATAAAATAATGAGAAACTTCCATAATTAATTAAAGTAAAAAACCTAATGAAACCGAAATGTTCACTCTAAAAAGAAAGAAAAAAAGAAAAGAAATGTTAGCATATTGACATGTTAATCCTATGAGATGTAATAGAAGTATAAAATACATTACCAATGATGATAATAAAAAAGTAAATACATGATCAACGATGATAATAGAAAAGTAAAAGGAGAAATATGTATTACATATGAGAAGTTTGATGCTGGATTTATCAAATTTGATGCATCTTTAACAAAAATATTTTTCTTTTAGTTGTATCTACTAAAACAAGGATGGGAGGTGATAATTTTGTACTTGCCTATACGCTTTTGTCCTTGAATGTGGGATTTTCAAGGAGTTCTTCTTCCTTTCCTCTTAACCTTTATTTGATTAAAATCCCCATTCATTATGAGATGAAGGGGGAGATATCACAACCTTTATTGTGATTTAGGACCTTTACTATGATTCAAGGCATGTGCTATGGGATTTTCAAGGAGTTCTTCTTCCTTTCCTCTTAACCTTTATTTGATTAAAATCCCCATTCATTATGAGATGAAGGGGGAGATATCACAACCTTTATTGTGATTCAGGACCTTTACTATGATTCAAGGCATGTGCTAGTTTATTGGTCAGATAAAAGTTCCTTAACTATTCATAAATTTTATAATAAAAAAAATGCTAGCTTATGCACCCAAAAAAATTCTAGAATATATAACTCTACAATGATTATCATCCGGATATTAGTTATATTCTCACATTTTTGTCAATTATTTTAGTTGTGTCTTCCTTTTTTCCAAGGTATAATTGTAATATTGATATATGGGTTCTTTGTGTTGAAAAGGAGTGGAATACCAGTGACCATTTATAAACTCTCAAGTTGATAGCACATCATCATTAGAAGTAAAAAATTCACAGCATCACAAAACTCAAGGACTTAATACGATATCCACTATAAACATTGAAATAGAATACAATATCCATTGTGGTAAGTTATATGTATGTGGTCAAATCAAGTGTTGCATTAGTACAAGGAAAATGAATAGGATAAAAATGAAGACTACACATGCATCGCTAATGGCCACCATATTTAATTTCTATATCTATGCAAATGTTGATCACCAATTCTGATTGGGGATGGCATCACCGTTAAAGCATATTATCTCTTGTTGACCAAGTATGCATAGATTAGTTAGTTAGATGATTAGTTGATTTGGTCTTTTCTTATTTATGGAAAGTTGTTAGCCAGTTGTTAGTTTTGATTGTATCAAACCTCTAGGGTTGATAAATCTCTATTGTAGAGCATAACAATTACCCCAAATAAAAGATCCTTACACATCCTTTTAGCCTCCAAATGATCTTTGTCAATCTCATCATCATGGAATATGGTAAATGAAAAGAATTTATGATGACGTTCTCAGGCCCTATCACACAATGGTATAATATTTGTAGATGTAACTTGGAAATGCCCTATCATCTAGTCAACAACAAGTTGTGGATTCATGAAAACAACAATTTCATCCACCCCATGTTCTATAACTAATTCTAACCCTTCAATCAAATAAATATAGTAGGCCTTGTTATTTGTGGTCTCTCCATGTATAGACCTCCATTTCTTTATGGTTGTATCTTGCACTTTATTGTACAAAACATAAGTTCAGGTCCCTTGACTATGATTCGAACGACATGAAATTTTGATGTACAGTGTCCAACTCCCTTCGCTATGGTATTTGCCAACAATATCCATGTGTTATGCTTTTCTAGTCATTCTATAAACAATGCCTTCCCTCATCATATATAATTTGCAAAAGGAACCTATGGAAAATTAAAAGGAAACAAAATGTAGATTAAAAAAAATCCCAAAACCATTTACATAATTGATTAAGTATAACAACAATAATGTATTTTCCCTACATATGAATACATATGAATCCATCCCTAATGACATAATATGTGACTATATTTGTTTCTTGATTTTTCGTCTCTGTAGGCTGCACAACCGTGCATTCCAAAATAGATTGGAGTTACAATTTGGTCATCCATTTGTTCAACATAGTTTAAGGTATTATATTGGCATAGGAATGTTATAACAACATTGTCCTTTTTTAGATAATTTTCAATGAAGTATAATAGGACCTTTTTTCATGACATTGATTACTCGAGGTGAGAACATAGCAATAGTCAAAATGGAAAATTATTTGGGGCAACCAAGAATATTTTGGTAGAGAACATAGAAAATCAAAGCTATGAGAAAGTGTGCATCCACTTTAACTTTAAATTGGATGGAAAGAGGACATGCCAACCCCTACCATGGTATTCTTCTTGATGTTTGTTTGTTATAATGTTTGATGCTTAAAATCCCAACAGGTCACGTCATGAAAGAGATCAATCTAGCAGCTCATCTTTGTCTCTACGCTTTGACTTTTCCGTGGATATCCAAATGAAAAATAGGGGAACTGTCATGGTGGAGTTTTATTGTCAAACTTCTTAAAAAAATTGGACAATTCTTCAAGCATTCTCAATTTTGTATGGATGGAGTTGAAACTCTACAATATTATCTAAAACCACATAAATTTTAGTAATTAGAGAAGCTTATTAATTTCTCTACCCTGGGTTTATATCACAACCTATATGAAACAAAATTCACCGAGAATCATTGTAAGCATATTTGACCAATTGAAGAAAAATTGCAGATGTTAACCCTATAAATGAGTGCAACCTTACAAAACATACAATAACAATTTCTTAGAATAAGAGGATATTCACATCATCGGTTTGATGTTTTCTATGGAGGGGTTGAACTTCTATATTCTTTAAATGTGTTGTTTTGAAATCAAAAAAATTGTTAACGAGCCATGATAGTACCATATTTCTATTGTAGGGTTGTGGGAAATCCTCCTAGTTGACATTCAAACTCCTATTTTTCTGAAAATACTTGAAACATGAGGTATGAAAATGAATCGAATAAGCCACTCTCATCCCCATCCAACCAGTCCAAGGTTGATTGAATGTGTATCGTGATGAAGGGTGGCTATATTGGCTAAAGATTCATATTCACATGCTCTTTTAATATCTATGTGCACTACTTGCTATAGCAGGAAAACCCCCTTATGGATTACACTAGGGTTCAACATGTAGGAAGATCTAACCAACTAAAAGTCTCCTAGTTTTTATAACTACCCTAACTATACCCCACATTCATGCATAAAATACAGAGTAAAAAGATCCAGTAACTCTACCTTAAACCCTATGTCTGGTGTTGATCCTTTCGCGTTCAATTGCTTCTCGACTACAAGTCTTCTCCCAAGGTTGACCTGCATTCACAAAAGACAAATAATAAACTATGAACATGCTTCTCATATATGAACTAGTGGGTTAGATGTCATAATAAAACATGAATCAAACATAAATATTGAACACATCATATGGTGGGACATAAAAAGTACTCCTTTTATTAGAATCACAAAGTTTACTTACAATGAGATCGATGACTGCTCCTCGAACCTGGTCTGGGATCCTCTTTACCAAGATCCAACTGTGCTTCCACGTATCTTTCTCCTCTCACACTTCTTCGAAGGAAATGGCATAGGCTTATGATGGAGGAAAAAGGCAAGAATAGGGAATTCTGGCTCAAAACTCACAAGGTGGTTGCAAAATTCTTAGGGCAAGGAGGGGATGTGAAACAGGTAGAGTTTCATTGTTCTTATGCTTTTGGTTGGAATGAGACCCCAACACCTCCTTTTATATGACAAAAGGATGGTTATTCGGTTGGGTGACGGAATATAGGTGGTGGGACAGTTAGGAAGCTACCCAATAGCCCGTAATCTCAACGAATTCCTTGCAAGTTTTTAATTTTTACAACTTCTGTGGGCATACGTGGTTTGTAATGGTGCAACTAGCATACATACAAGGTAATTAATGGTGCAATGTTTTTAAAAAGATCTGCTCAGTGATGGCTTGGAAAAAATAGCAAGTACGATGGCCTGATGCCAGGTATGCATGTATGGTGTAATTTAGGGTTATAACAGATTCCCCCTAATCTATGAGGTCAGAAGAGCATCTGATGGCTGAAATAAATTACAAATCTTCACCAATGTACGAAGCGAGTGAGCCCGGGACCAGAGTTCGAGAGGTTCCATCTGCAAAATAACAATTGTCTCACCGAGGCGGGCATACCCATGCTCGGAATGAAATAAATCATGGCTTCCAATCAAATACATTGCAGATACATGTCATATAACTATATAAAGTGTAGTCGCGATAAATACACAATGGATATACATTTCAAAATAAAAGATATACATGTATATTATCCATCTTCAAGAAGCCAACGACACCTAATGGCTGGAGATGAGGTCTTCAAAGCTTGAGCAACAACTTCAAGATATTCAAAAATCAGGTAGGAGTGTAATGTGAGTGTACAACTTTACTACCTAGAGGTATTCAATGACTCGTCGTTAACAAACAAGAGGATCTCGGTGATCATGTAGAGAACTTCATTGACTCTGAACAAAGACTTGATTGGACTTTGGGGATGGTCGGGCATGAGGTTAGGAGACAAACTGCAGAAAGGCCGACTCAAGTTGGGTAAAACTTCCCTTACACAATAACATGAAAAATGATCAGACTCAGGCAACATGACATTGACATAAGTTCACGATGCAAGAGGCAACACAAACTCTCCATGTGTTTGGAAGAATAACCAAACAGAGGAGGACACAACTCTATGTTACGAGAACAACTTCCTAAGGTCATATTAAATCCCAATGCTCAAAGACAAATGAAAGGATGTGCTTTGTCCAAGGGAAACTCATTGTGCTTCCATAAAAAGAAAATACTTTTCCCATCCTCTTTTTGGGGTATATTTGAATTTTTGTCTTTTTTGATATTTCGAAAGAGCTTGAAAAAGAATAAAAGAATGCTACATTACAAAGGAGGAACAAGTGTCGCAAGCATACTAGTTCCAAGTGCAAGTAACACACTAATGCTCATAACCAGGAGACATGTGCAGGAAAAGGACACTTAGGAAAATTCCTCCATGGGTCAAGGTGTCTGATCGCAGAGGCAGAGCGCTACAAGGCTTGCGTATAAGGCATGCTTCAAAGGTTCAATTGAGAGCAACATGGAGCCAGAATTAGGCCAAAGACGCAAAAATGAAACTGTGATTAGCAAGACATGATGAAACCCCCTTCAATGTATTTTTCACGAGCCTAGAGAAGGTAAGATCAGTGTGGTTTTTCATTTTTAGAGAGTTTGAAAAAGAATAAAAGGAGACTCCATTGGGGTACCTTTTTCGAATGTATTCTATTCGTCTCGAAAAAGGGAACTAGCACTGAAAAGACATCTATTCAGAACCATTTTAATGAGTGTGACATAGACAAGATCACTCGGCAATCTTTTCAATTTTAAGAAGTCTGAAAAGAGCTTAACTATGGACTCACAGCCTTTTTCTAGATTTAGTCTCCTTAGCCTGAAAAAGTATAAAATCTACTTAGGAGAACTCTCCCGGTGAGACAAATCTCTCGAGGTGTACCTTTTTCCTCCTTAATCTATAGACCAGAAAAAGGGTTAAACTCATGTCAGTAGATGTTTTTCTGTACCAATTAGTGAGTGTGAAAGAACAAGGTCACTCAATGATCTTTTCAATTTTAAAGAGTCTGAAAAGAGATTAACGATGGACTCCATGGGGGTTCCTTTTTCGTAAATTTAGTCCCTTAGGCCCAAAAAAGGGTTAAACTTATACCTGAGAATACTCTTCTAGCAAACCGGAGTTCCTAGAGTATACCTTTGTTTGTACTATTGATCGTCCGGACCAAAAAAGGGGGCAAAATACCGTCAGATAGACATTCCTTCAAATTTTAATTTGGAGAGCATGAAGGACAATAGGATCACTCGACAATCTTTTCATGTTTAGAGGGTTTGAAAAGAGCTTAAAAGAAGACCATTTTTTTTTTTGGAGGGGAGTCCTGAGGGTGAGGCCAAGAGAGATACCACATCGGACATATGAGGCTCAAACTCATGAATAGGACAAGACTAACAAGGAATCTCGAGCCCAAAGTCATTAACGACGGCATGGACACCAAAATGCAACCAGGATCTACTTAGGGAATCCATGTGAAGGTAGGATCTACCACTAAATTATGACACATCTAGAGTAGTAATGATGATTCTGTGTCGCAATTTGGTGGGATTGATCCTATGGTAAAGAGGAAAAGACAACAAGATGCATAAAGTGGTGGAATCCTAACATAAATGCAAAAAGTTAGAAAAACAACTCTTACTAAAGGACCTTCAAAAGGGACTCAACTCTAAAAAATCTTTCTAAACCAAAAGTAAAGTGTTTCATAACATCCAAGGAGAAACTCAAGAACCATGTTAAATGATTTTCAAGCCAAAAAAAATGACAAGAGGGTTAAAAAAAATGACAAAAAGGGCCAAAAAAGTCTATAAATAGAAGTTGGCAGCTCATTATCACCATTGCGAATTGAGAATTGACAAAAAAGCCAAAAAGACCCCTTTACTAAAAGAGTTTATTCTGGGAGCTTCAGAGGATGAAACAAACTTTTGCTCGGACCAAGTAAATACAAATCAACCCCTCTTGCATTTCAATACTTCACTTTAGCATTTATTTTAGTTTTTTTTGAGGGGGAAACACTCCTAAAAAGGGGTGTCCCTACATGTACATGGGTTTTCCAAGGATAGCCCACATACACCCTCAAGAACATGGAAAAATTGAAAGAACAAGAGTAACCTCTCCTTTGAACTTGTTTGTAATGGGATATATGTCCACTGGAGAGAGAGGGAGAATGAGGATATAGATATCTTGGTTGATGAGGACCCCACAACTATGGCTGCATTGAGACAATGCAGTTTATGGAAGTTCTTTCGGTGTCTATTCATGAGGGTGCAATATAGGTTTTTAAATGCCTTGGTGGACTACTGGCACCCCAACGCTGAGGCGTTCATGCTTGAGGGGCAGTCGTTGACTCCAACGACTGAAGACATTTACTTTCTGACTGGTCTCTCGAAGAGAGGTGAACTGGTCAACTTGAGTACTTTTCCCCCCGGACCTCATAACATTATCGTGTTGATCAGACTACACTGTGAGGCTGGCACTGAGAAAGTAGGTTCTCATGTGTTGATCCACAAGATTACCAACCTATCACTAAAAGTGATAGTTTTAATTATTGGGCGAATCATTGGATCTGCGACCTTACATCAGGCCTCCCGGGTGCAGATGCATTGTTGTTGTGCAATGCTTAAATGCATGAATATTTGACTAGAGTACAACCATGCTAGACTGCATGAAGAGACAACTCACTGAGTGTCGCGAATGGAGTAACAAAAACTTTGGATTTGGGACCATTTTTTTCTCATTCTTATTCAAGAGGGTGCCCAGTCTTAGTCTATGAGAGACAGTGCGAGGGCATGTGGCCTCACTTCCAGCAGTGTGTATATGGGAAACATTATTGCCATGATAGGGGGGAGGGAGGACCATAGATGCCTTCGACGAAATTTTCTTTGACTGGTGGTCTCGGCAGATTCCAACTATAGAGGACTACCCCTATGCCAGGATCAACTTCTCTAAGGACCCTGACATGACCCTGCCTCCCAGAGCAGAGCGAGGAGAGATAGGTATGTTTTCTTTTAATTTTTTTTATTTTTTTATATCATTTTTGTGTGTACTAGAGTATCTGACAACTATGTATCTGTTATTTGCAGATGTGGTACCAGTGTGTCCAGTAGAGTTTGCGAGGAGCAAGCGACATCCTCGACCAGAGGCAGCACCAGTAGCGGTTGTTGGACCAACAACAACAGCAGGGGGAACTCCAACCAGAGAGGTTGAGAGAGTTTTGAGACGAGTAGAGCACAACCTCATCGCACTCACTCATACATTTTCCATGGCCAAGATCGAGGATCTCCCACCATCTATGCAGCCTCATATAGTTGGGGTGCCACAGACCTAGGTCCATCTTTTTCGGTGTTTGGAAAACGTCTTTGTACACTATGGCAGGGCCAATAGGCCCTATGCTTAGCTTAGGGTGGACCACTTATGTGCCAAGGGAACTTTTTTTATATATTTTTGAGGGCATAAGCCCCACGATGTATGCCAGACATATTATTTTTTGAGGCGCTTGCACCCACCTATGTACTCTAAGACTTTTGATATATGTGTGTGTGTGTGTGTGTGTGTGTGTGTGTGTGTGTGTGTGTGTGTTTACATCTTTTATGTCTTATGGATCACATTTTTACAATGTATGTACATGTGTATGTGTGTGCTTCTTTTTATGTGTGTGCAATATGCCAATCTAATACTTGATTAGCTAAAGTATCTGTCATTTGATTCATCTCCTAGGAAGATGGATATACATAATGTAATCAAAGCGTCGTTCTAAGAGACATACCCTAAGGAATCGTCAGTGTAGAGTAGGATCATAAACGCGGTAAACCCCATTTAACTGGGACACAACCAATTGTGCATCTAAGTATACCTGGAGGTGAGAGATACCATGCGACAAAGAGTCACGAAGCAACTCTATCACGACATTGTACTCTGCGACATTGTTTGTGGCATCACCTAGACATATACCTTCAAAAGATAGCAACTGGCCTTGAGGTGTGAATATCACCCAAGCTACGGAAGCGAGCCTCCGAGTGCATCGACTAGCGTCGTGCGCGAACACAATGAACACCTTTGATTCACTTGATATCTACCACAGTGAAAAAGATGACATAAAAAATGACACGTCCATAAAAAAAAAATACAAAACAAATTAAATGTATAAGAACTATACATATGTATAAGAAGTCACCCAAGGCGACCCACCTACGAGTAATACTTCTTGAGGTAGAGCCCATTTCTAGGCTCTGCCAAAGCATTCCCCTCAAATTCAACCAGACGATAAGCACCCTTCTTTAATACTTCCTTCACAATGAATGGTCTGAACCACATGGGTTTGAAATTTCCTGCCCCCAGGGGATCCTTATCTTGGTCATAGACTAGGCCAAGGTCGCCTTCAGAGAAAATTTGAGGATGAATGGACCAATCATACTAACACTTGACTCTTTTCTTGTGAGCCTTGTTAGCCAAGGCTGCATCTCGTCATTTCTCATCGAGCTGCTTGAGATATAATAAGCGCTCCTCAAGAGGTGAAGTGTCTGGCAATAACTATACTGCCAACTTAAGAGATGAGATCTGGCACTCTATTGGCAAGACTGCTTCCATCCCATAAACAAGTTGAAAAGGTGAGAAACTGGTAGCAGTTTTCACGGACGTTTGATAGGCCCACAATGTCAAGTACAACATCAAATGCCAATTTGACTTGGCCGAATTGATTGTTCATTGTAGAATGGTCCTGAGAGACTTATTCACAGCTTCCACCTGACCATTCTCTTGTGGGTAGTAAGTTGATGAATGTTCATGCCTTAACCCAAGATTTGATGTTAACTCAGACATCCTTTTGTTCTAAAAGTAACTGCCATGGTCAATGACAATCTCCTTCGAGATGTCGAACCTTGTTATTATCTGATTAAACAAAAATAGAGTTGTTGTCTCTCCATCATTATTGAATGTCGGCATATCTTCAACCCACTTTGTGAAGTTGTCTACTGCTACGATGATATAACGGTGCTCCTTGGCTGAAGGGGGATGGCATGTAGTATAATCAATCCCCCACTTGGTGAAGGGGACGACGGTAATGACAGGAAACATGGGAGTGGGGTGTTCCCTCATCTTCCGAGAGAATATCTGACATGGGTGGCACTTCTCGACCGATTCAACGCAATCTTTGATCAACGTCGACCAAAAGTAACTAGCTCATAGAATCTTTTGGGTTGTTGCCAACCTAGACAAATGACCACCACATGCTCTAGTGTGGCATTCGTTAAGAAAGAGTTTTGCTTCTTCATGAATGAGACATCGGAGAAGGATGAAATCTACATCTCGATGATACAAAGTGTCCTCAATTATGAGATAGTTCTTTGCCTGATGGCATATACATCGACGCTTATCACAAGAAGAAGAGGCAGGGCACTTCAAAGTCTGGAGATAGACTAGTATATATCCATACAAGGGGTCCGAATATCAAATCAGAAAAAGATCTTCTTTAATCGGTGATTCTTCAAGCGTAACATCACCTGACTCGACCGGAAGTTCCGAGATAAGTTCCACAAAGACCAACGACTTTTTAGATTTCACAGACACAAAATCCAAGTCAAATTTATGGAGGATAACAATCCATATACTAATATTTTCATCGATTACACATCGTGTCAGCACATATTGGAATGGATTCACAACGACAATGACAATGGTCTTGCGAAACATGATATAATGACGGAACCATTGGACGACATGTATTGATGCCAACACAAGCTTCTCAACGTGGGAGTAGTTCAGTTCTGGTCCAACCAGGCCTCAGCTCAGGTAATAAATCACATGCTTTTCAAGCAGATCTTCCTCTTGAACCAAGACCATACCAATGGTCAACTCTACAATGGCCAAGTATAATAAGAAATCTTTATTATAATTGGGTGGTCGAAGTAGAGGGGCAAATGTGAGGGTGCATTTCAACACTTTGAAAGAGTGATGAGCGGCTTCGTCCCAATGAAAAGGAACGCTCTTATTTAGTAAACACATAAACCCTTTAGTGATTTCGTCATAGTTTTTGATGAAACATCGAAGAAAGTTCTCTTCACCCTGTAACCTTTGAAGTTGAGGGACTATGCACGGGGGAGGCAATTGAACTATCACCTCAAACTTTATAGGATCGACCATGATCCCTGTTGTCTAAACTATAAAACCTAAAAGACGACCCAATGTCACGCAAAAACTGCACTTGTTTGGATTCAAGTGAATTTGATAGTAGTGACATTGCTCAAAGATAAGTCAGAGGTGGGTTGGATGATCATCTCTCTTACGAGATCGTGATGCTAAATCATCGAGATAGGCCTCGACTATGTGTTTGAGATCGTGGAAAGAAAAATACATGGCCCACTGAAAGTTGGCTCCAGCATTATTTAGGACAAAATACATCTTCCAATAAGAAAATGTACCCCATGGACAAATAAAAGTTGTTTTATGTTGGTCTTCGGGATTAATCTGTATCTGATTGTATCTCGAAAAACCATCCATGAAAGAAAAGACCTCACATCCTGTGCATTCATCGACAATCTGGTCAATGAATGGGGTGGGGAAATTATCTTTTGGAGAGGCCTTGTTCAAATCATGGAAGTTCATACATACGCGAATCGTTCCCTACTTTTTGTTGACCAAAACGAGATTTGACACCCATTGAGTCAACTGAACGGGGTATATGAAACCGACTTTGAGCAGTTTCTCTACTTCAGCCTTAATAGCTACCGCTTTCTGAGGATTCACCGAACGGAGCTTCTATCAGACCGACTTGGTGTCAAGATAGGTCGTGATTTCATGTTCTACGATTCTTGGATCGATGCCTGGCATTTCCTCGTAAGACCAGGAAAAAATGTTGCGAAATTATTTCAATAAATCTGTGTAGATTCGAATCTCCTCAGGAGAGTAGTCCGCTCTGACAAATACATTCTCCACAACGCCAGGGGTTCTGGAGATGTCAATAGGTATCGTTTTAGCAATGGTTTCCATATTACCCTCGGCGTAAACTGTGTGAGTAGCCAGAGGATTAATAGTACAAGGCCTATCTCCAGTCATAGTCAACACAAATTCATCTGCCTATATTCTTCCTAACTCTGGGAGAAAATAAGATCTGTGATGGAGATCATCCCAGGGTCTATCTGGACTGGTCAATGCCTCTATAATCACATCATCAGAGGAAAATACCAAGTCTAAGGAATCGGTAGTGGTGGGGGAACCTTGAGCTTAAATAGGCTCGAGAATTGGATCTAATGCTTGTGTGGGAGTAAGTCATGCAGAATGACAACACTTGAAAGATTTCATCCCTAGGCTGGTCAGGGAAAACCGATATCATTTTGACATCACTAGAGGGAGGCAGGTAATAGAAAGTACCCATGAGAGGTGGGCACAAACCAACCCCCAATGTTGATGATGCTAGGCTATGGTTTATCAATCATTGGGATCGTGGATGCCCCTGATGAAGGGTCAGACCTAGAGAAGGACAATTGATCAATGGTTATGATTCGGCCCTCATGTGAGAACAACAAGACCCAAAAAACTGTGGCAACCACTGCATGCATTGCATATGTCCAACTCCTTCCTAAAAGCAGGTTGTATTTGAGAGGCACATCAACCACTTCAACTTCGACGCACACGGTGTTCCCTCTCAACTGCATGGGGAAAGAAGGGATGATTCCATGTGGTCTAAAAGAACGACCATCAAAAGTAGTAAGCAAAGTAGGTGACAGAGACAAAACGGGTTGGCCAATGGCCTTCCAACACGCTAATGACATCATGCATGTTGAGGCACCCTCATCAACCACCATGCGGAAAATGTTTCGGGTAAAATATTTAGTGGGGTGAGCCACTCCTATCTGAAATGCAACATGGTATGGGAGATAAGGTTTCAAGTCGGTCGTATGAAACATGATCATTCCTAGATTATAGGTCTCAATGGATCCTAAGTCGGCTAGCAGAGCCTTTCTCTGTGAAGGGCAGCTCCGGAGGACCTCCAAAGAAGATATTGTGCAAGGGGTTTGTGACAAATCCTCCACCATAGAGTAGTTTTGGGCTACCCTTGCGTTTGGATTATGCGAAGATTTCTTGAACGTCCCTTTTGGGATGCATGTCATTGTTTCTCCCATTGTCTTCTCAATATGGAGAGGAATGGACAGGTTTTCATCTTCTTTCCCCTTTTCAATAGTTCTTGGTATTCTGTAATCATGTGCCCCAGTAGCTATATGAGCATCACCCTTCAACATATAAACATTCACGGCCGAGGGGTTACTAGAAGATAGAGGGGGTCCCTAACTACCCCCATCCGTGCTCAAAGAGGCTTGAGTCAAATATTGGCCATGTGGAAATGGGTTCGTTAACACAGTAGGTTGTTGTTGCGCCAATAACTTCTAGGCCTCTGCAAGCCGAGGGCACAGGTGAGTCGGGTGGTCTTCCGCGTAAAGGTTACACAGATACTTTGACTTATTTTTCTCTGTGTTTCCCCTGCCAACATTATTAGTGGGTTTCTTATCCCCCTTACCCTTCTTTCATTGTTTCTTCTTTCCGTCGGGATGCCAGTTGGCCTTCGGGTTTGTCAATTGCATGTTGTGTACATCTGACATTTGAGTAGGGGGAGCAGTCGAACCTATGGTTGGGTTGGCTGATGTCTGTTGTATCGAAAATTGTTGCAATTGATTCGATAGCTGATCAATGGACTTCTCTTGCACTGAACCAACTATGCCATCGGCATGTGGTCCAGACTTGTGTCTAGTCTTGTCAAGTATAGACCGTGGTGCATCTAGAAAAAATTTGTAAAGTAAACTAGATTGAGAGTATATTAGTTCAAGTTGTTGATCTCTCATTATCGCCTCTTCCTCAAAAAAGACCCCCGACGTTGCAACGTCCTTGGATAACTGGGGTACCAAAGACTTAAGGAACCACTCCAGCAGGAATGCTAGTGGAACTGGTACTTTTATCAAAATATTCAGGTGCCTCCATTCTTGAATGTGATCCAAGATATGATCGGCCTTTGTTTTCTCAAAGTTGGCCAGCAGTTCGGTGCCGACAATGTATCTCATAGGTAATTGAAAATGATCTGAGAAAACCATTGCCCATTTGTCAAAAGTAGAGTATCTTGAGTAGTCGAGCTCGATGTACCATTTCACGGTACTCCCGATAAGAGTACGTTGAAACAGACGCAACTATACATAGTCGTCTCTCAATGAGTTGGACGAGCACCATAGGTGAAACATGGTCACATGATCGCCTAGATCTTCGTTAGGCTTACCTTAGAACTTTAGAATGTCCAAGGGAAACTTTGTCGGCATGGGAGGCCAATGTGGATCATGACAGATTGGGTCATTTAACAATCTTGACAAGTCTAACAAATGCAACGTTGCCATAAATGGTAGTTTGGGTTGTTGACTATGTACAGGAGGAAAGGAGCATGGAATTTGGCTGGCACGAGGTTTCCAGGAAACATTAGGTTGTTGGCCCAGGTTTTGGTAAAAACCATGACCTAGGCCAACATTTAGATACGGCGCTTATTGATACATCATCGGTTGACTCCCGTAGTAGGACGTTGAGGGCTGGGAAGGGATTTCTCCCGACGTTGTGTTCCAAAGGTTCTCGAAAGGGTTGCCCACTATCGATCCAATGGGAATAGGTACAGAGCCTTGATCAGAGTTCCACTGACCATGGAAGGGGTTTCCCCCAGTCAGCGTCCCTGATGAGGGGATTGATCCCTACCATGGATTCCAGGGTCCTTGAGAGGTGTTTTCCTCCTGTGCAAGAATAATGCCCTACACAGGATTTTGTGATCCAAAACCAGGGTTTCCCTTGGCCGATATGGCAGCTGATGAGAATGCATTGTTACCAAACGCATCAAACAAAGAGAACGACAAAGAACCCACTGGCGTGGTGTTGGAAGAAGGTCCTTGACTACCTACTCCGAACAAGTTGTAGTTCATGTTCAGCCAGACAGGTTGGTGAGAAGCACCATCGAGCGAGGGAGACAAAGGAGGTATGTGACCTCCACCGTAAGGGAAAGTATTATAGGGGGATGAGGTTCCCCCCATGCACCCTTGCAGAGAAGCGTTTGAGCTCCCTACCCCCAGACCCATGGTCTGTAGGGTGGAGTAGGTGGGGACCGAGTTCATATCAAAGTCGGGCATCTCATAGGAAAATAGAGGACCCATCGCACTCTGTGTGAATGATGCAGTGATCACCACCATAGATGGAATCAGCCCATTGCCCGAGGTAGAGGTAGTTGAGACCATAATGGTCTTGACCTGTGAAGGTGAGTTAGGAGGCGGAACACCCCCAGTGGTGGCAG
Source organism: Picea engelmannii (assembly GCA_009831015.1). Taxonomy (NCBI): domain Eukaryota; kingdom Viridiplantae; phylum Streptophyta; class Pinopsida; order Pinales; family Pinaceae; genus Picea; species Picea engelmannii. Next base: position 445,008 of record ML780833.1, read on the forward strand.
TCATAGAGGGAGTATGAGGAATCCCTGATGAAGTAGCAACATTTTCTTCCATCATTGCTTGTAGGATTATCTGACGCTCATGGTGTGTTACCCTTGGGGGGATAACTTGTACCACGATGGGCGTCGACAATTCAGATCGGAGGGTTATACCAACTGAGAGCTTTAGCTCCAAGGTCAGAAATAGTCGGCTCCTCCGAAATAGAATGTTCTCCTCTTGGAGTTGACTCAGGAACAGTTTCCTACAGCCCAATTGCCTCAAATGACCCTTCCTGGTCAAGTATTCACCGTAACGGTGGCGGTGGTGGCTCCAAATTAATCGATGACAGGCCCAAAATCCTTCACGACCAGTGGGGATCTTGATATTCCACTGTGTGATAATATCAATGACACAGTAAGGCATTTTAACGTTGAATACCAAGCACACACTAGAAAATTTCCTACGAGATAAAGAAATCAAACCACTAACTATTTGGAAGAACAGTTACACCAGCCAACACTAGAGAAATTTACCCGTGCATGTGAAACTCGAACACAGAAGCACCCACAGGGTATACTCTGCAAAGCGTGGCCCGATTTCTGCCCTAGGTATCGTGGTATACCCCTGCATTCACCTGTGTAAGTCCCTAAAATAAAGGCAACTAGGTTTCCATCTCGTGAATAATCACCAGGCGGGTACAATCGACAGTCGGGTGGACTACAACGAGCAAGGTATCAAGCCCAAAACCTATCGAGGGTATCGAAAGAAAGTGTTCTTGAAGACGACTGAGGACCTTGTACGGATTCGAGACCCATGAAGCTCTGTGTCAAATACGATCAATAGAATCCCAAGACAAGTCCTCTATATGTGTTCCCCACTACGCTTGGTCCGGATTTGGAGGGTTTATCTCCGCTACCTTTCTGCACACGACCTTGTGTTTATCCCCTGTGTTAGAGGGGGGTCCGGGATAATTTTCATGTTTACTAGACTTTTTTCACTCCCTAGAATAGACTTGTATGTTTGTTTTGTAGCCTTGAAGAGTTTCCTCTCCAACCTAAATCAAGGCTCTAGCCTAGAATAGTTGATGGACCCTACAAACATAAAGTCTAGTTGATTTTAATTAAGAGTTAATTTTAAGTGGCTTTTCTTAAGTCAAGGAAATGGAAATGAAACTAGTGGTGTATTTAGGAGATGAAAGAGAAGAACTATAAATGAAACTGAAAGCAAAATTACTTCTTTTTGACAAATAAATATTTGCAATTCGAAACTCTTTAACCAAATTTTTGTAACTACTTTTTCTAAGATATTTTAAAAGAAAAACCTAAAACAATATTTCTCTCAAATATGAGCTACTTAATGTTCTAAGCATTCAGTAAAGAACTTAAGAAAGCACTCTTGTTCCTGATAAGTAATGAAAACTAACCTAACTACTTAACCAAACAAAGAAATGAATTTTATTTTTTATGCTTCAAAATAAGAAACTTGAAATAACTTATTTTTCTTTTCTTCTAAAGAAAGTAAAATGGAAAAAGTGAAGACAAGACAAGACCAAAAATTGACTTCTAGTCTACTACAGATTGCAGGGAGTCACTGAAGGAACCACACAGGCTAAACAGAAAAGACTCACAGACTCGTCTAAAACCCTTTTCAAAGAAAACACAAGAAATATTTAAAAGATAAAGAAACTAACATCAAACCCAGGCTAAAGACTGTAACAACAGAGACCAGTACTAAATCAAGAAACCCCTGAGAAGTCAGACTTCAATCAGGGAAGAGGTTGACTACCCCTTCTTAAGGAAAATGTTTCTTGACACAGGCACGCTACTGACACTTAAGCAACCTACGTATGTACGCAGTCTGTCTAAATGTAGTGTGTGTATGTACACATGCAGACCCACTGTAGGCCACGTACACCTTTGTAAATTCTCCAAAAAAAGAAAACTAACAGTCAAGCTGACAAGGCAGGGAGTACTGGTATGGAAGACCAAAATCCCTTAAAGACTCAGCAACTTATAGAAAATCAAAAAAGGTAATCAAACTAATTAAAACACCAAGTATCCACTAAAAACCCTAAAGCCTTCCCTAGTATGGTTGAAAATTCTTCTATAGCGGGAAAACCCCCCTATGGACTACACTAGGGTTCAAAATGTAAGCAGATCTAACCGTCTAAAAGTCTCCTACTTTTTATAAGTACCCCGACTATACCCCACATTCATGCATGAAATACAAAGTAAAAAGATCTGGTAACTCTACCTTAAACTCCACGTCCGGTGTCGATCCTTTTGCGTTCGATTGCTTCTCGACTACAAGTCTCCTCCCAAGGCTGACCTGCATTCAAAAAAGACAAACAATAAAATACAAGCATGCATCTCATATATGAATTAGTGGGCTAGATGTCATAATAAAACATGAATCAAACATAAATATTGAACACATCATATGGAAGGACAGAAAAAGTACTCCTTTTTATTAGAATCACAAAGTTTACTTACAATGAGATCAGTGGCTGCTCCTCGAACCTAGTCTGGGATCCTCTTCACCAAGCTCCAACTATGCTTCCTCATATCTTTCTCCTCTCACACTTCTTCTAAGGAAATGGCATAGGCTTATGATGGAGGAAAAAGTAAAGAATAGGGAATTTTGGATCAAAACTCACAAGGTGGCTGCAAATTCTTGGGGCAAGGAGGGGATGTGAAATGGGTAGAGTTTCACTGTCCTTATGATTCTTATTGGAATGATACCCCAACACCGAGTTTCATTGTCCTTATAATTATTATTGGAATGATACCCCAAAACCTCCTTTTATATGACAAAAGTATGGTTATTCGATTGGGTGATGAGCTATAGGCGGTGGGATAGTTAGGAAACTACCCAATAGCTCGTAATCTCAATGAATTCCTTGAAATTTTTAAAATTTTACAACTTGTGTGGGCATACGCGGGTTGTAATGGTGCAGCTAGCATACGTACACGGTCAATAATGGTGCAACTAGCGTACATACGTGGGAAGTAATGGTGCAAAGCATGTACATCTTCAAAAATAATGTTTTTAAGAAGAGATGATCAATGATGGCTTGGAAAAAATAGCAAGTAAGATGGCTTGATGCCAGGTATGAATATATGGTGCAATTTAGAGTTATAACACTACTTGGTCAAACTTGTTGGGTTGTTATATTCTTTGCAGTGAAAATATAGTCAATGTGGATCGACTCACAGTCAAAGTTGAAGGAATCAAATACAAGTGGAAGGTCGAGGTGGTTCGATTGGGTAAAGTTGAAATTGAAGTATTGACAACAAGTCGAAGAGGTCGACTGACAAGAGGTCGAAAGTTGGGGACATAGAAACTGACTGAAGAATGAATGTAGGCTGACTGGTATTCAACTTGGTAGTCGACTGTAACAAAATCTTAAGATTCGTGGGATTTGTAGCCAATGATCTGTATGGATATGTAACCATTTTTGGGCACCTTTCTTTAGGGTTTTACCTACTATAAAGCCTATAAATAAGGCATGTTGTAATACTGTAAGATGATGATCAATCAATGAATAATTAATTGTATATTCATAGGATCGGTTGTTGTTCATGCAGATGTAAGCCAAATTGGCTACATGGTTGTTCTTGTGTATTGCAAGAAGATATGATGTCGATTGTGTATTAGGTGTAGACCAAGGTTAGACATATAACCTTTTATTCTGAATGAATAAGACAATAAGAGAGAAGAACGCTCAAGGAATGTTGGTTTCTCGTTTGGGTTTCCAGGGTAAAATATATGTGTACTATGGGTTTGTTGTTTCATTTACTTTCTTGATTAAATATGTATTCCTCTCTTCTGCTAGGTTTAGTGTGGAAGTGTTCCTCATTTCCTAACATGTGGTATCAAAGCTTGATTTAAAAATATTGGATATGAGCTAAATCCTAGGTTCAATAAGAGTCCTAAGTCATAAGTATGTATAGATTGTGTTTAAATGATGGCGAGTAGCTCGAGAATAGAGATCAAAAAATTCAATGGTCAGAATTTTAAGATTTGGAAGCTCAAAATTGAAGATCTCCTTGTAGACTGAGAATAATGGGAAATAGTTTGTCCAGGTACCATTCCAACCAGTATGTCGACGAAAGAATAAGAGAAACTCAACAGAATCTTAAGGCAATGAGTATGATTCAAATTTGTCTTACAGATTCAGTACTGTTGAATGTCTTAGGAGAAGATTCGACCAAGAAATTGTGGGACAAGTTGGGGATCTTGTACCAGTCAAAATCTCTGGTAAATAAGTTGTTTCTCAGAAAGAAATTGTATCTTTTGAGGATGAGTGAGGGAAGTTCGGTGAATGAGAATTTAAATGCACTTAATACCATTATAATTCATTTATCCTCTGTGGATATTAAAATCACTGAGGAGGATAAATGTATTAGACTATTATGTTCTTTTCCACACTCTTGGGATAGCTTAGTGACTAATCATGGCTATAGGGATTAATTCAACCACATTAGTGCTAGAAGATGTGGTTTCATCTCTATTGTTAGAAGAAATGATAAGGAAGAACATGGAAGGATTGACCAAAGATGCATTAGTGGTGAGAGGTTGTCTGATTGACAAAGATAAAGGAAAATTATCTAGTAGAAGGTCTAAGTCAAAGGGTAGATCTAAATACCCTATTTAGTCAATGAGAAGGTGTTGAAAATGTGGTAAAGATGGGAATTACAAAAGGGAATGCAAGTCGAAGGAAATGGAAGTAAGTGCAGGATCCGATGAGAAGGAGTCGACTAAGAGAAAGATGACTCTAGATAAGGGAGGAAATGTGTACCTAGCATTGACCAATACATATTCGGATCAATATTTTTGGTTGATCGAACTAGAAGCATCCTTTCATATGACACCACATAGAGAATGGTTCTGTGAATATGAACAATATGACGGAGGATATGTGTTCTTGGGTGACAACTCGACAACCAAAATTGTTGGATGAGGAAGATTTCAACTGATACTATAGGATGGGAGGAGTAGAAACCTTTCAAGTGTGCTACACATTCTGATCCGGATTATTTTAGGAAAAAAATGACAGAAGATATATTACAATGAAATACTCATGAAAATTGCCAAAAACAGAGAAATACAACAATACTTGATTTCTATTAATGAAAGAATTGTAAAGAGACTGTAAAAATACAGAGTGCAAGAATCACTAGAATGGCGACAGATTTATCTCTGAGAAGAGATGTGATGAATATGCTCATTCACAGGAAGATGATTACAATGAGGCTTTGAAGGCCTTTTTATGATAAACATGAATTCCAAAACCCTAGACATCCAAAATCCTAACCCTAGAAGATGAAATGCCAAAATTCATGTGGGCCCCATTTGGGTAAGTTGGTACATTAAATTCCTGGGTTCGTATCTTTTTCATATGATCTTCATTTTAGAAGCGTGATAGCCCGTAGGAAAGGTATTTTCAAGAACTACGCATTACGCCATCAAAATCTGACTCCGTCTGCATTTTGACCGTGGCAAGCCAAAAAAACATTGTTTAGGGCCCCAAAACAACCTTGGAAGTACAACAAGATGTGTTGACATGAAAACATACAAAATAAGACAGTTGGATTAGGTGGGAGGCCACCAGTATCCACCTAGAATATTTGTAGGGCTCCAGACAACCCCGAAAATGTAGAACCCACAATTACAAAGAAGTACAAAAGAACGTGTTGAGCTAAAGAATAAAAAGAGGAGCTAGTTGGAACAGGTGGGTGGCCACCAATATCCACCTGGATCACATTCTGAGTTTGGAAAGAAACATGATATTTGTCAGAAAGATGAGTGATGCATGGGTGTACACTCTATTTCAGAAGGAGACATGCAAGATGGTCATAGGTGCGATGGTCTTAATGAAAGGAGTTTAGATTGGAACCATATAAAAGTTATTAGAGAATGACGACTTGAATGGATGTAACAACATCATTGTTCCTGAACTCAACTCGAATTCAAATCGGGTTGAGTCGATTCAACCCGACTCAAAAATTCATTGTAAATTTGACCCGACCATGCTATGGCACGAGAGGATGGGATATATTGGAGAGACAAGGGCAAAGGGGATTCTAGAACTGGTTCATAGTGATGTGTTTGGCCCTGTTTCAGTGCCTTCACTTGGTGGATCCCTATATTATGTCTCCTTCATATATAATGTTTCCAAGAAGACATGGATATATTTCATGAGGAAGAAAACATAGGTTTTCGAGAAATTCAAAGAGTTTAAATCTCTTGTAGAAAACCAGACAGAAAAGAAGATTAAGGTGTTGAGAATTGACAACGGTGGCAAATTTTGTGGAAACGAATTTGATCATTTCTGCAAGTAGTGTGGAATAGAATTCCAAATTACCACACAATATACCCCACAACAAAATGGAGTTGTTGAGAGAATGAATAGAACAATTATAGACAAGGAAAGGAGCATGCTCAGTGGTGTTGGGCTCGCAAAAGAATTTTGGACAGAAGCAGTCAACACTACAAAATATCTAGTGAATACATCTCATTCGTCGGCGCTAGTCGACATGACTCCACATGAGGTATGGTCTCATAAGAATCTTTTGGTTTCACATATAAAAGTATTTGGTTGTGATGCATTTTTGTATGTTCCCAAGGAAAAGAGGAGCAATATGGACAAGAAAGCAGTCAAGTGTGTCCAAGCCTAAAGATATGGTTCAAACAGATAATGATCTAGAGAAAGTGTGGTTTTAACTAAGGAATGAAGAAGTTGATTCAGATGATTGGACTGTATCAGATATAGAGGTTGAACAACTGACTCTAGTTGTAAGAAGGTCAGAACGAGTGACAAAACCAATAAAAAGGTATAGTCTTCCCAACTTTTGTTCCTCATTCATGTTAACTACCACCGATGAGGAGCCCAAGTCAGTTAAGGAGGTAGTCGACTCAGCAAAGGGAAAAATCTAGAAGGACATTATGGTCGAAGAGATGGAATCCTTACACAAGAATGAGATGTGGGACTTAGCTGGATTTCCTAGTAGAAGAAATCATGTCAGTAGAAAATGGGTATTCAATAAGAAGATAAACGTCGAAGGTCAAGTCTAGAAATTCAAAGCTCGACTGGTAGGAAAAGGATATCCCAAATAGAAGGAGTCGACTTCTGTGAGATTTTTTCCCCTGTTGCAAAATTAAGTTCCATTAGAGTATTAATGTCTCTAGCTTCATCATTTGATATAGAAATAGAACATATGGATGTGAAGACAACATTCCTACCTGGGAACCTGGAAGAAGAAATCTACATAAAACAACCTAAAGGATTTGTAGTAGAGGGAAACAAAGATCTGGTGTCCAAACTGAAAAGATCCCTTTATGGTCTAAAGCAATCACCAAGGATGTGGTAGAAAAAGTTCGATGCATACATCCTTAGTTTTGGATTTGTGAGAAGAAAAGATGATCACTACATATATTCCAAATAAGAAGGTGGGTGTTTCATAGATGTATCATTGTATGTTGATGGCATATTGTTGATTAGAAACATCATGAATGTAATAAAGGAGGTGAATAAGAAGCTACCCTCCAAGTTAGACATGAAAGATATTGGTGTAGTGAACTTCATTCTGGGAATGTATATCAAGAGAGATCGAGCATCTAGAAATCTCTGGTTGAACCAGAAGAAGTATATTGAAACAGTTTTGAAATGTTTCGACATGCACGATTGCAAACCTGTGAAGGTGCCAATTCTTATGGGAGAAAGGCTAATTGTTGAAAAGTGTCCAAAGACACAAGAGTAAATAGAGGACATGGAACATGTTCCCTATATAAGTGTTGTTGGTAGTCTAATGTATGCGATGGTATGCACTCAACTAGACATTTCCCATGTAGTGGGAGTGTTGAGCAGATACATGTCAACACCTAGAAAGGAGAACAAGACAACTGTCAAAAGAGTATTCAAGTATTTATGTGGCACAAAAGACTATGTTATATGCTACCAAGGAAAGCACAATGAATTAAATGTGCATGGATTCGTCGACGCCGACTATGTTGGACATCTGGATCGACAAAGGTTGACCAGTGGATATGTGTTCAAAATGTTCGGTGGAGAAATCAACTGGATGAGTAAGTGACAAACGATAGTATCCTTGTCAACAACAGAAGTTGAATACATTGCAGCCACTCATGGAAGTAAAGAAGTAGTATGGCTGCAACGAATGTGTTCATGAATCGGATTTGAGCAAAGAGCTATGAAGATAAGTTGTGATAGTCAAAGCATAATATTTATGGAAAAGAACCCAACTTATTGATGTACAATACCATTTCATAAGAGACATGGTAGAAATAAACAAGGTGTTGCTAAATAAAGTAGACACATTGGAAAACATAGCAGACTCTTTGACCACATCAGTGAGTGTTGTGAAGTTATCTTGGTGCATAGAGGAAATGGGCATTGCTTCCCTGGGTCTCTGAATGAGAGTTCAAGAATATCCTGGTTTCAACAAAGAAAACAATAAGTGGGAGAATGATGGTTTGTTACATTCTTTGCAGTGAAAGTCTAGTCAAGGTGGATCGATTGACAGTTGAAATCAAAGGAATCAACAACAAGTCAAAGGTCAAGGTGGTTTGATCGAGTAAATTTGAAGTTGAATATATTGAAAAAAATTCGAATAGGTCAACTGAAAATAGGTTGAAAGATGAGCGCGTAGCAACTGAATAAAGACTGAATGTAGGGCGACCGGTAGTCAACTGGTATTCGACTTGGTAGTCGACTGATCAGGGGATCAAATTTTGCTCAGATTTCAAAGTGCTCAAAATTTGACAAAAACAGTGCCATTGCGTCCGTCTCATCTTCCTGATTCTGGCGGTATATTTACTTTGTCAAACGGAGTCCGTATGGAGAAGATATCGCAATCTGTTCGCCAAGCCAAACAGGCAAAAATTTGATGCCGACTGTACCTGTCCGTACAGTCCGTACAATCCATACGGTCTGATGTGGCAGGGTCGTACAGTCCATACGATGACGTTTTAGGTGGATGACGTGGCAAGCATTCATTGGTTAGCAGTTGGTGAATCATGGAGTGACACATGTCCTTTGGTGGCGAATGATGTGAGGACATGTGGCCCAATCCGTGGGCGCCACATGTCCCTAGTTGACTGGTTAATGGTTGTTGTATAAAATATATGGGAGTCCGCGGGGTTCGACCCCGGGACCTCCCCCCACAGCATAGAGCCTTCGCACGACCGTCCGACCATTGGGCCACGGGGTATTGTTTGTTATATATACCAATTTGAATATATTTAAATTTATGTATTGTGACCGTTGGTGGGGGGTTGGGTCGGGGCTTAGCCCTGGCCTGTGGTCCTTTGTATCAACGCATATGACCATGCCTTTTGCGCGGGGTTATAACAGATTGCACGCGGGTTTAAAACATGTAGCCCGTGGTTTTGTTTAACAACCATATGACCGGTGTATAATGTGCGTGGGAGGGAGTTACACAGTTGTGTAACCAGCTAACCACTTTTTATCCTAGCGCACGGTCACATGCCCATACGCCCAAGTGTTGAGGTGGTTAGGGGTTGGCGCACCCTTAACCGTTCTACGGTTTGCACCGTTGGCGCGGTTGCGCCCGGTGCTGGGTTTTTACGCCATATAATGCGTGTGAGTTAGGTTCAATCAGAAAGGGGTGTGTTTTGTAGATGCAGAGACAGCAAGCTTGAAGGAGGGACTTCCAGGAGGCCTATCTTTCTCATTTTTCGACCGATTGAGGTGCCGAAAGAGCCCAGACAAGGGTTTTGGGATGTTGGGAAGCCTTGGAGCAGTCGGTTTGTCATTTTGAGTATTGTAAGACATGTTTTTTAGCACTTTTAAGCAATTAATAATAGTAAACCATTGGAAGCTGGACCAGGAGATGTAGCCCATAAGAGGGGTGAACTCCTTTATCAAATTGTTGTGTTTATGTGCTTATGTTCAATGATTATGTTGTTGTCTATGTGTAATTTGCATAAGTAATCCTTTAATTTATGTG
>ML780833.1:458058-540786 GCA_009831015.1 Picea engelmannii
AGAACTGCAGGAAGACACCATCCTTGACAGGAGGATGCGAACTTCGAAGCGAGGAAATGTGGAGTATTTGCGAGTTGGTCTTAAAGGGATGAATCCAAGCAAGGCCAAGTGGATTGAGGTTGGAAGGGTGAGGGAACTATACCTTCATCTTCACATAGACTGAGATAGTCTTTTGGAGGTCCAAAAGCTTCCCAATGGGGAGGTGTGATCAGGGGATCAAATTTTGCTCAAATTTCAAAATGCTCGGAATGCGACGAAAATAGTGCCATTGCATCCGTCTCATCTTCCTGATTCCAGCGATATATTTACTTTGTCAAACGGAGTCCGTATGGAGAAGATATCGCGATCTGTTCGCCAAGCCAAACAGGCAAAAATTTGATGCTGACTGTACCTGTCCGTACAGTCCATACAGTTCGTACAGTCTGATGTGGTAGGGCCGTACAGTCTGTATGATGACGTGTTAGGTGGATGATGTGGCAAGCATTCATTGGTTAGCAGTTGGCGAATCATGGAGTGACACGTGTCCTTTGGTGGCGAATGATGTGAGGACACGTGGCCCAATCCGTGGGTGCCACGTGTCCCTCGTTGACTAGTTAATGGTTGTTGTATAAAATATATGGGAGTCTGCTAGGTTCGACCCCAGGACCTCCCCCCACAGCATAGAGCCTTTGCACGACTGCCCGACCATTGGGCCACGGGGTATTGTTTGTTATATATACCAATTTGAATATATTTAAATTTATGTATTGTGACCATTGGTGGGGGGTCAGGACGGGGCTTAGCCCCGGCCCGCGGTCCTTTGTATCAACGCATATGACCATGCCTTTTGCGCGGGGTTATAACGGATTATGCGCGGGTTTAAAACATGTAGCCCGTGGTTTTGTTTAACAACCATATGACCGGTGTATAATGTGCGCGGGAGGGAGTTACACAGTTGTGTAACCAACTAACCACTTTTTATCCTAGCGCGTGGTCACATGCCCATACGCCCAGGTGCCGAGGCGGTTAGGGGCTGGCGCGCCCTTAACCGTTCTACGATTTGCACCATTGGCGCGGTTGCACTTGGTGTTGGGTTTTTACGCCATATAATGCGTGTGAGCCAAGTTCAATCAAAAAGGGGTGTGTTTTGTAGATGCAGAGACAGCAAGCTTGAAGGAGGGACTTCCAGGAGGCCTATCTTTCTCATTTTTCGACTGATTGAGGTGCCAAAAGAGCCCAAACAAGGGTTTTGGGACACTGGAAAGCCATTGGAGCAGTCGGTTTGTTAGTTTGAGCATTGTAAGACATGTTTTTTAGCACTTTTGAGCAATTAATAATAATAAACCATTGGAAGCTGGACCAGGAGATGTAGCCCATAAGAGGGGTGAACTCCTTTATCAAATTGTTGTGTTTATGTGCTTATGTTCAATGATTATGTTGTTGTCTATGTGTAATTTGCATAAGTAATCCTTTAATTTATGTGTTGCAAATTGATCCATTTTCTTTAAACACATAACATTTACTTGCAATAAGTTTTCAAGTTTTTCAAGTCTTCTTCATTTTTAGATCATCGACTGTAATAGAATCCCAAGATTCGCGATATTTGTAGCCAATGATCTGTAATCATTTTTGGGTTCCTTTAGTTATGGTTTTTCCTACTTTAAATCCTATAAATAAGGTATGTTGTAATATTGTAAGATGATGATGAATCAATGAATAATCAATAGTATATTCATAGGATAGGTTGTTGGTCATGCAAATGTAAGCCAAATTGGCTACAAGTTTGTTCTTTTGTATTGAAATATTGTTTAGGGGTAGACCAAGGTTATACATGCAACCTTTTATTATGAATGAATAAGACAACAAGAGAGCAGAACGCTCAAGGAATGTTGGTTTTCCCATTTGTGTTTCCAAGGTAAAATCTCTATGTACTATGTGTTTGCTTTGTCATTTACTTTCTTGATTAAATATTTCTTCCTCTCTTCTTCTAGGTTTAGTGTGGAAATGTTCCTCATTTCCTAACAAAACTAATGGTTTCCATTCACAAATTCCCTTCCTTTGCTTTGAAGGGAGGTAAGTTGTGAAAATGTACACAACATAGGAATTTGAATTAGTGTTGATTTCAAATTCCTCTATTTTTTGTATTTCCTTCTGATGGGCATCTGAATCAACATTTCCTTCACATTCCTCATTCTCCTCCAAACCAAAGTCTTAATGATGAAGCACTCCTAATTTTATTTGCAATGTTGGCACATGTTAGTAGTGTTATGTCCAAGGAAGAGTCAAATCCCCTTCTATCGATCACTCTCTAGATAAACCTCTAAGGATGTCTAAAAAAATTAGGTGCAGTGTAATTATGACAGTGAGACTAATAAATAAATAAAATAAAAACTTTACAGACGAAAAAATACCACCAAAAAAATAAATTAACATAGATCTATTTTAAAACTAGCTGAATTTCTTATATGCTTCCATGCTCATTCCCTATGTTGTTTTAAGAGTGAATATACATGCCAAACCAAATTTTTCATGATGAAGCACTCCTACTTTTATTTGTGATGTTGGCACATGTTAGTAGTTTTATGTCTAGGGAAGAGTAAAATTCCCTTCAATTGATCACTCTCTAGATAAACCTCTGAGAATGTCTAAAAAATGAGATTCATTGTAATTATGATGGTGAGACTAATAAATAAAAGAAAACCATTTACAGGGGAAAAAATCCCACCAAAACAATAAATTAACATAGATCTATTTTAAAACCAGTTGAATTTCTTATATGCTTCCATGCCCATTCCCTATATTGTTTTAAGAGTGAATATACATGCCAATTTGTTTGAGAAAGTGTTAAAACAAGCCACCAATAAGGATGCATTGAGTAGGAATATATATCATTTTCATTCAATTGAAATAGCCATCATTGAGAGAGTTTTATTTTCCCTTGCACATAAGTTTCTCAATCTCATGAGGGCTTTGGCATTGCCAATCATTTCCTTCCCATACTTTGTATTAAAGACTTGCACAAAGTGGTTCACCAATCTATTTTTAAAATATTCCCCTCCCAAATAATTTGTTATCACCAACAATGAACTTCACCCAAAAAATTAAAGCTTTCCATTGTCAAAAGTGAAACATTAGAAGTACCCCCACCCAAATAAAAAATGAGAACATAGATATCACCATCAATATTATCCTTGTTGTCCAATCCACAAGCAAGGGAAGCAACAATGGGCTTGTTCATGATTCTCATAACATTCAAGAAAACAATGAGGCCAACATCCTTGGTTGCCTGCCTCTGAGAATCACTGAAACAAGAAGGAACAATGATGACAACATTCATCACCATCATCCTAAGATAAGATTTGGCACTCTCCATATTCCAAATAGATGGTCTAAATCTAGGAGCAAAAGGAGGTCGGAAAAGGTACAAAAAGTTTTCCAAAGCGTATCTTAGGACCACGGTGACAATTTGCAAAATGATTTGTACCTATTCTAATTGTAATACAAGAAATTGAGAGAAAGACTGATTTGTTAGACAATATTTTAATTTCCAAAATACAATTAACACTCGTGCCTTTGGAAGTCAAAAGCTAAAATCATTTGGATGGTGTGGCTAAACATCAAATGGATTTTTATTTTATTTATAAATTTCTTGATACCTATCAGTAGGTATGAAACAAAGCCATCTTTTTAAAACTTTGAGTTCTTTAAGAATACATGTAAAGGTTGACACTATTAATTTCTCTATTGATATTATGTGGTTGTATATTAGGTAGCATCAAATCTAGTCTTAAGTGTTACGAACTTATCATTATCACCTTATTGTTATCACTATCCTTTTTGGATCTTGGAGTAGTGTTGGTTGCCCGAAACAACCCCCTTCTTTTTCTTTAATCAAAATCTAGGGTCCCTCTAAATTTTACTTGGATTCTTCGTTTGTTTCCCTTTGACTTGATTGGATTGGTATTGGTTTGCTTTGTTTCGATGTTGGTTTGAGTTTATATTCTTTTCTTTTGTTTGGTTTGAATTTCATGAAATTCAAATGCCATTTTGTTATGCTTTCTACAGAGTTTTGATGTTGATGGACGAGCTTCATAATTTGGGAGTTTGTTATTACCTCTTCCTTATTGGATTTATCTGCTATGAGAATGGCTTGGTTGAAGACATGGATTAATAACAATGATTTTATAGGAAGAAAACTTATTGTGACACATCTTTTCTATGACATTTGTTCACATTTGATCAAATTTTAATGAAGGAGAGACGAGCATAGAAATATTAATTTAAACGAAAACATTAATTTTTATCAACTATTTACTTTTGTTTAAATTATGATTATGTTTTTGTATTTTGCTCATTAGCAAATTTGACTATTCTGAATAATGGGTTCAATACTTCATCAAATACTATCTTGGTTGGTTTCTCATTTTCACAAAATCATTTGCTAGGTTTAATTAATTAAATTATTTTGTCATTTTGCATCTCATTTCAAAATAAAAATAAAAATTATCTATCATTTGTTTGATTTTGTGGCAACCCAAAATTAATATTTTTCTCCTCTCCATCAACTTGAAGCTTCTAGAATTTTAAGATCATATTTGAAAGGAAAATATAACCAATATTTGTTTACAACTTATAGTTAGCTTTTAGTTTAAATTCATTTTAATTTTATCATTCTAGATTTTGTTTTATTCACAATTTTAATATTTAGGTTATTAAATTGGTTTATTTTTGTTTCACAAGTTTCTATTATCAGATATTTGGTACGGATTTGATCATGGTTTGATTTTCTTATCTAAATACATTCAAGATAATTGATCCAAAAATAACATTGGATTGTTGCAAATAATTTATGAGCAACAACAAATAAGATTTGGAAATGCATTCAAGAACAGATAAACAATTTTGCGGGACTAATTGCAGCCAAACCTCGAGGAATCTCAAGAAACGGCTGGAAACCCATCTGCAGAACGGGAAAAATTATCTTAATCACAAGACTTTTCCCAAACAAATGCATGATTTGAGAGATATTGTGGTTTCTTTCTGAGGTAAATTTTAGGTGGCGGAAATTGTTAGTGACGCCCAGACTGTTCATTCATTGCATAAATATATGAGAAAGTTCAGATCCACAGGGAGATAAAATAAATTTAGAGGAGTATTTTATCTTTTTTTTTGTATATTATTTATGTTGTAAACTTTTTATTTTCAAAAGAAGTAATAGATGGTTGGAATTTTTGGGAGAATGGACCAGTATTTTCGAAGAAGAATATGAAATTATAGATTGCTTAATGGATTTTGTCCTATGAGTAAAAGGGTTTTGTTTTCATTATAATATTTTTTTATTATGGTTCATATTCTTTGAATAATTGATTATGCCTTGATTTAAATTAGCTTTAGTCTGTTTTATCAATACATCATTAATTGCTATCATTTATGTATTAATTTTGTCAATCTTTAACAATCTATTATCCCAATTATCTTGGTCTTTGTGATTGTATTATTTTGATACAAATCTTGTATTATATTGAGTTTATTCATATAATTCAGATTTGTAAAGATATAATTGTTCAATTGAGATTTTTCTTGTTGTTGATTAGTCTATTATATCTTCACTGAGAATCGTGATTTGAAAGTTGTTCTTTCTGCATTTTAAATAAGATTTAAATTGTCAGTCAAAGTTATTTTCATCTTGACATTGTCACAATCTTATAATTACACAACCTTCTACTATAGATTCCTCTTAACAGACAGGTTCTTGGAGCAACGTTATACAGGAAGGCACAACCAAAAGTTCTATTTAAATACTAGCCAGTCATAGGTTAATGATTTTCTATTTGTTTTGATTTATATTTTGTGAATGTAAATTAACATTTAAGCTTAAATACTTTGCTTATTTAAGTTAAAACATTATTATTTACATTCATTTATTTTCCTTTTTTTTTTAGTTTCAAGGTTAAAATTAGATTAGTAGTATGTTCTGGATCTATTTCATTTTTCCTAAGATTCAGTTCTCTTGTACAACCTTAGTTTACAAGGTTTCTCGTAAATCTTGCACACGTTTATTTGTATATGTTGTATATAAAAGTGAGAATAGTGAACGTATAAAGTAGGTCTTCGTTAATGCATAGTTAGTTATTTTATTTTCATAGTTTAGATTAGATCTCTTTATCAGCTAACAAAGTCGTTAAACCCGTCAGGGGTATTTATTTCAAATGGCTTGGGTTATTTAGACAACCTCGGACTAGACTATTCCCTTCCAGTTGACGGTGTGTCATAAACTCCCATCAACAAATGGCGCTAGAAGGAGGGAAAAGGTAAATTTAATGATTACATGTTTTACCCCTCAGCCCGTCATAATTCTAGATTTATAAATTCTTCTTCTGTGTCATCTTGAAATGCACTAGAAGGCAGGCCAGACTGACAAGATGGCCTTGCCGAGTATTTATTTAGAATGTATTTAATCTTTCATGGCTCTTTCCCAAACCATTGTGTTGGAACATGCTTTCCATTTGTCATTACCTGTTATTCCCAACAAGACATTTTCTCGCTTGTCCAAACTCACCTTTGATGGCGAGGGGAATGTATCGGCAAAAGACCATCTTAACAAGTTTTGGTGTAAGTGCATCAAGCATGATATTTATGATTTAAAGGTTTTATGTAGATTGTTCGCTTTCACTTTCACGGGTCGGATTAAACATTGGTTTGAGTCTTTTCCAGCATATTACATTGTTGATTGGTTTCAATTTGTAGAGGAATTTTTAGACGCATTTGAAATTTATGATTACAATTGATTATGTGAAGAATTTTATTCTCTACTAATCAATGATGATTCATCTCCAAAAGAATTTTCAACAAGAATCCATCATGTTCTCTATAAATTTCATCTTTATGACATGTCATTTGTACTAAATCTCCTCTCGGATGTTTGCACCCCTTTCCTCAATCCATATTCAATCATGAATGATGAATCAGTTACAAATCCTAAACAAGCTAAATTTTGTTTGCAGGATGAGAGGAATCCATCAGAAAATATTGAACACACAAGGGAGGTAGAATATATTGAAGATGTTCTCACTAATAATAAAATTGTTTTTTCATTTGAACCATTGCATCTTCAATCCTCAACTATCGTGAAGGGAGATTTTATTGTGGGTCTAGGTATATTTCCATGTTCTTCTAACTCTTGCTCTAATCAGTTCTTAGATTCAAATATTGAAGAACACTTAGGTGATGAAAATGATCTTAAGTATTCTAACATTCCAATGAAACAAATTAGAGATGCAGATCTGCAATTGGAAGAAGAAACCTTAAACCTTCATCCAAAAATCGTACTTTATCCACATGAAATATTAGATGTTTGTCATGAAAGTTTTGAATTATCTATCATATAGGAGGAAAATTTAGATGATCATATTATGTTGAAGTATTTATCACCCAAACATAGTGAAAGTATTAAGTCAAGTGAAGAGGAATGTCTTGAGAATACCATTGTTAATTATCACAGCTCAAGAGAATCTTTTCATGTGCTCATTTCTAATTCATTTCACTCTTTATATATCAATCTCTTCTTAGATTCTAGTGTGCATGATATTTTACACATGGTGTCTTACTCTTTTCCATCACAATCTGATCTTTTCGATGTGCCAAAATTTGGTGAAATTAATTTCAAACATAACATTTATGAAGTTGGATTTGACGCTCTTTCACTTTCATCACTCGCATGGGAAAAATATATGTTTCAAGATCATTTTACATGATTTATTTTTTAAAAATACAATGCACTCATTCTTATGGAGATCAAATATTCTACATTGCATATTCATTCTTTGATTAGTTCAAATTTTAATTATTATGCTTCATGTTTTGAAACGATTCATCTCATCACAAGAAGTGTTCAAACCAGTAATCCAATTGATGTCATGAATCCTCTTATGATGTGTTCCCCATTGACATATTTAGTTCTTCGAAGTCATAGTTTGCATTCTAACTTTTATGACAGGATCTTAGAATGGCTTGAGGATTCATATCTAAAAAAACTTCATAATAAAGATAATTGTGTGCTTTCCTTGTTTCTACCTAAATATCTAGGAGGTAAGCATGAAATGATTTTTTTAGGTCCTCCATGTGAAGAAATTGATGAACACTTGGATAATTGTTAAAAGGATGGGGCGCTTCGGCCTTGGATGATGGTTATGTCAGGTCCCCATAATATTGACAAATTTTCCAAACTCACTTACATTCTTCCATGCCATTATGACCCATATCACGACAAGATTACAGAATGGCTAGAGGATTCATACATCCAGAATGTTCAAGGGAATGGTAAGGTCATGTTTTCTTTGTTTCTAAATGATGATTATAAAGGTAAGTATGATGTATTTTTTTCATATTTCTATATACTACCATTCTTGTTACTAATATTCTATTTTGTTTTCATTGCAGGATTGGAGTTACTCTGATGGTTACATTGGAAGCATGACTTCACTTAGTATTTTGATTTGTCTAGTAGTTAGAGTAGGTTTAGGAATAGGTTTCCTTTAGTTTTCTTTCTCACTGTTTTTTTTTGTAATAATGCAGTTATGAACACAAGTGGGTACACTAAGAGAACCATAATATGAATTTTGTCAAGGAAGTCCACTTTAATCATTTTCTCTTTGCTTTTCATTGAATATTTATTTTCAAAAACGCATTATCATCATGGAAATTTTAAAATGGAAAGTGAAGAGATAAGTAAATTTGAACTATCAATTCACCTGAATTCAACCCTAACCCAAGGTGCCACCAGTAAGACTGCACTCATCTTAATAGGAATTTTTTTGTTTTCTTTAATCTATGAATAATCTCACATCTCATGAAACATTATCTTAAGGAAGGAACCTTCCTATACATGAGACTTTATATGATTTAGTTCTTCCTTTGTTTTACAATGGGAAGATAGTAGATCCAAAAGCTCGAGCTTATCTTTGGACAAAATCATTTTTTGAAAGTGTGCTTTTGTTGTTTTGATTTGTTTGTTTCGTTGTACTTCTAATTTTGATTTCTTTCAATGAAAACTTATTTGGTTTGTTGAATGCTATTTATTTTCTAATTTTGAGTGAGTCTTTTCTTTATTGTTTGTCTATATTTATGGTTCAATAACTTTGTTGTTTGAAACTTATCACCATATGGAAATATTATTCAAAATATTATACCACTTGTTGGTCTCCAAATAACCTGAGATAGTCCAAATCTAGTCTTGAAGTAAAATTTGTCTCAACTCTATTAGATAATTTTTTCGATTTTTACCATTATTCTTTCCCTTCAACATTCTTTTAAGGCATTATCTCTGAAATTTGGAGTGATCTATGGTTATCGTGACTATTATAAGACTTTTTACACCATCCTAGTCCTTAAGGGACATTTTGTTTTTGCTTCCCCATCTTCTAGATAATCTCTTATTTAGAGAATAAAATCAAATTACGTGATTGGATCACCTGTGAGCTTGAAATAATGAAGCATAAAGTTTCTAATTGAGGGTTGGAAGGTCTCATCACGAGTCGATTCATCATGACCATTGAAAATTTACATAAGTGACATTACCGTTTCTAGTCACCAAGCTAGGGTAGTGGCCTTCAGTCTTCCCAACTGAAGGACAAGAGGTCTCATCATGAACCGGCTTGCTCACCTCCATGGATTTTTGTGGATGACATTGTTGCTAGTTGGTCATCAAGCCAGAGAAGTGACTTTCAGTAAGTCACCAAAATGCCAAAAGAATAAAACTTAATAATTCTAGGAATGATCCATCATGCGTGCTTAAACTATTAGATGGGATCAAGGTGATCGGATAGGTTAAAATGAAACCCTGCCAAGGCTATGAACGCCTGCTGGCAGCAGTGGCTCTGCATGTGGTATTGAAGTTCTTTTCTTAAAACTATCATGACCCATTGGTGAAACAATAGTTAAGATTTTAATTCTTTACAAGACATTTCCCCTAAATTCATGAACTATGGTAACATCAATATATATATGTCTGCAGAGCTAATATCAATACTATATAGACCAGACAAGGGATTTTCTTAAGGAAATTTGAAGATCGGACATCTTGGTACGTCTTACTATAAATCCTCATAATGATATGTTTTGAATCAATGCAGAGATAACTACTTCACCCAGTGAGTCGCCATTTGTTGGTTGCCTGCAACAACCCCCTTCTTTTTCTTTAATCAAAATCTAGGGTCCCACTAAATTTTACTTGGATTCTTCATTTGTTTCCCTTTGACTTGATTGGATTGGTATTGGTTTTCTTTGTTTCGATGTTGGTTTGAGTTTATATTATTTTCTTTTGTTTGGTTAGAATTTCATGAAATTCAAATGTCATTTCATTTTTCTTTCTACAGAGTTTTGATGTTGATAATTTGGGAGTTTGTTATTACCTCTTCCTTATTGAATTTATCTTCTATGAGAATGGTTTGGTTGAAGACATGGATTAATAACAATGATTTTACAGGAAGAAAGATTATTGCGACACATATTTTCTATGACATTTGTTAACATTTGATCAAATTTGAATGAAGGAGAGACAAACATAGAAATATTAATTTAAACAAAAACATTAATTTTTATCAACTATTTACTTTCGTTTAAATTATGATTATGTTTTCGTATTTTGCTCATTAGCAAGTTTGACTATTTTGAATAATGGTTTCAATACTTCATCAAATAATATCTTGGTTGGTTTTTCATTTTCACAAAATCATTTGGTAGGTTTAATTAATTAAATTATTTTTTCATTTTGCATCTCATTTCAAAATAAATAAAAAATTATCTATCATTTGTTTGATTTTGTGGAAACCCAAAATTAATATTTTTCTCCTCTCCATCAACTTGAAGCTTCTAGATTTTTAAGATCATATTTGAAAGGAAAATATAACCAATATTTATTTACAACTTATAGTTAGCTTTAGTTTAAATTCATTTTAATTTTACTGTTCTAGATTTTGTTTTATTCACAATTTTTATATTTAGGTTATTAAATTGATTTATTTTTGTTTCACAGGTTTCTATTATCAAATATTAGGTACGGATCTGATCATGAATTGATTTTCTTATCTAAATATGTTCAATATAATTGATCCAAAAATAAAATTGGATTGTTGCAAATAATTTATGAGCAACAACAGATAAGATTTGGAAATGTGTTTAAGAACAAACAAATGATTTTGTGGAACTAATTTCAGCCAAACCATGAGGAATCTCAAGAAACTGTTGAACACCCATCTGGAGAATGAGCCAATTTAGTTTACTCGTGAGATTTTTCCCAAACAAATGTGCAATTTGAGAGATATTGTGGTTTCTTTCCGAGGAAAATTTCAGGTGGCGGAAATTGTTAGTGATGCCCAGACTATTCATTCACTGCATAAATATATGAGAAAGTTCAGAGCCACAAGGAGATAAAAGAAATTCAGAGGAGGATTTTATCCTTTCTTTTGTATATTATTTATTTTTTAAATTTTTTCTTTTCAAAAGGAGTAATGGATGGTTGGAATTTTTGGGAGAATGTACCAGTTTTTTCAAAGAAGAATATGAAATTCTAGATTGCTTAATGGCTTTTGTCCTCTGAGTAAAAGGGTTTTGCTTTCATTATAATATCTTTTGATTATGGTTCATATTCTTTGTGTAATTGATCATGCATTGATTTAATTTACCTTTAGTCTGTTTTATCAATACATGGTTAATTTCTATCATTTATGTATTAATTTTGTCAATCTTTAACAGTTTATTATCCCAATTATCTTGCTCTTGGTGATTGTATTATTTTGATACACATATTGTATTATATTGAGTTTATTCATGTAATTCGGATTTGTAAAGATATAATTGTTCAATTTTGATTTTTCTTATTGTCGATAAGTCTATTATATCTTCACTAAGAATCATGATTTGAAAGTTGTTCTTTCTGCATTTTTAATAAGATTTAAATTGTCAGTCAAAGTGATTTTCATCCTAACATTTTCACAATCTTATAATTACACACCCTTTTTCTATAGATTCCTCTTAACAAACAAGGTTTTGGAGCAACATTATACGGGAAGGCACAACCAAAAGTTCTCTTTAAATACTGATCAGTCATAGGTTAATATTTTCTATTTGTTTTGATTTATATTTTGTGAATGTAAATTAACATTTAAGTTTAAATACTTTGTTTATTTAAGTTAAAACATTATTATTTACATTCATTTATTTTCCTTTTTTTTTTAGTTTCAAGGTTAAAATTAGATTAGTAGTATGTTCTAGATCTATTTAATTTTTCTAAGATTCGGTTCTCTTGTACAACCTTAGTTTACAAGGTTTCTCATAAATTGTGCACATGTTTATTTGTATATGTTGTATATAAAAGTGAGAATAGTGAATGTATATAGTAGGTCTTCGTTAATGCATAGTTAGTTATTTTATTTTCATAGTTTAGATTAGATCCCTTTATCGGTTAACAGAGCCATTAAACCCATCAGGGGTACTTATTACAAACAACTTGGGTTATTTAAACAACCTCGGACCAAACTATTCCCTTCTAGTTGATGGTGTGTCATAAACGCCCGTCAACAAGTACTAGATGACCTAAAAAATGAATACCTTAGAGGCATCTTACTTCTTTCACAAGTAAGGTTCATATTTGAGATGTTTTTTAGATAACTTTTAGAGTTAAAGAAATACATATCTTGATTGAAAAAAATTACATGGGTTAGCATATAAAATCTAAATGAACTATGCAAATGCAAAATAAATTTGAATATTCTGCAACATGTGGTAGTGAAATTAATATGGAAGAGGACACTATTTTTAAGATGGGAGTTGCACTCGATTGATGACTTTTATGTCTTACATAAAATTGTTAGAAGGATAAGTTACAATTTGATATAGTATAGTATTTCAAGGTTGTTTTAGTAGAATTTTGGTGCATATTTTGGCCTAACAAGAAAATTGTAACTTAAGTTGCTTAGGAAACAAATTGGTTAAAGAAACAGATTTGGAAAGGCTATTATCATTGGAAAAGTGTTTACAGGGTGCCATAAAACTTGTCAATGTCATGAAGCTCCGAATGTTAGTAGAATGGTTCAATATTTTATTGGAGGTGAATTAGAATTTCAAAGGAATAGTGAGGATATGGATTCCTAACAAGCTTGGAGTTTTGTTTTAGCACTGAGCTTCCCCGTCTTAAAAAAAAAATGTATAATTTTGTTAACAACTTTGAATGGTGATCCAATCACAATTGGGAATTTTGTATTAGTTATTTTCATCATGCTAATTCTTGCTTGATTTTTGTAGGAGAAGATACTTCAAGAAAACATGGAGACAATCTCTTGTAAGTGATTGACTTTGGAGGCGCAAGACATGTGTACCCCAATTTGCATATATGTCAAACAAGTCTCATACAATGGAAACCTTGAATATAGCCCTACTATTCCAAACTGTGAAGTTGAGCTAAATCATTCCTCTTCAATGTTTTCAAATCCTGATAGAAAAACTAAAGTAGATAACTTAGAAGTTATAACACAAGATTTTTCAGGTGAAAATGGAAATGTAAAGAGTGTTGATATAGAGGTCCAACCTACTATTCATAATGAATCTACTAAAAATCCAAGTAACCCCTTTTCCATAGCATCCAGTACCTCTACGAACCAAGTTGTATAATGCAATGCATCTTTACTAAGTTCCATTAAGCAAATGAAGAGTGTCATAGAAAATGAAGGAAAGCGAAAAGAAATGGCAAGGTCAGGTTGCTTTCCATAGAATCCAATAAAACAAAGTAAGATATCATGATAATATCATGTGGTCAATAGTGAGTACATACAGTACAATCAAGCTAAAAACCCAAACAAGTAGATGCTCCATGCCTACAGGTGACATGGATGTATGATAATGATGATTAAGAGTCTCAATTTATTAAATTACAATGGATTCAACTTGTAATGTCCCCAAGGCCGAGCCCAGTTGTAAATATTGGTTATGAAATGAATTGTAAATATGTTTTATAGGCTGGTGAGCCAAGTTTATATAAGCTGGTGGGATTATGTGATTGTTAGGCCAGAGAGCCTAAGGGTTGAAGGCCAAGAGCCTGATTTTGTACATGTATCAATGCAGAACATTAATAAAATATAAACACCGCCGCATGCAGACCAACCACGATGAATGAGTGATGGGGGACTAAGCTTCCACATAGTGGGCAAGGGATTAGAGGCTGGAAGGTGGGAAGAGGGGTTAAGTGTTGATCCTAGGGGGCTAAGCCTAAGGGCTTAAGTCCTTGGGGAATAATATTTTAATATTATTCCAAAAGACATGTGAATAATATGTTTTATCCTAAGTTCTCTTTGGAAGGACAAGCAATGTCCAAATGGAGGGAATGCATGCTGAAGGAATGCATGCAGTTGCATGGGTGACAAGTGTCAACCCGGGCGCATGCAAATAAAATGGCTGAGATGAGCCGTGTTGGGGGTTCCTCCTCCATTCTACCCGACCATCTGAATGTGAACAGTCTGATCTCTACAAGAATAACCTGGTGCAACTTCGGAACCGTACGTCTCGTCTAACCCCTGCAAGAGACCTCGTGCCATTCTGAAACCAGGAGGGCGAAGTCTGTGTGTTGATTTCATGGATAGCTTGTGTTGATTTCTAGAAAAGATTATGCATCCTCTGTTCGAGTAGATCGAGCCTGTGTGTGGAGTCTATGTCCCAAAGCCATAACCGTGAGACCATCATGTCATTGTTGAGCCTGTTGGAAAGCCCTTGTCTATTTTCTCTATTGGTTGTTGTGGCCACGCAGTGCTGGACTGTGTGTGGCTTGTTGGCTAGTTTGTACGACTCTCTCTCCAGGTGAGAGAGGTGATTGAAGTTGGAAGAACAGGTTGTTGGGCCTGTGAGTGATTCTCTCCAGGAGAGAGAGTGTGCAGAGGAAGGAGAGAACTCCTAGAAGGAACCCTGTAGTTGCCACAGAGCTCGGAGATTTCCGGTCCAGTCTGTTGTTGAAACCCAAGGCAAGGGAGTTTAGTAGTTGAAGGACTGTCTAGGTGACAGAGAAGTTGTATACTCCTGGGGTGGAACAGGCATGTGGGGAAGGAGAGTCTGTGGGCAGTGAGTATGAGTGGTTCCTGGGAGAGAATTCCTTCCTTGTGACTGTGTGTTTTCCCTATAACCTTAGCCTAGCCTAGGATTCCTTGCCTTGGGGGTGGAGCTTAGTCCCAGCTTGAGGGTGACCCATTGCTGAGCTTGATGAGCAGTGTGGTCTACGGCTAGAAGGTTCGTGGAAGGCCTGCACCTGGTTGGTGGAATTTCCACCACTTCAAAGATAAGTACCAGATGATGTTTTAATTACTTTTCTGCATGTCTGTGTATTTATATTTATCATGTATTATGTTGTACATATGAATTAATGTTAAAGCCATTGATTATTTATAATAGCAGTAATTATTATGGTTACTCTGAGTTTAAATGTGTTTCATTTGCTTAAATGCATGTCTTATATATAGAATTAAATATAATATTGGTATTCCGCGAAGTAGTGCCAGCCCAGCCCGGAATGGGGCGTTACAATTTGGTATCAGAGCGTTACAGTATGAAAGAGTGTTACAGTTTGGTATCAAAGCGTTGCAGTATGAAAGAGTGTTACAGTTTGGTATCAGAGCCAAGGTTTCGACGCTGAGCCTAGATAGGCCAGTTGAGTGGTCTTTGGACCGAGGGTTCGAGGAGAAATTGTGTCTGGAGGACCAATTTCGGACCTTTGAATGCTCCTAAGTGTCATGGAGTTACTTGACTGTGTTACAAAGCTCAGGAGGTGTAGCGGTGTTATGAACCCGCAACCAGTGTGGTATAAGGCCATAGGAAGAGAGGACTCCACACCAGAAGTGTTGGAGCCTTAGAATTTGTTCGGAGAAAACGAGAACCCTCATGACCATCAGATCTAGAAAATGTGCGCAGGGTTTAAAAACCCTTTTGAGTTCCACAGGAACATGGAAATCACGATACGTGAAATCCTGAATTCGTCGAGACCATCCATTGGGGGGGAAAACATGTGGCTTCTAGACGGCATTTTGGCACCCGGGAAACCAAAAGGGAAGAACCTTGTTTTTGCAAGTCGTGAAATAGCGAAACCCGGAATTCTGAAACGATCTACACCATAGATCGTAAGAGAGGAACTTGACTGTTGGATCAAGTGGAAGAGTAGACAGTAATTTCATAATTTCAGCAAACAGAAGTTCGAGATGTGTGGATGCACAAACTCCCGATGCCCGAAACCCCGAAATGCCGAAAATATCTGCGTCATAGATCTGAGGGAATTCTAACCATTGGATTGCCTTGGAATGGACGTGGACACATGGGTGTGTACCACGTGCCAGTGAGTCGAGAAGACAAGTGAGAATGGTGGGACCCGATGACATCACCGAAGGTGACGTGGACCCTCTTGAATGTACCACATGCCACCATGGTTAAGGGCGACAACTGTGCTGTGGGCCCAAAGAGTAAAGTAAATCAGAATTTCAGAATTCAGGAGTTGGAGTGACATGGAGTTGGGAGTCACTACATCGTGAACTCCTAGGTACCGAAGACCCAAAACCCGAAAGCAAGTATGAGAGTCTCATGGACCAAGACCCTGAAGCCAGAAGTCCCAAAAGCGAGTGTGAGAGCCTCGTAGACCAAAACCCCGAAACCTGAAGTCCTGAAGTCCCAAAATTCACAGAGCCGTCAGAGCTCAAAAACCTTTGTGAAGTCAAAATGTTTTCTCACTCACTTTGGTTTATGAATGTTGTGATTTTGTTAAGGGTTTAATGCCTGACAAACTTCAGTTGACTGGACGTTGTGTGTGCAGAGTTCAATGAGTGTTAGGAAAGTTGAAAACCGACGCCGAGTATGGAATTGGAAGAGGTGCATATTGCCTCCAAAACAGAGGACGAAAGGGTAGGAAGGGATGTCAACCTGGGAATCGAAGGATCAAACTCTAATGGGCACAAAAGAGAATTGGATAAGGAAGGACATATAATGAAAATCATTGAAGGATTACAGAGAGATTCCCAAGCTCATCGAGCTAATATCCGAAAGCTCATGAAAGTCAGGGATCAGCAGGGCGAATTCAACTTAAATATGTTGAAGAGCCTGGAAAGAATAGAAAGGAAATTGGAAAAGGAGAGTGACACAAGAAAAACAGGGAGTCATAGGACCCCTGAGAGAAAAAGAAGATCGAGGAGTGGTAGCAGACATCATCGTCTCTCCCCAAAGCATTCTAGTAGGGAGGCACGCAGTAGTTCAAGCTCGTCCCCTACCACAAAACACCGAAAATCTGGAGTGGATGAATTGAAGGGAGAGATGAATAAGATCAATCCTCCAACATTCGATGGAGAACATAAAAAGGAGGAAGATGCTGAAACATGGTTGCTTGGCATGAGGAAATATTTCCAACTACATAATTATTCTGCTCATGCAGAAGGAAGAATTGCGATGTATCAATTGAAAGGAAAAGCATCCATGTAGTGGGATCAGTTTGTGCAAGTGCAGCACATTAGGGAGAAAGATATCACCTAGAAGGAGTTCAAGGGGTATTTCGAGAAGAAATACCTGACTAAAAGATACTATGACAGAAAGATGAAGGAGTTCTTCGAACTCAAGCTAGGCAGCATGACCATTGATGAATACGAATGAAGTTTCTTGGAACTACTGAAGTATGTTACATTCATCAAAGATGAGGCTGTCAATATTCAGAGGTATCTTAGTGGACTGCCACTACCATTGGTGACAAGATCCAGTATGATGATCCCAAGACTATGGAAGAAACAATAATAAGGGTTAAATGCTTATATGAACAGCAAAGAGAAAGGCCTACTTTTCGGAAGGCTTGGGATGATCAGAAGAAGTTCAGGAAAGAGAAGAGACAGAAGGGAAACAAGCCTCCCTTTTTCAGGAACAGTCCTTAGGGATAGCCATCTTTTAGAGAGCCTAGGAAGGATGAAATGGGTGAGCAAATGCCAAGACCAACACCTATAGAGTGTTGGGGTTGTAAAGGAAACCATAGGTACCGAGACTGCCCCCACAAAAAAGATAAAGCGAGAACCGTCCACAATGTTCAACAAGCTGAAATAATGGAGGATATGGGCAGCAGAATGTCAAGGATCTGCGCAGCCCTAGACAAAAAGAAAGCAGAATTTCAATCACACATGATTGAAGTGAAAGGTGGAACCAGAAGGTGTCCTGAAAGTGCATCCTATGCACATATTGGACAGGAAAATAAAACAGCTCCGGAATCGAGTTATAAAGCTTGTAAAGGTCTAGTGGACCTGGTACGGTCCTGAGGATGCAACACAGGAGCATGAAGATGTTATGTGGGCAGAGTACCCAGATCTTTTTGAAAATTTTGAAAATCTTGCAGATGTTGTGTAAAGTTTCACTGAGGACAGTGCAGAAATAAGGGGAGGGGATTGTAATGTCCCCAAGGCCGAGCCCAATTGTAAATCTTGGTTATGAAAAGAATTGTAAATATGTTTTATAGGCTGGTGAGCCAAGTTTATATAATTTGGTGGGCTTATGTGATTGTTAGGCCAGAGAGCCTAAGGGTTGAAGGCCAAGAGCCTAATTTTGTACATGTATCAATGCAGAACATTAATAAAATATAAACACCTCCATGTGCAGATCAACCACGATGAATGAGTGATGGGGGACTAAGCTTCCACAGAGTGGGAAAGAGATTAGGGGCTGGAAGGTGGGAAGAGGGGCTAAGTGTTGAGCCTAGGGGGATAAGCCTAGGGGATTAAGTCCTTGGGGAATAATATTTTAATATTATTCCAAAAGACATGTGAATAATATGTTTTATCCTAAGTTCTCTTTGGAAGGACAAGCAACGTCCAAATGGAGGGAACACGTGATGAAGGAATGCATGCAGTTGCATGGGTGACAAGTGTCAACCCGGGCACATGCAAATAAAATGGCTGAGATGAGCCATGTTGGATGTTCCTCCTCCATTCTACCCGACCGTCTGAATGTGAATAGTCTGACCTCTGCAAGAATACCCTAGTGCATCTTCGGAACCGTATGTCCTGTCCGACTCGTGCAAGAGACCTCGTGCCATTCTGAAACCAAGAGGGCGAAGTCTGTGTCTTGATTTCGGGGATAGCCTGTGTTGATTTCTGGAAAAGCCGATGCATCCTCTGTCTGAGCAAATTGAGCCTGTGTGTGAAGTCTCTGTCCCAAAGCCATAATCATGAGACCATCCTGTCATTTTTTAGCCTGTTGGAAAGCCCGTGTTTGTTTTCCTCATTGGTTGTTGTGGCCACGCAGTGCTGGACTGTGTGTGGCTTGTTGGCCAGTTTGTACGACTCTCTCTCCAAGTGAGAAAGGTGATTGAAGTTGGAAGAATAGGTTGTTGGGCCTATGAGCGATTCTCTCCAGGAGAGAGAGTGCGCAGAGGAAGGAGAGAAATCCTAGAAGGAACCCTATAGCTGCCACAGAGATCGGAGATTTTCGGTCCAGTCTGTTTTTGAAACCCAAGGCAAGGGAGGTTAGCAGTCGAAGGACTGTCTAGGTGACAGAGAAGGTGTATGCTCTTGGGGTGGAACAGGCATGTGGGGAAGGAGAGTCTATGGGCAGTGAGTATGAGTGGTTCTTGGGAGAGAATTCCTTCCTTGTGACTGTGTGTTTTCCCTATAACCTCAGCCTAGCCTAGGATTCCTTGCCTTGGGGGTGGAGCTTAGTCCCAGCTCGGGGGTGACCCACTGCTGAGCTTGATGAGAAGTGTGGTATAAGGCTGGAAGGTTCGTGGAAGGACTGTACCTGGTTGGTGGAAATACCATTGTTTCAAAGATAAGTACCAGATGATGTTTTAATTACTTTTCTACATGTCTATGTATTTATATTTATCATATATTTTGTTGTGCATATGAATTAATGTTAAAGCCATTGATTATTTATAATAGCAGTAATTCTTATGGTTGCTCTGAGTTTAAATGTGTTTTATTTGCTTAAATGCATGTCTTATATATAGAATTAAATATAAGATTGTTATTCCACGAAGTAGCGCCTGCCCGGCCCGGAATGGGGGCGTTATAGTTTGGTATCAGAGCGTTACAGTATGAAAGAGTGTTACAGTTTGGTATCAGAGCATTACAGTATGAAAGAGTGTTACACAACTGGCCTTTTTTAACATTCAAGTATCCAACTATTAGTAAAAATTCAAAAGATTTTGTGATAAAATCTCTCAAATATTGATTTTTTAGTTTTTTCATCTACTAGAGATCAACATCAACAAACTAGGAAGAATGTTTTTATTTTGATTTTTTTTTATTTCACATAAAAGTGCATGTTGCATCAGAGTTTTCTATCCCATCCCATTACTTGTGGAAAAGGTCAAAATTGAGAAGTAATATCTAGGCCTCTTGCACTCTTTATATTAAATAAGACTTTATGATCAATAAATATGAAAAATCCAATTTTTAGAAGGCATGAAACTTAAAAGGGATTAATACATATGGATTTCCAAGAGGCAAATAGAGTCTCCATCATGAGGCAATGAGGTCCATAAGGCCTTAAGGTGCCTATTTCTAGTTGTGATGCCAAAAAAATTGGCCTATAATCATGTTGTTATATCATCATGGATTCAAATATCCATGACAAGTTGATTGTTTGGAAATGGTCAAACTTACTCTAACTAAGATACTAAAATACAAGGGTAACTATAATACTAAATTTGTCAAGGAATTACACTTAGAAACAATAGTGATGTTGGAATTGGGGGTACTTTCTATTGGAATTTTGGTGAATGATGCAACAAGACCATCATCAACATTGGGCTAATATCTAATTTTCTTAACCTACTTTTGAATTTAAGCATTTGTATGTCTGTGTCTTCCTTTTTATTTGGATGTGCTTCTACATTCTTTTAAGTCCATTGAGGTTTATTAAACTAAAATAAAGTCTTCAACTACATTTTTATACCATAATTTAATCTAGGATTTCTATCGTAAGTCTCTCGAGTGTATTGGTATTCTTTGATATCAAAATCCGCTTGATTGTCTATTTCTATTAACTTTCATTTGTTTATTATATCATTCCAAATAAAAATTAAGAACTGTTTATTTCTCTTCTTCTTCTATCTTTTAATTGTAGTGCTTGCAAACATGATTTTTGGCATGCTCTCTTCATTAGGGATCGAAAACCAGGATGTATTATGCAAAGTCTTAGGCTACAAAAATTTCTATCAACTTTATAGTGGATGATACAAGTATAAATGTGTATTTTTATAATTTTTCAAATACCCACTAGCGGGTGCAGGGGCAGTGCCCCCGAGAAAATTGTTTTGCCTCAGGAAACGTGTTGCATTTTTTCCTCGCTTTTCAAGTTGCTTCGATTTTCGTGTCCATTGTTGGGTGGTTCTTCATCACATCGTTTTCACCGGCGGTTTTGTGTTTCTGGTTAATGCATTAGGGTTGTTGACTAATCTAGATCATTGGGTTAGGGTTTTGGATGTCGATGGCTCCTATACGTATATTGTATTGTAAACAATGTATCACATGAATGAATATAGAATATGTCGGTTTTCCCGGTTTGGGTTTCCAGGGGAGAACATAGCAACAATCAAAATGGAAAATTCCTTGGGGAAACCAAGAATATTCTGGTAGAGAACATAGAAATCAAAGTTATGAGAAAGTGTGCAACCACTTTAACTTTAAATTGGATGGAAAGAGGACATGCCAACCCCCTACCATGGTATTCTTCTTGATGTTTGTTTGTTATAGCGTTTGATGCTTAAAATCCCAACATGTCACGTCATGAAAGAGATAAATGGAGCAGCTCATCTCTTGTCTCTATGCTTTGACTTTTCCGTGGATATCCAAATGAAAATAAGGGGAACTGTCATGATGGAGTTTTATTTTCAAACTTCTTAAAAAATTGGACAATTCTTCAAGCATTCTCAATTTTGTAGGGACGGAATTGAAACTCTACAATATTATCTAAAACCACATAAATTTTAGTAAGTAGATAAGCTCATTAATTTCTCTACCCTGGGTTTATATCGCAACCTATTTGAAACAAAATTCACAGATAATCATTGTAAGCATATTTGACCAACTGAAGAAAAATTGCAAATGTTACTCCTGTAAATAAGTGCAAAATTACAAAACCTACAGTAATAGTTGCTTAGAAAAGAGGATATTCACATCATTGGGTTTGATGTTTTCTATGGAGAGTTGCACTTCTAGATTCTTTAAATGAGTTGTTTTGAAATCACAAAAATTGTTAACCAACCATGATAGTACCATATTTCTATTGTACAATTGTGGGAACTCCTCCTAGCTGGAATTCAAACTCCTATTTTCCTTAAAATACTTGAAACATGGGGTATGGAAATGAATCAAATAAGCCACTCTCATCCTCATCCAACCAGTCCAAGGTTGATTGGATGTGTACCTTGATGAAGGGTAGCTATATTGGCTAAAGATTCATATCCATGTGTTCTTTTAATATCTATGTGCACTACTTGGTAAGACTTGTTAGGTTGTTATATTCTTTGCAATGAAAGTCTATTTGATGTGGATCAACTCATATTCGAAGTCGAAGGAATCGAAAACAAGTCGAAGGTTGAGGTAGTTCAACTGGGTAAAGTTGAAGTCGAAGATATTGAAAGAAAGTCGAAGAGGTCGATCAACAAGAGGTCGAAAGGAGGGCTCATAGCAACCGAATGAAAAATGAATGTAGGCCAACTGGTATTCGACTTGGTAGTCGACTATAACAGAATCCTGAGATTCGTGGGATTTGTAGCCAATGATATGCATGGATATGTAACCATTTTTGGGCACTTTTCTTTAGGGTTTTACCTACTGTAAATACTATAAATAAGGCATGTTGTAATACTGTAAGATGATGATGAATCAATGAATAATCAATCATATATCATAGGATAGGTTGTTGGTCATGCAGATGTAATCTGAATTGGCTACATGGTTGTTCTTGTGTATTGCAAGAAGGTATGATGTCGATTGTGTATTAGGTGTAGACCAAGGTTAGATATGTAACCTTTTATTCTGAATGAATACGGCAACAAGAGAGTAGAACGCTCAAGCAATGTTAGTTTTCATGTTTCAGTTTCCAAGGTAAAATATACGTGTACTATGTGTTTGTTGTGTCATTTACTTTCTTGATTAAATCTTTCTTCCTCTCTTTTTCTAGGTTTAGTGTGAAAGTGTTCCTCATTTCCTAACATGTGGTATCAAATCGTGATTTAAAAATATTGGATCTGAGCTAAACTATAAGTTTAGTAAGATTCCTAAGTCAGAAATGTTTATAGATTATGCTTAAAGAATGGCGAGTAGCTCAAGAATAGAGATTGAAAAATTCAATGGTCAGAATTTTGAGCTTTGTAAGCTCAAAATTGAAGATATCCTTGTAGACCGAGAATAATGGGAAATAGTCTCTCTAGGTACCATTCCAACTAGTATGTTGATGGAATAATGGGAGAAACTCAACAGAAGGGAAAGGAGTATGATTCAAATTTGTCTCATAGATTCAGTATTGTTGAATGTCTTAGGTGAAGATTCGACCAAGAAATTGCGAGACAAGTTGGGGAGCTTGTACTAGTCACAATCCCTGGTAAATAAGTTGTTTCTCAGAAAGAAACTGTATCTTCTAAGGATGAGTGAGGGAAGTTTAGTGAATGAGAATTTAAATGTGTTTAATACCATTATAATCCATTTATCTTTTGTGGATATTAAAATCACTGAGGAGGAGAAATGTATTATCATATTATGTTCTTTGCCACACTCCTGGGATAGATTAGTGACTAATCATGGCTATATGGATTAATTCAACCACATTAGCACTTGAAGATGTGGTTGCATCTCTATTGTCAGAAGAAATGAGAAGGAAGAATGTGGAAGGATTGACTAAAGAGGCATTAGTGGTGAGAGGTCAAACGATTGATAGAGATAAAGGCAAATTCTCTAGTAGAAGTTCTAAGTCAAAAGTTAGATATAAATCCCTTGTTTAGTCAATGAGAAGGTGTTGGAAAAGTAGTAAAGCTAGGAATTACAAAAGGGATTGCAAGTCGAAGGAAATGGAAGTAAGTACAGGATCTGATGAGAAGCAGTTGATTGAGAGAAAGATGACTCCAGATAAGGGAGGCGATGTGTACCTAGTGTCAACTAGTACACAGTCATATCAAGATGTTTGGTCGATCGAATCAGGAGCATCCTATCACATGACACCACATAGAGAATGGTTTTGCGATTATGAACGATATGAAGGAGGAGATGTTTTCTTGGGGGATGACTTGACAACCAAAATTGTTGGACGAGGAAGAGTTTGACTGATACTATAGGATGGGAGGAGTAGAAACCTTCTAGGTGTGCTACACATTTCGAGTTTGGAAAGAAACTTGATATCTGGCAGCAAGATGAGTGATGGATGGGTGCACACTCTATTTCAGAAGGATACATGCAAGATGGTTATAGGTGTGATGGTATTAATGAAAGGAGTTTATATTGGAACCCTATACAAGTTATTAGGGAATGTCAACTTGAATGGATGTAACAAAATCAGTGTTCCTAAATTCGACTCGACTTTGAGTCAGGTCAATTCGATTCAACCCGAGTTGACAAGTCATTGTAAAGTCGACCCAACCATGCTATGGAATGAGAGGATGGGACATAATGGAGAAAAAGGACTTCGAGTTATGCATAACAAAGGTATGGTAGAAGATTTTTCTGAATGTAATTTAGAAGTCGACTTTTTTTAACATTGTATATATGGAAAACAAAGTTGGGTGAGGTTCCCATCTGGGGAGACAAGGGAAAAGGAGATTCTAGAACTGGTTCATAGTGATGTGTTTGGCCATGTTTCAGTGGCTTCACATGGTGGATCACTATATTATGTCTCCTTCATATATAATTTTTCCAAGAAGACATGGATATATTTCATGAGGAAGAAAACATAGGTTTTCGAGATATTCAAAGAGTTTAAATATCTTGTAGAAAACCAGACAGATAAGAAGATTAAGGTGTTGAGAACTGACAAGGGTGGCAAATTCTGTGAAAAAAATTTGATCAGTTATGCAAGTAGTGTGGCATAGCATGCCAAATTACCACACCATATACCCCACAACAAAATGGATTTGTTAAGAGAATGAATAGAAGAATGACAGACAAGGCAAGGAGCATGCTCAGTGGTGTTGGGCTCACAAAATAATTTTGGATAGAAGCACTCAGCACTGCAAAATATCTGGTGAATGTGTCTCATTCAAAAGTGCTAGTCGACATGACTCCACATGAGGTATGGTCTGGTAAGAATCCTTCAGTTTGAAATATCAAATTATTTGGCTGTGATGCATTTGTGCATGTTCCCAAGGAAAAGAGGAGCAAGTTGGACAAGAAAGAAGTAAAGTGCGTCCAAGCCTAAAGAGATGGTTCAAACAGATGATAATTCATAGAACGTGTGGTTTGAACTAAGGAACGAAGAAGCTGAGTCAGATGAGTCGACTGAATTAGATAAAGAGGTGGAACAACTGGCTCTAGTTGTAAGGAGGTCAGAATGAGTGATAAAACTAGTCAAAAGGTATAGTCTCCTGACTTTCGTTCCACATTCATGTTAACTACCACCGATGAGGATCCCAATTCGGTCAAGGAGGTAGTCAACTCAGCAAAGGAAAAAATCTAGAAGGACATTATGGTCGAAGAGATGGAATCCTTACACAAGAATGAGATGTGGGACTTAGTCTAATTTCCTAGTAGAAGAAATCATGTCGGTAGAAAATGGGTATTCAATAAGAAGATGAATGTCGAAGGTCATGTCGATAAATTCAAAGCTCGACGGGTAGTGAAAGGATATCCCAAATTGAAGGAGTCAACTTCCGTGAGATTTTTTCCCCTGTTGAAAAATTAACTTCCATTAGAGTACTAATGTCTTTGGCTTCATCATTTCATCTGGAAATAGAACAGATGGATGTGAAGACAATGTTCCTACATGGGAACCTGGAATAAGAAATCTACATAAAACAACCTAAAGGATTTGTAGTAGAGGGAAACAAATATTTGGTGTGCAAACTGAAAAGATCCCTTTATGGTCTAAAGAAATCACTAAGGATGTGGTACCAAAAGTTTGATGCATACATCCTTAGTTTGGGATTTGTGAGAAGCAAAGATGATCACTACATATATCCTAAAGAAGAATGTGAGTGTTTCATATATGTAGCATTGTATGTTGATGACATATTGTTGATTGGAAACAATATGAACGCAATAAAGGAGGTGAAGAAGCAACTACCCTCCAAGTTATACATGAAGGATATTGGTGTAGTGAACTTCATTCTGGGAATGGATATCAAGAGAGATCGAGCATCTAGAAATATCTGGTTGAACCAGAAGAAGTACATTTCAACATCCAGGATTGTAAACATGTGAAGCTGTCAATTCCTATGGGAGAAAGGCTAACTATTAAACATTGTCCAAATACACAAGAGGAAATAGAGGACATGGAACATGTTCCCTATGCAAGTGTTGTTGGTAGTATAATGTATGTGGTGGTCTGCACTCGACCAGACATTTCCCATGTAGTGCGAGTGTTGAGAAAATACATGTCAACACCTAGAAAGGAGCACTGAATAACTGTCAAAAGAGTATTCATGTATTTATGTGGCACAAAAGACTATGCTATATTCTACCAAGGAAAACCTGGAGATGACAACGAATTAAATGTACATGGATTTTTCGATGCCGACTGGGTTGGAGATATGGATCGACGAAGGTTGACCAATGGATATGTGTTCAAAATGTTCGGTGGAGAAATTAGCTGGATGAGTAAGTGACAGAAGGTCATAGCCTTGTCAAAAACAGAAGTTGAATACATGGAAGCCACTCATGGAAGTTTGTAAAGGTATGTTGGAGATGTGGAAAATAAGGGCACTACAAGAAGTAGTCTAGATCCAAAGTTGAGAAAAAGAAGGGATATGAAGAATCTCCTTCTACATAAGAAAAAAACTCCAAGGAAGAAGGAGGGGATGTGTACTTGGATTCTTCAAGAACACATGCAGATCATGAGGCATGGTTGGTTGACTTAGGTGCATCCTTTCATATGAATCCCCACAGGGAGTGGTTCTATGAATATGGAAGGTATGATGGAGGTAATGTTTTCCCAGGTGATGACTCGACAACCAGAATCAGAGGTCGAGGAAAATTCAAGTTGAGGCCCATAGATGAAAGGATTATAACACTACCTGGTGTTCTACACATCCCAGGATTGGCCAGAAATTTGATTTATGTAGGCAAAATGGATGATGCAGGGGTAAAAACAATATTTCAAAAGGAAACCTGCAGGATGATTCGAGGAGAAATGGTGTTGTTGAAGGGAGTTCAGTTTGGAACTCTGTATAACCTACAAGGAAGAACTATTAGTGGTGGTTGTAATAGTTCCATTGTTCCTAATATTGGAGTTGGAGAAGAAATAACTCCTACAGTATCTGGAGAAAAGGTTATGATGTGGCATCAAAGACTGGGGCATATCAGAGAGAAGGGTATTCGAGTAATATAGGGTAAAGGTATGGTTGAAGGTATGTCTAACTGCTCTCTGGATTTTGATTTCTGTAAACATTGTGTATATGGGAAGAAAAATCGGGTAAGATTCCCCTCTGGTGCAACGAGGGCAGAAGGAATTTTACAACTAGTTCACAATGATGTTTTTGGACCTGTTTCAGTCCCATCATTGGGAAAATATGTGTATTATGTCTCATTCATAGATAACTTATTGAGGAGTACTTGGATATATTTCCTCGGGAAGAAATTTGAAGTCTTTGACAAGTTTAAAGAGTTTAAGACTCTTTTTTAGAATCAAACAGAGAAAAGAATTAAGGTGTTGAGGATAGATAATGGCAAAGAGTTCTGTGGGAATGAATTTGAAGAATTCTTTAAGAAGTGCGGTATAGAAAGGAAGAATAATACTCCATATACACCTCAGTAGAATGGAGTCGCAGAAAGGATGAACAAGACGCTGATGGAAAAATCATGGTGCATGTTGAGTGGTGTCGAGTTAGGGAAAGAATTTTGGGCAGATGTAGTGGGTATTGCATGTTACCTGGTCAATAGATCACCCTCATCAACGCTGGATGACAAGACTCCACAAGAGGTATGGACTGGTAGGAAACCTTATCTCACACATCTCAAGGTATTTTGTTGTGAGGCATATGTTCATGTTCCAAAGGAAAACACGAGTAAGCTAGATATGAAGGTTGAAAAGTGTATCTTTATTGGGTATAAAGATGGTCTCAAAGGTTATAAGCTTTGGAACCTAGAAACTAAGAAGGTAGTGTATAGTCAAGATGTGGTATTTAGAGAAATGAAGGATGTTGTTAAACAAGAATTCCTACCAAGGAAGAACCAGAGAAAATAGAGTTTGATTTAAAGGATGATGAATCAAATTCTACAGAAGAACAAGAATCAGAAGAAGACGATCCTCATGCTCCAGTATTGAGGAGATTGGTTCGAGAAAGAAGGCTACTGGAAAGGTATACTCCATCTGGTTTCCATTCAAAATTTTCTTTGTCTACTATTGATAATGATCCTAGAATTGTCAGGGAGGCAATGGATTCAAAGGATGGAAATCTCTAGAAAAAGGCCATGGATGAAGAAATGGAAACCTTGGATAAGAATGAGGCTTGGGATATAGTGGAGTTGTCGACTGGAAGAAATCACATTAGCAACAAATGGGTATTTAAAAAGAAGTTGAACGCAGAAGGAATAGTGGAGAAATACAAAGCTTGGTTAGTAGTAAAGGCTTATTCCCAGGTTGAGGGAATTGATTTTGGTGATATTTTTTTTCCTGTTACCAAGTTAACTTCTATAAGATTTATATTATCTGTTGATGTTACATTTGATTTTGAAGTAGAACATATGGATGTGAAGACATCATTCCTACATGGGGATATGGAAGAAGAAATATATATGAAGAAACCAGAAGGATTTGTTGTGAAGGGAAAGAAGGAGTTGGTATGCAAGCTGAAAAAGTCCATGTATGGTTTAAAACAATCACCAAGGATGTGGTATCAAAAATTTGATACTTATATGTTGGCCTTGGCTTCACAAGAAGCAAAGAGGATCATTTTTCGTATTTTAAATTAATTAGTGATCATTTGATTTATTTGTTATTGTATGTGGATGACATGTTGTTGATAAGAAACAACAAGGAGATTATCCAAGATGTGAAAACTCAGTTGTCCTCTAAATTTGACATGAAGGATATCGGTGTTTCAAATAACATTTTGGGAATGGAAATTAAAAGAGATCAGAAAAAGAGGAAACTCTGGTTAAATCAAAGAAAATATGTCGAGACAATATTGTAGAGGTTTCATATGCAAGAATGTAAACCAGTCAAGGTTCCTATTATTGTTGGTGTAAAGTTATATGTGAATCAGTGTCCTAAGACACAGGAAGAGGAGGAGGACATGTCTCGTGTTCCAAATGTGAGTGCAGTTGGAAGTTTTATGTATGCAATGGTCTATACTAGACCGGACATTGCACATGCAGTGGGAGTTTTGAGAAAGTATATGTCAAAACCAGGGAAGGAGCATTAGACAACAGTAAAAAGGGCTTTCAGGTATTTGTGTGGCACTGCTAGCTATGGATTGTGCTACCAAGGAAGACCGGGACTGGACATAGTGTTGGATATACATGAATTTTTTGATGCAGACTAGGCTGGAGATATGGATTGTAGGAGATCTACAAGTGGGTATGTGTTTAACCTATTTGGAGGAGCAATAAGTTGGATGAGCAAAAGACAAGTTGTAGTGGCACTTTCAACTACATAAGTTGAATACATGGAAACCACTCATGTAAGTAAGGAAGAAGTATGGTTACAAATATTGTATTCGGGTATTGGGTTGGTACAACAAGTTGTAAGGATAGATTGTGACAGTCAGAGTGCAATTTTTATGGCAAAGAACCTGGCTTATCATTCAAAGACAAATCATATTGATATTCAATATCACTTTTTGAGAGACATGGTTGAAGAAAACAAAGTGTTGCTGATGAAGGTGGACATTTTGAAGAATGTTGCAGATTCATTAACAAAATCTGTGAGCACTGAGAAGTTCTCTTGGTGTAGAGGATCCATGGGCATTGCTGCCCTGGATTGTTGACTATGTAACCATGTAACCCCTTGTATGAAAAGAAAACAACAAGTGGGATAATGTTGGGTATGTGTTATATTATTTGCATGAGTAGTCAACATACAGGGCCTCAGGAAACGTGTCATATTTTTGCCTCGTTTTTTGTGTTGCCTCAATTTATATGTCCATTGTTGGGCGATTTTTTGGCACATGGTTTTTGTTGATGGTTTTCTATTTCTAGTTAAGGAATTAGGGTTGTTGACTAATACAGGTCATTGGGTTAGGGTTTTTGATGTCGATGGCAACTATATGTATATTTTATTGTAAACAATGTATCACATGAATGAATATAGAATATGTTGGTTTTCTTGGTTTGGGTTTCCAGGGGAAAACTCTCTGTGTAATGTTTTTATTTTCCATTGTATCTTTTATGTTCTTTTATTGAAAATATGTTTGCAGTAAATATTTTACAAGGTTAAAATATACATTCTTGGGTCTATTTATTAAGTGAGAAGTCTCAATATTTTAGTTGCTTTCAAAAATTTAAAGCACTTACTGAGGAGGAATCAAAATATTATTTGAAATTCTTGAGAACTGATCGAGGTGGAGAGTTCACCTCAAATGAATTCAAATTATGTTGCAGTTTACATGGCATCAAGAAGGAGTTAACTACTGCATATACTCCTCAAAAAAATGGAGTAGCGGAGAGGAAAAACAAAAAAATTGTAGACATGGCTAGAGTATGTTAAAATAAATGAATTTGTCAAAAATATATTGGGTATATGTAGTCCATACAACTACATATATCCTCAACAGAAGTCCTACAAATATGGTAAAAAATTATACTCCTTATGAAGCTTGGATTTGTAGAAAACCAACTATTTCTCATCTGAAAATTTTTGGGTATGCATGCTTTGTTCAAATTCCTGCAAAACAAACACAGAAATTAGATGAAAAATCAGTGAAATGTATTTTCATTGGATATTCAGAAGAAATAAAGTCTTATAGGTGTTATGATCCACTTACTAATAAGCTTTATGTTAGTATAGATGTGATGTTTGATGAAGGGGGAGTTTATCTCAAGAATGAAGGAGAAGTTAAAGTGATTGTACTCCTCATATTGAAAATTTATTTTATGATAACAATGATCAGTCTTTGCACCCCTCTAATGTAACAAATGCAGGATCACCTTCAAGGAGTTATCCATCAATTTCATCTTCATCCTATTCGATAGAAAGATCTCATGTTGATATACAATCAACATATTCATCTAGTCCTCCTAGAAAAACAAGAATTTTGAAGGAGATATATGAGACATTTAGGTATGTTGGTGACAATTTTGCTCTTTTTTCTTCTGCCCATGTTGAACCTTTTAATTTTAAATAAGCTTTCACTTATAAGCCATGGGTGCAAGCCATGGAAAATGAGATGTCATAGATTGAAAAAAATGATACATGGGAGTTTGTTGATCTTCCTCATGGAGTATGTTTCATGAACAACATAGATTGTTGCCTAATTAAATCTTCTCGGTCCATGTGCATACTTAAATTTATTTGAGGTTCCAAGCATTTTTCCCTTTTTATTTTTTGTTTGCATATGTTACATATTTATCTTTCTAATCAACATAAGCACACCTTTATTGTCCTTGTTCTTAACATATGATCAAAAAATTATGGATGGATTAGCATGTGAATTTCTTATTTTGATATGCATTCAATGGTTCCAGAACTTGTCTATCATCATAGCGTAATATGTTGTTAGTTATTTCCTTGTTATTTAATTAGCATATATTGTGGATCATGGTTAAAAATGACACATAATCGAACATGAGATGTTAACATTTAAGTCATATATTGCACACTCATGTTTTGATACACGTTGCAACATGATTGGTTGTCTCCTAAACCAAACAGTATCTAAACTCTAATCTGCATATTTGTTGTGGTAAATACATAATCAAACATGGATATGGTTGCTTAATGATATTTCTTGGAATATGGAACACATGGTGATCTATTCTAAGTAACAATAATTTTTCCATTTCCAGATTTGCAGTTTGATTTTTTTTTATACAACAATACATAATTGTCATGGTTATCTTGTGATATATTTTTTTGGATTTCATGGTTCATTTTATGGTTATCTATCAAGCATGGAGCACAACAAACACAACACATGATCCAATGTTTGTCTAGACAAATCTGTGGGTATATCTGATTTTGAGACCATCTCTTTCATAATTGTTGAATGAGTATAGAAAATTATCTTATGATGAGAATATATGGTATAATGACTTTCTTTCAGTTTAGCAATTAAAATATTCTCTGCAATCTTGCAATTACAAATTTGTCTTGTAGCTAATTCTTCATGGTATATGTTGAGCATTGATCTTTCCATATCTTGGACACTTACAATAGTTCACTCATTCCTCTTTGAATGATTTATCTTGGAATATAATAATGTTGTGGGAATGGTCATTGGAAAACAAACTTAATACCATTGTTGTTTCCTATGCACTTGATTTGATATTTATACTTCATGGCACTCAATTTTCATGGTAAAATGCAACATTGATGAGCACCACAAAAATCATATATATATATATATATATATATATATATATATATAATAGAAAAACATTGTTTGAAAATACGTCGTCAAAATGTACATAATAGGGAAAACAAATTTGGGCCTTCATTCCCATAACATCTTCATAACCTCAGAGGTTCCTCTCTACCTCTTGAATTCCTCCCACCGCAACGTCATGCTCAAATGATACTTGTGCGTCTCCACGATGCCATAGTGTCGTCATCTCCGTCGGATGTGATGAGCCCCTGTCTACATGATGAAACAAAATAGTTTTTCCCATCTTTGTACAAATAAAAAAATATATAAAATAAAAACAAAAACATGTGGCAAGATTTAGTTTCATACCTAATGCATCCCATTGGATTCCCTCGGGAAGTACTAGGCCTATGCTACCTCGGAAGTCCACTCCAGCATAAGGGAAGTCCTCGATAACCATTGAATGTCTTCTCCACCATGCGAAGAAGTTAGCTATGACTCTGAATGTTAAACACTCATTCACCAACCTAGGGGATAGACTGGTCCACCTCTCCATACGAGGATCAGTCATGGGATGCGCTGTCAATTCAACCTATGGCTGCATATGAGGAACCCGCTCTAAGAAAAATGAAAATAGAAAAGAATTGTACCCGAACTGCTTTTGTCTGCCTGTCTTGCACTTTGATATTTGTTCCTTGACATTTCAAAGAAACCCTGCACTCCAATTGAACAACTTGGCCTCTAAGCATTGTATGGCATATGACATCTGTGATTTTGAGGCCAAATGAGCACTACTACTACCCACCAATTTTGTGATGGTGAATAGAATTGATCGAAGTGCCAATTCCCTTACATATTTTATCACGATTAGACCACCTACCAACCACAATCCTACTATACAATGCTCAATGAAATATGCCTCAATTGGTTGAGAGGTTTCCCAGTGTCGGGACAAGAGAATGGGTTCCCCTCTCCTTGAGAGCCCCATTAGAAAATACACATCATCTAGCTCAATCTCAAGCATGTGCAGTCCGATGCGAAATGTTTTTTCGGCATCATCCCATAATCCGATCAAATACTCAAGTAGTAGTACTTCCTTTCTCATTTTTTGGAGCTTAAAATACTTGAGTAAACCACAGTTTTGCAACATTGCCCTCACTTGAGGGTTTTGGAGAGAAACAATATCATCAAACTCATGTTCACACTCTTTCCATTTTGTCATGGCTAAACAACCAGTGAAATCTGCAAATGAAACATTTAAACATCATTAGTTAAATTTTTATGGAAGAAAATTGTTTCTATTTAGCCCAAGACAAAATAATTTTGAGTTATGCGCCTAGTGCTCCCTCAAAACTACCTACAGAGTGCTAGCGCTCCCTCAAAACTACCTACAGAGCGCTAGCGCTCCCTCAAAACTACCTACAGAGTGCTAGCGCTCCCTAAGCATGTGCACCAACATGCTGAAATCTTGGTTGGTGCTCCCCCCAACGCTTTGAGGGAGCGTCGATCTGGTTCGACGCTCTAGGGCTTCCTAAAGAGCCCATAACACTCAAAACAAAATCCAAAAGATTGAAAAAAACCATAAAAAATGATGAGAAGGGAAAGATGACCAACCTGGTCTGGATGAATATGGAAATAGTCACTCACAACCCTCGTAGTCGCCACTCAAAAAAACTTCCCAAAGGTGGAAAATTCTAAATATGGAGGATTTTGGTAAAAAATCAAATGGTAAATGAATCTTTGACCTATTTCACTATTTGATAGGTTCATTTTTTTATATTTATCCTTATTACAAAGTCATTTTTGGGTTTTGTTTGTAGAGTTACTAATGCTTTAGGCCTAGAACAGTCTGTGTTTACAGGATTTCAAGCAGCAGCT
Source organism: Picea engelmannii (assembly GCA_009831015.1). Classification (NCBI taxonomy): domain Eukaryota; kingdom Viridiplantae; phylum Streptophyta; class Pinopsida; order Pinales; family Pinaceae; genus Picea; species Picea engelmannii. The sequence goes on from ML780833.1 coordinate 492,575, forward strand.
TTCGACGACCTTGTAACACTGACGAGCATAATATTTGTTCTTTCTCACGCTCACAAAAACATGAGAAGGCAACCGAGTAGACTTTTATCACTTTTTTGGACTCGTAAAGGATATACAAAAAAGAAACCCTTGGAGTCATCTTTAAGCTCTTTTCAGACTCTCTAAATACGAAAAGATCGTCGAGTGACCTTGCTTCCTTTCATGCTAGTTAAAAGGTCTCGAAGGGGCATCTCCCAAGTAGCAATTTATCTCTTTTTTAGACCTCAAAGACTAAAATTACGAAAAAGGACAACCCTAGAGTCACCTTTAAGTTCTTTTCAGACTCTCTAAATATGAAAAACCACCGAGTTTTCCTTCTCTAGACTCGCTAAAATCACACATTGAAGGGCACATACAGGACTGAACCCTTACTTCTTCCAGTTCGTTAAACAAAGGAAGAGGGACTTACCAAAGGTGAGTTATATTGAGCATGTGTTATCCTCCTTGAGCTCATTAAAATAAAAAGAGGTACTCATATATCTGGATTGGGGAAAAATTGAAGGAAGTGGGTCAAGATTTCTTTGAGAATTGTTCCAAATAACTCTTGTATTCTCCCTTGAACATGACACTTGTTTTTTACCTGCATTTCAAACACTTGGATAATCCACTAAACCTCTGCACTGAACCAATCCTATGAGTCTTTCCACAACATTGGGTCATATGATGAATCTCACAGCATCCATTGCATTATGTTTTGGTCCACATTACGTTTATTCTGCCAAGTCTCATGTCGTGCCTCAATGTTCAAGGGAAGTATCTGCCTCGAGAGTCAACCATCACAAATTTCTTGTTTCAACACCCGTATCAGTCCATAGTCATTCGATTCACCATATTACATCACTTTCCTATGTCAATTTCGTGTCGATGATGGGGGATACATCAAGGCCCTCCTTCGATGAGTCTTTTCTCGTCGACTTCAACACATCATCTGAGAATTAGACTTAGAAACCAGTTAGTACCTTGGGACCTACATGCCTCAATGGCAGGCCTCCTCGCTTCTGACGATAGGTTTACATCATTGAACTCTGATCAGATCATTACGCGAATGTTCAACTTCAGCTCACGTATTCACATTCATTTGATTGTACTAGGGTACCTTGGGAGTCATTGACATGACTGGTGATTTCCCTCACACTTCTTAACAGTTTACCTCAATGAACGGTAATCAAGTGGTTTCTACCATGTTTGACATCAAAACATCTATTCACATGGCTAGATTCATACCACATCGAGATTGGGATGAAGACCCCCGGTTGACCATTCACTCTATTATTTGCTTTTCCCAGGCTGTGAAGGAGATCATTTGGGCATGATGATATATATATTGTCACATAGATCCACATTGCATTGGTTTGTGGTTATGTTTTATCATCTCGTAACTCCACTACGTATTTCTTGTGGCTACGATCTGTTCATGTCATGGAGGTATGGATCCACATTGTATCTTTGGTGGCTATACCCTTAGTCAATATCATCATGGATCCGTAATGTATTTATTGGGGGCCATACCTTAAGTTCTTTGTTACCCAAGCATAGGTATGTCTTCCTTGCGTTTGAAACACATGATAACATTTGTTTAATGGTTGTTTGCAACTTCTACTAGGTTCTCCAACTCCATCCCTTTCTTAAAAAAATATACAAAGCATTTTGGTCATCAGATTTCATCTTCCGACTTCACACTTTGGGGGGGAATATGTTACACATAAAAATCCTCACTTCGATAATGTCAAATTCTCATTATCGCAAGTGTCGCAAGTGTCGCACTTTTGTCGCAAGTGTCATAAATGTCGCATTTTTCGTTCTGGATATGTCTCATTGTGAACGACACCATGGAAACACTTGATACATCCTCCAGAACATGTTGGAAGGAGAAACCACATCATTTGACATACTAAACAATTTTTTTTTTGCCTTGATAATTGGTCATCTTGATGAATTTTTGGAAAATCAACGCTCCCCTGCTCATATGCAGGGAGCGTTGGTGCTCTCTGTCCATCTAGCATGGAGCATTGCAACACTTTGCTTCCTGTTTTGAGGGAGCATAGATTGATTGAGAAAACCATGGGAAGAAATCCCCCTTTTCTCTAAGGACAGATAGAGATGATTCGAGTTGGTTTGGCTCGAATCTAAGCTTTAGGATGCATCTAAGGGATATGCCACAATAGATGGAATCATGTCCTCAACTTATCCCAAATATAGCCAAGGTGGTTGAGCCTCTCAAATCCTATAAAGGGAGGCATTCACATGGTGAAGAGGGGTATAATAATCAACAAAAGTATTTTCATTCTGAACGTGGATGTTTCGAGCAAGGGGTTGGACAAGGAGGACTTGGAGAGGTTGCTTCAATTTTTAATGTTCTCTTTAATATATGCTTTCCCTATTTCCTTCAAGTTTGTGTATTATTGCATATGCTTGTCTATTGTGGATGAATTTGGTTTAAACTAATCTTAGTAGAGTAGGAAGTCTTTTTTTTCTTCACTATCCATTGAATTGCAGATATCGTGTCATGCTAAGGAGCTTGGAGATCAAGTTCGGATTGGATTAAGCAAGGACAAGCTTTAGAACAAGGTACATCATAATTTATTCCTCTCTTTATTTTTATTAGATTAACTATTTTGAAAAGGAATGTTAGTGTCTATTTGCATCTTTCTGTCCTGGTAGTAGGGGTATAGAATCCAAGAGGATATTCACTTGTCCGCAGGGGAATTTTCCTATAACAATAAGTCGCATAGTGTCTTTGAAAAAATAATTGTTTGATATAGTGATCTTTGATGCACATGCTCAGATTAATTATTTATTGATTGGATTCACTTATCATGATGTTATGACTTGATATCCTTGGAGGGTGTGCCCATTTGTCTTTGCAAGACCTAGTTGGTCGTGGACAATTTTGGGAGAACAATCCTAACTTGGGCTTCCATGGGGATACAATCCCACATGTTGGATGTAAAGGGCCCACATGCTAGATGGGGAAGATCAGAGTTGGAAGGCCTTGATGATTCCTTGGAAAACATAGCCCAGTCCTCACTTGCCAAATGATTTTCCCAGGAGGAGAAAAACGTCCTCTTTTTGAAGCTTGACGTCATGTTTGGGGGGATAGAGCATGGTGGTGAGGTGCCACTCATTTGACATGGGGAAATTTTAAGGAGAAGAGGATCTTCATCGTGATGAGATCATCTATATTCTTGACATGTGGCCTTTGGAGGCCCACCCATGCTTCTCCAACACCATTGACTTCTCCAAAGTGGCAAGACATCCCCTAAACATGTGGCGTCCATGTAATTAGGGTTTTATTTGTGCAAAAAGTGAAATTTTAAATGAATTGTTTAATATTGCTTTGTTAAGGGGGGAATATTTGGGTTGTTGACCCCTCATATTGTGGTTTCCCCCTTATGGAAAAGTCACCTTGGTGACATTTTTTATAAATAGAGATCATAAGATCTCATTTTAAAAACACAACTCTCCACTGTGAGAGGTTATTGGACTGAAATTTTCGCTATCTTTGATCATTTTCTCTCTCTCTTTTCACTTGTCTTGGTTTTTCTTGGCTATTGGTGGAAAAGTGATGCGCTAGGATTGGAATTCCTTTCTCTTGCATGTGGATGTTCTAAATCTTGGAGATAAGGGTTTGTTCAATACTATTTATGAATTTGGTAAGAGAAAACTACATTTATTGTCTAGTTATGTTTCTTTAAATTCTATAATTTGTCACTTTTCAAACCCTTGGGAGAAGTATAAGGGAATACACCCTCCCCAAGGTATTTTCATTTGTTTGTTTTGAAGGAGATTATTATGCACAAATTGCCTTGGAGAATTACAAGGGCATACACCCTCCAAGGTATTCTTGTTTTGGTTTGAAAAACCCTAGGAATTACAAGGTCATACACACCTAGGGAATTTGTAATTCAAATATTTTTATCCAAGCTTAAGTTTTGTAAGGTCTATTGTTGTTCAAGGTGTTTTTTCCAAGAGAAATACAAGGGCGTATACCCTCTTGGCATGACCCTAAGGAGTCTAGCTATACTTGGGAACTACAAGGGCGTACACCCCCAAGGTTTTAGATAATTTTATTCATCTCTTTGACCCCATTGCCCAATATTTTAAGGCACTAATCAATTTTAAGTTGCATTGGAGATACAAAACAGTTGCCACGACAAATGTGAAATTTCAACATTTACAAGCTTTCTCTTTTGGATAGTGTTCTTGATGCCTTGCGGATTTTTCCTCCCTTAGGGTGTCCCTTTTCTTCCATGATTTTTCATTATCTGTACTAACTTGTTTCCTATAGCCAGTAGGCTGTAGAAAATCACTAACCCTAGGTGTTAATATCTCACTAACTAGCCCTTAACTTTCCTCCAATTTTCAACCACTAATTCCACTAACTAGGGCGCACTTTTTAGGCTAGTTTTGGGGACTTTTCTATGGATGATTTTGTTGCTACATGTCATTGAATGCTACAGCCATAAGGCTGATAATTTACTGTAGAGAATCATTTTATAACAACTTGCATTATTCATTCTTAAAGTGTTATGCTCAAGTCATAATTGATTACTAAATTCATTGATGATATTTCCAATTGATGTTGTGCTTTATATATTGATTTGGATACTTGATTTTCTGATATAAAGTGTCATCTGCTGCTACAAATTAGGGACAAAAATCTTAAATTGTTGATCCATACTAACACAAAGCATTGCAAGGTGTCTTTTCTTGTGTTTTGGGCAGGTACAAGTGCACGGGCAACTATCTCTTCACTTGGTATCCATTTACCTCTCTTCACTTACCATTTTCAACCAATATTCTTCCATCACTTGAAATTTTGGGGGACTTATCCTTACACTTCCCTTCATCCTTCTCATCCCCCCTAGGGTCACCAGGAATGCCTCCCAAGATTGACCTAGTCACTCTTGAAGTGCGAGACCAACATCGAGGTGACATTGGGTGTAGGATTCCCAAGTTGTAGCACTTGCTTTGTTGTTGGGTCGAGATTTTCACAACCTAGAACTTGCGCTATAACAGGTACCAAGAAATGGGTGGTCAATAAATATTTGGTAGGAAATTATTATAGACAAAGCTCCTTTATCTAACCATCAAGAGTAGTGTAATGTTAAATCATGGCTTTCAAACTGTGGTATTCACACCTTGTTCGATTTATCAAATTGGGATCATATCGACTCAAGATTGTGGCAAGGATGGAAAAAAATTTCTTCCTCAACTCACCTCTTAGGGAAAATTTAGTTGTTGTTCTCCCTTTTACAAGGAGTCACTTCTATCAGCTTGATGATCAAGGATAGTAGAGGGTGGGGGATACATGATGGCTCCTATTTAGTCAAAGGGTTGTATCAATTACAAATTAAAATCCTTCATTAACTACCTAGGTCCACTATTTGGAGATACATATAGAATCCATTGTAGCATCCCCAACCCCAAGTTGGGAAATGCCACACTAAATTTTTTCGTGTGATACTAAATAAATTTACAAAATGATATGCATATGAACAATTTATGAAGTCTAACAACATAAAATGCAAGTATAAATATAAAAATAGTTTCATAACAGAATTAGCATAAAATACACACAATAAATAACATGTAAACGCATAAGAACACTTATCTTTTGAAATAGTCAGCAAGTGCTTGCATACCTCATACATTCCTCCCATCCATAGACTTTGTTGCTCATAAAATCTCAGAAATTGGTCACCCCGAGCTGAGGCTAGATACTCCACAATGGATGAATTCCTAAGCCAAACTAAGGTTTATCAACACAACAACAATCAGGTCAAGGTGCGAACTATTGCAACTAGCCTATAGTATATCATTTCCCGTAACTTGTCCCACCCCAGGAAGTGTGCCCCTTCTCTACTCAATAGTCCTTCGACTGCCCCACTTCCCTTTTGGGGCTTCAACAAAAGCTTGAACAAAAAATCTTAGAGCCCTATAGTTATTGCCCAACAACCAAGAAATAAATCCCAGCATTTCTCTCACCTAGAGAGAATGCCCATAGGCCTAATAACCCACTTCTTTGAAGTACACATAGGCCTGAAAACCCACTTCTTCAACTCATACCTCTAAGGACTCTCTAGTTACAAGTAGCTGCAAAATCTCCCAAGTACAAGTACGAATATGGATGGAAAGTAGTACTAAGTGGAAGAATGGCAAGAATAAAAATGTACTAAGTTCTTTACCATTGGAAAGAGTAAAAAAATTGGAAGAATGTTGAGTGAATGTACTTAAATGTACTAAGTTATTTACTTTTTTTATGCAAGTTCCCAACTTGACATTTGTCATAGTGAGAACTACATGGGCCCCACATGGTGATACGTTCCTCTCACTTAGGAACTTAGAATAAATAAATATCCCATAAATTAGACTTTAGGAAATATTATTATAATATTTCCTTGGCTTAGCCCCTCTTCCTAGACCCTTAGTCCCCTTTCCCTTTAGTGGAGTTTTATCCCCCTTTACTCTTTCATCTGGTTGGTCTGCAACAATAATGTATTTTTATTAATATCCAAGTGTGATTACATATTCTAATGATAGGCTCACTATCCTTTTATCATTTTGGCTCTCGAGCCTAATAACCATGCAGACACTCTGGCCTCCAAACATATTTACAATGGCACTCTGGTCCAAAATATCATAGCTCACCAACCTATATGTAAATTTACAATTGGGGTTCATCCTAGGGGTATTAAATTCCCCTCCCCATTATTTATGAATTTTCCTCAATGCATTATATACACGTGTTATAGCACAAAATTCCACACCTATGCATTTGTGCCATGGCCTAACCCTTTCCCTTGGCTTGCTAGACATTTTCCCAAATTGCCTCATGCAAGTCATTTAAAAAACATGTATTTTGCACATATCTTTGGGCTCCTTTCAAGAAAATCACAGACATCCACAACTTCCTAGTTTAACACCCGTGGATGCCCTAAAAAATGGAAAAAATAAAATAATTCTGAGTTTTCGGGCAGGTTTTTTCGGTTGTGCTCATTTCCCAACGTCCCCATGCTCGTGAAAAATAGATTCCAACTCCCCCAACCTATTGGGGAAGATATAAAATCACCATTGAGGGCTAAGACATGGTCATGTCCCTTGGTGCAAGATTATGCTACCAACATCTAACAAGCCTCCCTTTCCTATTATCCTCTGAGCAAAACCCCCTGTTATTTGGAAACTTATTTTTGAACATTTATTTCCTATTTATATAGATATTGGGTGTAGCCTTATCCCTACTTGGGCCATTCAAGGAAGAGCACAATGGTTGAGTTGATGCTTGAGGGATTATTGGAGGAACCTGGATAGTTGTCTTTGAGATAGTTCCAAAGGTGAGACAAGGTTGTAACTTGCCTTTATGATTTGGTGTTAATAGAAGAGTCTGTTTTCTCTCCTATCATGTGTTCATTGTATGTATTTTCTTACTAAGTTTACTTTGAATATGATATATGACATGCATACTCTTTAATCATGTAACTAACTTCGTATTAGCTCTAGTATTGTGTCCATTTTGCAGGTTACTTCCAGCAAAGGATCTAGAGTTTTTCAAGAGCAAGGAGTGGGATCGACATCAAACGAGAGACCAAAGGTGCACCTTTTCTCCCTCATCTTTCCCTAACTTATCCTTGTAAAGTAGTTATTCTTTCAGTTTTTGTGTGCTTGTCTTGTAGGGAAGATTTCTATCTTCTCCATACAGTCTTGATCTGTTGTGATTTCAACCCATAATCACGAGGGAAATATCCTATCAACAGAATTGGCGACCATATTGGGGATTCTCCTAGTTTGGGTCAGTGTTAGGGTGGCTTGCGTGTCCCTTTTTATTTATGTGAGTTTTTCTATTTTCCAAGATTTGTTGCAAAGTTATATTATTTGGAAAATTTTCCATAAGTTTCTGGGAGTCTCCCTGTTAAAAGTCCTTCCTTTTTATTTTTCAAATTTTACATATTTATCTACGCTTTTCTATTATATCAGTCATGGATATCCGTGCTTTTACTATGTCATATCCACGTACATCTATGAGTCTCAGTTCACACAGTCGTGGACCTATGAGCAATTTGTGAAAAAAATATATTTCTTTAGTTTTTGGGAGATTTATGGGTTTCTCCAAGATATCCTAGGCTTCTTGAGTTTGTGATTAATTTTTATTAATGTGTCTAAGCTTGTGAAAACCTTCAAATCAGAAAATACCTTGCTCTTGATTTCCTAGGATTCTTGGCTTACTTTTATCTTGGATTTTAAAGAAAAACTATTTGCATTTTGAATCATGTATTCTATAGTTTATGTTGGGGGGGGGGCATGAATCGTGTATTTTGTAGTTTCTTTTAGCATATTTTGTTAGTTTTTCTTTGAAAGAAGAAAACAACAAAAAAACCCTAGCTTTCTGCTAGTTAAGTTTCTTTCTTTCTCTGCATTGTTTGCATTGTTATTTGAAAAAGAAAAAGATACTAGCATAGAATTGTTCATGCATTTTCTTGTTGAAACTCTTTTTTCATTTGAAAAATTAGTGTAAAGTTTTCTTTGTCAGTGTTATTATAAGTTTCATTTTTTCAAGAGTCTCAAACAACATCAATTGCACTTGCATACCCTTTGAGTAAAAACAACTACTAAAATGAACGCTAAACTTAAAATGTACTAGAATGTGTTTATAGGGTTCACAAACAATTTTAGGGTTAGGGCCTTGGATTAGGATTGGAGAGATAACTCTCCAAGGCCATTGAGAAAACATAGGAGTCTGAGCTAGGGAGAATCTCAAATCGAATCTCTGTATAAGTATATTCGGGAGCCTCCTCTAACATAGGAGCTAAACATGAGGTCGTGAGAAGGAGAGCCAAGGAGATTGCCCCTCCAAAGCTTGACTAAGCATAGTGGAGAGATCATATATTGAGGGTTTAGCTAGTGCCTTTACCTTCATGAGGGGTGTCACTTTCAAATATTTGGGATTTTTTACCCCGCCCATACATTCAATCCCTACTATCGACTGTACCCCCCAGACGTTTACTACGAGTTGGTGACCTTAGTGGATTTTCCTAGGGATCTTAGAGGTGACTACGGAGGCTTTCCATGCTACATGGGGCATATTTTGTATCACACTTTTCGGTATTGTTGGAGGGTGCCCTGCAAAGCGTGGGTGCTTGCACCGGATAAGGCTAGTTATTGGAGGTCGGGATAACTACTTCTCACTCCTTCATTCGTTGGTCCACGAGACTTAATCAACCCATGCCTTTGTCCTGAAGGTCCCTTTCCACTTTTTCATTACTTTGGACTCGGGACCTCATCCACCTGGGATAAAGATTTGGAAAATTTGTTTGTTAGCAATGTTTCTCTTAGGGATTTTTATTGGAGTGTTGCTTTCTGTAATTGTCCTTAGGTTGTTTCAGTGTCGTTGATTTTGGATAATTGATTCAAGGTGGTTAACCAACTGCTCCACTGGTTGGGAAGGACCCCAGGTCTTTCTCTTGAAAGTGTGGATCCACCTCCTTGAAGGCGTGGGTTTTTATACCACCAGTTCCCTAGAATCAATGTGTGATACTTTTATGGACATGAAAAATCCCGCAGGGGATGAACCTATGCATAAGAACTATATGGAAAAATTTCTTGAGGATACCAGCCAAGGGACCCCTGCCCAAGGGGATTCTTGTGATCTTCATTTATTTGGAAACATTGGTGCCCCCTTGATGGCCAATTTGAACATTCCTAGGTTGCAAGAAGGATTCCTTCAAGCCCTTCCTTGCATGCATTCGTACACACCAGGAAGTCCTTGTTTGGGTCTGCAATCTTCAACACATGTACATTGGTTAGAAGGTATTTCAACTCTTGGAATCTCTCTTCACGTTCTAATTTCCAAATGAATTTAACTCGCTTTTTCTGAAGGGAGGTGATTGGGAAACCGATCTTGGAAAATCCCTTTATGAGCCTCCTATAGTATCCTGCTAGGCCCATAAAGGATCTGATGTCAAATACATCCTTTGTTGTAGGCCAGTCCATAATGGCTTTGATCTTGTTAGGATCAATTGCCACTCCTTCTTCAAAAATAACATGGCCTAAGTAATGGACTTGTTTCTGGAAAAAGTTACACTTACTAAACTTAACATACATTTGATGTTCTCTTAGCACTTGTAGCACTAGTTTGAGATGTTCTTCATGCTCTTTCTTATTCTTAGAATATATTAGGATATCATCAATGAAAACCAATACAAATATGTCCAAGAACTTACTGAGTACATTATTCATTAAGCAAATAAAAGTGGTTGGTGCATTGGTTATCTCAAATGGAACCACCACAAATTCATAGTGACCATATCTTGTCCTAAAGGTTGTTTTGTGGATGTTTTCATCTTTAATTCTGACTTGATGGTATCCAGACCTCAAGTCAATCTTGGAGAAAATTGTAGCACCCATTAATTGGTCAAACAAGTCATCGATCCTTGGCAAGGGATACTTATTATTAATGGTCATCTTACTGAATTTTCTATAGTATATGCACAACATGAGTGTGTCATCCTTCTTTTTCACCAACAAGGCTGGTGCTCCCCATGGAGACACACTAGGTTGAATGTAGCCTTTGTCCATCATCTCCGTTATCTATATTTTGAGCTCAACTAGCTCTATTGTACTCATTCTATAGGGTATTCTAGACACTGGCACCGCTCCTGGTGCAATTTCTATTGAAAAGTCAATATCTCTTCTTGGAGGTAGACCTGGCATCTCTTTTGGAAACACATCTCTATACCCTCTTAATATGTGATGGTCCTTTAGTCTTGGTTTGTTTTTCTCAACAAAGTTCAACACTTGTATTGCATACAAAGGGCATCATTTTCTGCAATACTTCTTCATTTGAAGGGTTGATATTTGTCTCACTAAGACAGGCTTTCGAATCCCTTGTAGGGTTATCTTCCTCCCTTCTTCATCTTCACACTAAAAAGTTTTATTGTAACATTCCAACTTGGTTTTATGGGCATCCAATCAGTCCATGCCAATTAGCAAGTCATAAGATCCTAAGGGGAGCATGTTTAGGGTTGCTTGGGTGGGTAACCCATTGATAATGAATTTGCATGTTGGTATGACCTCTGTTACTTTTCTTTTGGCTCCAGTCCCTAGTTGTACCAGCCATGATTTAACATGTTTAACTTGTTGCAATTTACATTTATCAATAGTTTTAGGGAAAAAATAACTCAAGTTAGAACCGAGGTTAATTAAAATGGAAACTAGATGGTTGGCAATAATACCTTCCATCTCCACCACTGAAGCTTGGTGGTCAGCTTGTTTATTATACAAGGCTGCATAAATTTGTGGCATGCTCCTAGCCACATCATTGATTGTGGTAGCCTCTTGGACATTGTAGACCCTCCTATTGTTTTGTTACCTATATGGATAGTCCCTCAATAGATGTTATTCTCCACAACCCCAAAAGTTGAAGGGTTCTCTCTTTGTGTTATCAGTCTTACCTGAGGCTGCTCTAAAAGGTTTATTTCCACTCTGAGAGGGGAAATTTTGCTAATACACATTTTTAGTAGGAAGTCTCATCTTAGAAACTTTCCCATAGTTCTTAAATCTTGAGGGTTTAAACCCCTTCTTCTTGAATCCCAAATTACTTTTCTTCTTCCAGTCCTCATGAGGTTCTGTCTTATTCTTGAATTTCTCATAGCAATGCCTTGCCTTCCAGATAGTTTCTTCTAAGGTCTTTGGTTCATCAAACTAAATTTTGTCCCTGAAGGACTGAGGTAGTCCACTAATAAATCATTGCATATTTACCTTTTCATCCTTTATGTAGGGCACATACCTTATCAACTCAAGGAATTTGTTGATATATTCATCTATTGTGAGTTGTCTGAATTTGAGTTCATAGAACTCCTTGGTATTCCCATCAAAGTATTTCTCTGAAAAATACTTCTTCTTGAAGTATTTCTAAAATTGTTTCCATGACAAGTCCTTCTCATAGATTCCTTTCAAATTCCTAAGGTCCTACCACCAAATGGAGGCCTTTCCCTTCAGGTTGAAAATGGCTATTCGAGCCTTTAAGTTTTCAGAGTAGTCATGGAATCTGAAGTACTTCTTCAAGCCAAGAAACCAAACTTCAGCTTCTTCCCCTTTCTTAATTTCTCCATCGAAAGTGAGTGGTTTGGATTTCTTGAACTCTTCGGGGTCATGACTCTTGGAATGTTTCCTTTTATTTCCTCTCCTCTGGGAATGTGAACTAGTTTCACTACTAGAAGATCCCTTGGAGTTGTCAATTTCCTCACCAGAAGATTCTTCCAATGAGTGTCTCTTGGCTCCATGTTGGGCCTTCTTTGAGCTGCTCCTCCTTGTGTGGCCACTTTCAGGACCATGCTTTCTTATCTCATGTGGAATTTTGTTTTTCTCAGTACAATGTTTGTTCACATGACTGGTGTTAGGATATTTAGACACTTAGGAGTTAGTTAAGATATACTTGGTCTATTGTGTCGTTAGGTAAAAGTGTGTTTTCTAGTGTGTTTCTTTAGTATGCATTTGTAGTTAGGAAATCTGACGATCACGATATGTTCCCGACATAGAGTGATATGACGGTTCATACTCTCCTCGATCTTAATGACCATTGATACATGGCTTAACACCCAATTGGTCCATGATCTCTATTTAAAGAGCATGGAGGGTCATTTTCCAATGATCGATTGTGAGAAACTCTCTTGTAAAATCTCTTTGTAATCTTTTTCTCTGCATTAATAAACTGTTCCAAGTGGCCGCATTGGCTGGGGCCATGGATGTTTCCCTGTAGGGGTTTTACCACGTGAAAACATCGATGTGTTGATCTTTGATCTAGTTATGTGAGTGGTTATTGAAGGTGTTTTTCTTCTGTTGGAATACCTGTGTTGTCGAACATGGTATCAGAGCCTATTTGAAAACCCGCTCCTGTTGTAGATAGAGATCGTGAAGCCGAGTTGCCTCATCTCCATTTTATGTCATTTCCATACATTTTTGGGCTGAGAGGAATATTCTATTACATCTAGAGCACTCGTTTCATTCAGGAACACTTTTCATTTCACTCGAAAAGGTTTATGTTTTCCCAAGATACAGCCATTACAGTCAAAACCGAACGTATAAAGTTTGAATACGCATTTTTTTAATTTTTTGCAAAGAAGTATTTTGGTTTTATTTCAGTTTTGTATATCTTTATTTCCAGGTTGCTACTCTGTTAGATCTGTGTATGCTCTTTTCCCTGCTCTCTGTGTGATCTTGGCAAATCAAAAACAGATAGGAAAAGGTGCATCTTTCGGGTAAGCTAACCGAGATCTAACCCTTGTTGTCATCGAGAAGCGAATTTTTTTTCTTATGTGAAAAGAGTTTTGTTTTAGCACGCTCTCCAAGGTCGTCATCATCATCAACAACAACAACAACAATCCTCCTTCTGAACATTAGAATATGTTTTGCTAGACCATTTGGTTAAAATTTGTCTTATTAAGTAAGACGTCTTGAGTTCAAGTCTCCCTTTTGTTACCTTTTTTTGAAAAAGTTCATGCTAAAATTGTAAAGTGTATTTCACTTCAAGTATAAAAGTGAATCACTATAAGTAGCTTTAATATTTTATTTTAGAGTTATTTATTTTACATACAGCTTTTATTTGTAAAAGTGAGCCCCACTTCTCTTTATAAAAGTGGGTCACTTCAAAAAGCAACTTACACTACCACGTGGTCTTTTGGTTACCGTTTATGCCTTTTTTTAAAAGGCCATAACTCTCACATTCGAAGTCCATTTTTAGTGCTGTTTTTTTTTTAAACTGCACAACTTTTCGAGCTCTTTCCATTCAGATCATCAGTTTCAGTTTTTAAATTTGTATTATCTATATATTTAATATGTTTTATACAAGTAGTCTCTTACTTACCAGCACCAACTACTTCCAATGGAAATCCCATATGGAGGATTTATTAAAAGGTAAAGGCTTGTACCAGATTACCTTGGGAAAGGAAACAACACCCACTGATGTTGATAAGAAAGCCAAATGGGATAATAGGAATGACGAAGCACATGGATTAATCAAAATGCCCATCTCTCCTGATTTAAGGTTCCACCTTCAATCAATTGATAAACCCAAAGAAGCTTGGGAAAAGATTGAATCTATGTTTGGTAAACACTATATTATTCGAGCACAACAGTTAGAAAATCAAGTACTAACTTTAAGTCCAAGTGATTTTTCTTTCATTGAAGACTATCTATCTAAGTTTAAAACACTCAGAACTTTATTTGAAGAATGTAAGATAAAGATAGGCGAAGATCGTTGCATCTATATTATTCTTTCTAAGTTAGGTAGTGCATATTTTGTGTTTGTATCTACCTTTTATGCCATGCAAGAGGCTCCAGGGGTAGCTTTTCAAAAACCCAGTCTTGAGAACTTTTGTGATGCTTTGATTAGAGAGCAAGATAAGCTGGTACAACTTGGAGTGATTAGCACTGCAGGTACCTCCAACAAAGTCTTAGTTGTCCATCAAAAAGATAAACCCAAAAATCCCAAGAAGCAACATCCTCGCCACAACAATAAGCAATATAAGGGTCCCAAACCCACTCAAACAACTTTTTCTCCTAATGGAGACAAAGGAGCAAAATATAAAAATAAGAATACTAACAGACATTGCAACTTTTGTGATAAAGATTGTCATGATGAGTCCAAATGTTTCAAGAAGATGGAAGCTTTAGAAGCAACGATGAAGAAGCACAACATCTGTATTGATTCTACTTCTTCTTCTTCTTCTCATGGACATGCATTTTTTGCTTATGGTTTCTCCTTCAATATAAATTCTACTTCTACTTCTACTTCTGATGAGTGGCTTATTGATTCTAGAGCATCCTATCATATGGCTAAGGATAGAGCCATATTTTCTACTCTAAATGAATGTAACACCAAGCAAATATGTGTTGGTGATGATAGATCTCTTAGTGTTGAAGGATCTCAAATAGTTCAAGTAGAAAATGGTCCTTTCAATGATGTATTATGTGTTCCAAGTCTTTCTTGTAACCTTCTATCAGTATATCAAATCACTCATTCAGGTGAAGGTAAAATCGTAGAGTTTTCACCTCACCAAGTTGTAATAAAGGATCTAAAAGATCCTAAGCATGTTCTTGCAACTGGAATTGTTGATGATATTACTAGGTTGCACAAATTTGACAACTTTGGGTCATCATCTTTTCCATCAGTTTTTGTTGCTCATAGCGATGACTTGAGAAAACTTTAGCATGAGCTGTTTGGTCATCTAAACTATCCCTCATTCAAGCAACTATGTAATCAACAAATGGTGATCGGTCTTCCTCTTGTTTCATGCAGAGATGGTGTTTGTGTCAGTTGTGTTCTCGGCAAATATCATCGGGATAGTTTTGAAAAACGTGCCTCTTGGCACACCTCGGGTCCTTTGCAGCTTGTTCACAGTGATTTGTGTGGTCCACTTTCTTCTCCTTCTTTTTCTAGGTGCAAGTATTTCTTAACTTTCATTGATGACTTTTCCAGATGTACTTGGGTTTACTTATTAAAATTTAAGAGCGAAGTTTTTGACAAGTTTTTGGCCTACAAGGCCCTTGTAGAAAATCCAACTGGACATCAAATTCAAAGGTTAAGAACAGATAATGGAGGCGAATATGTGAACAATCATTTTACAAGTTATTGCACTACATAGGGAATCCAAATGGAACACATTATTCCATATACACCACAACAAAATGGTGTTGATGAGAGAAAGAACCGCATATTAAAAGAAATGGATAATCGTATGATCCAATCTAAGGGACTAAGTCTAAAGTATTGGGCGAAAGCCATCAACTGTGAAAATTACATAGTAAATCATACTCCCACAAAGGCTCTTAAAAATATAACACTGGAAGAAGCTTGGACTAAAATTAAACCAGATGTAAGTCACTTCCGTGTATTTGGTA
Organism: Picea engelmannii; assembly: GCA_009831015.1. Taxonomy (NCBI): domain Eukaryota; kingdom Viridiplantae; phylum Streptophyta; class Pinopsida; order Pinales; family Pinaceae; genus Picea; species Picea engelmannii. The sequence goes on from ML780833.1 coordinate 508,508, forward strand.
GTATAGCATGGGCTCACATTCTTGATGAGAAAAGGAAAGCATTGCAGCCTAAAAGTGAGAAGTTTATATTTGTTGGTTATTCTGAAGATGTCAAAGGTTACAGAATTCTTCAATCACATTGTAATGAAATTATTATTAGAAGAGATGTTAAATTTGATGAAAATCTCTTAGCATGCAAGCTTAATTCAACGTTTGTGCCTTCTTTGGCCTGCAAGCCTAATTTGGCGGTTGTGCCTCCTTCGGCCTGCAATCCATCTTCGACGTTTGTGCCTTCTTTTGATCTGGTTTCTTCTTCAGATGATGACAGTCATGATGAAAATCCACCTCTGCCTGCTCACCCTCATCCAGATGAGTCCTTTGAACCTAAACCAACACTAGCTCCACCGCTTCCTAGATGAGTCTGTTCAACACGAGAAGCAGTTGGTGCTCTTGCCGGTGTTCCTTCAGATCAGTGTCAGACACGTTCATGGTTCCATCGAGCCTCTTCTCTTTTGGCTCAAGTTTCAAAAACTCATGATCCAGAGACATTTGCAGAAGCTTTAGGTCATCTAGATTGGGATACAACAATGAATGAAGAGTATTGTTCTTTAATGGAAAATGATACTTGGGATCTTGTACCTCTTCCAAAAGAAAGAAAACTTGTTAGATGCAAATGGGTCTACAGAACTAAGTATGCATCAAATGAAAGTGTTGAAAGACACAAGGCTCGATTAGTTGCCAAAGGATTTTCCCAAGTTGAAGGAATTGACTATAATGAAACCTTTCCCTCTGTAGCAAAAATGAATTCCATCTGCCTTGTTCTTTCCCTTGTTGCCTCACATAAATGGGAGGTCCATCAGATGGATGTTAAATCCGCCTTCTCGCACAGAGATTTGCAAGAAGAAATCTACATGGAACAACCTCCTGGCTATGTCCAGAATGACTCTAGCTTTGTTTGTCGCCTCAAGAAATCTCTTTATGGTCTCAAGCAAGCTCCCCGAGCTTGGTATGCCAAAATGGATAGCTTTCTTATTGCCACTGGATTCTCTAGACGCAATTCTAATCCTAATGTCTATACCAAGAAAGTAGGAATCCATCTCATAATCCTTGTCCTTTATGTTGATGACCTTATCCTTACTCGTAGTGACTCAAAAATTTTAAACCATGTGAAAACCAACCTTAAGAAGAAATTTGAAATGGCAGACTTAGGATTTTTGCATTATTTCCTTAGCCTCCAAGTTTTGCAAACCAATGAAGGAATTTTTCTTTCCTAGTCTAAGTACTCTTGTGACCTTCCTCATCGCTTTCACATGGACAATTGTAAACCAACCCCTTCTCCCTTCCAGTCTAGAATCAATCTTACTGCCACATGTACTTCTCCTGAAGTTGATGCCACCCTGTACCGTCAGTTAGTTGGTAGCCTCTTATACTTGACTCATACCCATCCTTACCTTTCCTTTGTTGTTGGTCTTGTTGCCCGGTATATGCAAATGCCCCATGAAAGCCATTGGAAAGCAGCTAAAAGGATACTCCGCTATGTTCGTGGTATAGTTCAGTTCGGGGGGGACTCCTTTATTGGTTGGTTTCACTGATTCAGATTGCACCGGTGACCCTGATGATTGGAAGTCTACTGGAAGTTATGTTTTCAACCTTGGTTCAAGACCTGTCACTTGGGCCTGTAAGAAACAATAGGCTATTGCACTTTCTTCAGCATAAGCAGAGTACCGAGCAGTGGTAAATGCAAGTCAGGAAGCCCTATGGCTTTGACAGATCCTTTCAGAGTTTGGATTCCAACACCAGCATTTGACCAGCCTTTGGTGTGACAATCAGAGTGTCATCAAGCTCGCCAAAGACCCAGTTCAACATCAGCGTAGAAAACACATTGAGCTACACATGCACTTCATCAGAAATCTCATTCATGATCAAGTTATTGAAGTGCTCGTTTTCCCTACAGAAGATCAAGTTCCAGACATTTTCACAAAGTCTCTTACAGAAGCGAAGTTTTCCAAACTTCGATCTATGTTAAAATTTCAGGAAGTTGTCATTAAGGGGGCATAGGCTCTAATGCCTCCTTCCTTCTCCTATTGTGTCACTATTGTAAATCCTTCAATCCTATCCCAAGTTGTTCTTAAGGGGGGATGTTAGGATATTTAGACACTTAGGAGTTATTTAAGATCTACTTGGTCTATTGTGTTGTTAGGTAAAAGTGTGTTTTCTAGTATGTTTCTTTAGTATGCATTAGTATGCATTTGTAGTTAGGAAATCTGATGGTCACGATATGTTCCCGACATAGAGTGATCTGACGGTTCATACTCTTCTCGATCTTAACAACCATTGATTCGTGGCTTAACACCCGATTGGTCCACGATCTCTATTTAAAGAGCATGGAGGGTCATTTGTCGATGATCGATTGTGAGAAACTCTCTTGTAAAATCTCTCTATAATATTTTTCTTTGCATTAATAAACTGCTCCAAGTGGCGGTGTTGGATGGGGCCATGGATGTTTCCCCATAGGGGTTTTACCATGTGAAAACAGCAGTGTGTTGATCTTTGATCTGGTTATGTGAGTGGTTACTGAAGGTGTTCGTCCTCTGTTAGAATACCTATGTTTTCGAACAACTAGTTGTTGGTCCATGTTGCAACTGCCTTTGTATATATGATAAGCTTTGTAGTAAGACTGTGTTAATTTAAATTTTCTTTTCTTGCTCTTTTATCAGCCTTTCATTGTCATCCTTACAACTCTGTAATTCTACCATGAGGCTTCTCATAGTTTCAGCCAGATCTGGAGGGGTTTCCACTGCCCTCCTCTCATCAGATTCTTCCTCTCCATTGTGGGAACTCTCCCCCATGTCATGGTGTGCCATCATCCTTTATGTTGTATTTTTCCTACGGTTCATTGACTGCCTGAGTGCCGATAAAACATTTTTTTTTTTAATTAATGATCTACTAGTTTATGAATCAACACATAGTTCATATTTTGTTTTTCAAAACATATACAACAACATAATTTTTCATTCCTTCCTTCAGTAGAGGTTTAAATATTCCTATTAGGAATGGGGTAAGATAGGGTGTTACCCTTAAAGGGTCTCTAATAATATTTTTAAGCTACTCGTTCATGAGCCCAATCAGGCCAAATGTTGTTGCATGCTCTGAGACCAATTTCTAACACACATAACCCCTATGTATCATTTCCAGGGATCGACCATCAAAATTCCACTTACTTTAATCGTCTCGAATCATCTCTCTAAGGTCTCCATCCTCTTATACTCAAGCGTGGCTTTCTAATGATTAATACCAGACTCAAAATCGAGCTCTAGATTGCAAGTTATGGCCTCCTGAAGTTCTTCGGACGTTCTCAGTAGTGGGATACGTAGTTCCACCCCATCTGTACCATCCCCCAAGTTCCTACATCCATGGGGGAAGTCCATCCACCGTCCAATCCAATGACGAGACTTTATCCTCATTTAACACACAGGCTAGACGGGAGTTCGGCATTGGGCACTTCGACGCTGAACGTCCATTTTCCTTTATGCATGCATGTCCTTCGGAGTCCTGAATTCCCGAACTCCTGAAGGAGCCCGAAATCTCTCCACGTGGCTCCAACCTTCAGGCCTTTTGGCTTGTCTACGACACTACATCCTAAACCTCTAGAGTCTCGAAGTCTTGGACTCCCGAAGGGTCCACCCTTGCATGTGCTGACATATTAAATGTGGAGGTAAGGACAGGTGGGTCCCAACCACTCCACCCACTAGATGGACCAAGAAAGTATGTGTCGGGGGTGATACACAACAAGGAAAAGATGACATGTGGCCGCTACACTGGGTGACATGTGTCATGTTTTTATGGGCATATAGGGTCTACAAAATGTACGAATGTAGGTGACACGTGGCACATAAATTGTGGGTCCACATCACCTTGGGTGACATCAATGTGCCAGGTCACTCTGGGTTGAAAGCCTTCAAACACCCTTAGATCTCATGGTCAATATGTGTCCACGTAGACCCCTTGATCTACAGCCTTTGTTACTTCGTAACTTCGGCATTCGAAGGATTCATTGTGTGACTTCCTCCTAGCTCCCGAAGTGGTCAACGTATGGCTGACCCTGGTCTAGATATACGATCATGAGAGATTGCAAAGGGTCCCTAGATATACGGTTCTCGTTACTTCGCAGCTCTGACATTCAGGGTTTCAACATTATGACAGCTCCAATTTCCCAAAGTATGACTTTGTCGAAGTATCATATGCGATTCCCTCCACTGGTTGATCAAACAGTTAAGAGGGGTCTTCACCGGACTCCCCAAATCCATGGTTCATATCAATTCACAACTTCGACATTCAGGAATTTTGGGGTTATAACACCTCTGTTATCCCTAAGTGTCCAACACCGGACTTACCTTGGCATAGATCCAACGGCCAAGGGAACTCTCGATTACCCTCTTATCTGTAGCTCGCGTTACTTCACAATTGGTAAATGTGTCAAGGTTTAACTATGGGATAGGTCTATCTACCATGGTTAGGGAAACCGTTAGACATTGGTCACCCTCATTGGTAACCATAACAATCGTTTCCTTCGGTCGGTTGCAAATGGTAAGGTTGTAACACCCCAGAATTTCGAACTCCCGGAGTTCCGAAGCCAAAAAGGCTTAGCTCTTTTCGGGCCTAGTGTAGGGTCCTCGGACCTTGGTCATATAGTTGAAGGGTGTAAAGGAGGCGCCCTCCTTCTACAGAGTTTGAACTTAGTATTCCCATGAAGGTAAACTCGAGAGGTCGGCATGGCATAAGCATTTTAGTTAACCCTACCTCGACTTTCTTGCAAACTCACGTCCCATAACCCTCTAGCTGCTAAGCTGAGGCAAACATAAGACCATTCAAAGTATGAAATTCATAAAAATACAATGAGTATTTCTACCTTAATCATTCAATACATAACTTAGTCTTAGACATGTATATTCAATCATCATTTCCATTTCAATACATGGAGTATGAAAATACTTATTAGAAACCAGAGATCGTGAAGCGAATGCTGAAAGGGGTGCATGTTTCCACCCAAACGTAGGCACAGCCACTCCTGAACGGATTTACCGATGGCCATCCCTGAGCTATACCATGATTCTCTAAGAGAGACTATTTTTTCTTACTCTATGATTGTCAAGGACAGAGGTTACTCTCCTCCTCCCACAGGAACTTGGCAACCGGTTTTCTCTATACCAAGCAAGGGGGTATGCACGAGTACTTCCACGGTCACTCCTCAGCCTCATTTATTAGCTTGGACTGAAAATGTTGCCAACAACTTTATTCACCCAGAATGAGCTTGATTCTTAGTTCTCCTTGGAACCAGAGAGCTGCAAACACTCTTCTCTCTTCTAGAGATTAGTCTTTCCACTCTGCTTCCTCGCAGATCTTCCTCTGCCGACAAAATTACTTCCTTTCTTACCTTCCTCAGCACGATTACATGGGTCTGAATCCCCAGCTCGTTGTTAGGTATAGAAGCCTTGTAGATGGGTAATCTACCCCATATCCTCATTAATTCTTGAGGAGGAGTTTTCCAACTACCATCCTGATTGGTAATTCATTTCTGGGTCAGAGAACTGTTTTGGGCTTGAGCAATTAATTCCAGCAAAGTACTGGTTTGGTGGGGGTCATCTCAAAAAAAATTGGTTCCCCTCACCATCTCTCTCATAACATCATGATCTATCTTGGCAACCCCCCTTTTCAGCAATTATGCAACACTCTCCATTTTAATTAATAACATAGATACATATATTACCTTTTATAAAAAAAGGTTCATGGAATCCAACAGTCACACATATTTAATCTGCCACATTGTTTTTGGCAAGTTCTAGTTATATTTACAAGCTGGGGGAAACAAGGGTATTACAATATGTTAGGTTTCTAAGTGGAAGATGGCTTTGATGACACATCTCGGAAATGGTTTAAGGTTGCCAAGTCTTTGAGTACATGCGGAAAGTGTTTGTACCTCGAGACACGATAAAATCCAAATATACAAGCTATATGTTAAGTGGACAAGCAAGTTAATCTTCTTGTTCCTATTTGCAACAATCAACAAAGATATATATCAGCAAGAAGAAATTAATAAAACTACTATATAAGATGTTAAAAGTCATGTAACTGATGCAGGAGATAAGCTAGTAAACACTAGTAAAACTCAAGTATAAAAGCATTGGACTTTAGCAACAATTTAAGGCTATTACAGATAAGTGTTGTAGAGATATAATTGTAGCCTTATGGATTTAGCAAACAAGTTGTTCAACAGAAAAATCAACCACCAAAAATCACAAAGAATCCACCCAAAAGATGCATTCGGACTAGTAGATTATAGGGGCAAATTATTAGCAACTTTTGACGGTTGAAAAGTAAGTTATAAGTAAGTAAAAAAATGTTTTGTTGCAGCCTTAATGGATGTAGATTTTAATGAGTTATAGCTCTAAGAAAACCAATCCAATAGAAACACCTTAGTGGCCTTGACAATCTCTTAACATGCATAAATGTTTCCAACTTGAACAAAATCAATATCTCACTAATTCATGTTTACCAAGGAAAAACATTTCTTTCTCCAATGAAAAATTCAGATTAGTTCCTTTAAAAATGGGTCAATGGAGTCTTTAAAACACAATTTAGATCAACAGGATCCCTTGGGATGTAAACCCTCTTACTTCCTAGGGCATTTGACCAAATTCAAGGTATATCAAGGAGGGTGTACACCCTTATACTCCTCCAAGACACCTTGCAATAAAAGACTTGTAAACTAGAAAATGAAGAGAAATTGATGGAGGGTGTATGCACATATACTCATCCTAGGGTTTTAACCAACAATATCGTGAAAAGAGAAAGAAGAATTCATATTTTCCTTACCAAAACCAAGAAAGTTGCAAGATCAAACCCTAGTTTCACAAAGACAAACCATACATAACCAAGAACAAGAGTCTCCAAGAGGTGCGTGTAGATTTTCTGAGGTACTATGATGCTGCCCAACAGGTTTGTCTTTGAACTCTTGTTGGGCTCTAAGTTTTATCTTCAAGACTGCGCTTTGATGTTGTTTTAGGACAACAAATAGTCAAGTACTTTATGCTCACAGTTTCAATGGGTAATTGTCCTTTTGAGGTGCCCTTGCAAGTGTTTTATTATCCCAATGTTAGCACATGCAATATACTCAAAACAAATAACACTACCTCTAGCTATTTACAACTCTAAATGTTGATTTACAATTCTAAGCATGCATGAAATGAACACAAGTATTTTTGGTCAACATGACCCTGGATAAAATTCCCCTATGGAAAACCAGTTTGGAATGGAAGTATATATAAGTGGTGTTTAAAGCATGAGATACACCAACAAATACAATATGATGGAACATGTATATAAATCAAGCTCCTCTCAATCCTTGCCAAAGGATCCAAGGAGATATGTGCCCAAGATTAGTGCACCCTATCCCTTTGTTGCTCTATCCACTGAAGTGAAGTGGCCTTTCTCCCTGAAGCTTTGACGGAGAAACCCTTGCACCATAATGTGCTCTTGTGTGCTGCCTCTCCACTGAAACAATCCTCAAAGAAATCTTACCACTGCAAGACCTCCCTGCTACAAGTGTGCCCTCCTCCTCAAATGTGCCCTCCTCCAAGCAAGAACAACAACCACAAATAATTTGGTCCCTAAGCCTTCATGAGCCCTCCATGAAAGGAGGCACCCAAGCTCTCCTCTCCCAATGCTTTCATTCCCATTTCCTTTCCCTTTTCCAAGCTCCTTTGGTGAACATACAAGTGAGAATGAGCCTCTCCTTTCCCTATGCACCCCTCTTAAGGAAACATAAGGAAACATAAAATATGGGTGGATGAGATCATCTCATCCCATCTCTAATCAAGGGTTGAGATATCTCCAAAAGAATCTCAACTCAAAACCCACTTTACTCAAGTTTCCATAGTTTCTCTTTATGTCCCTCAATTCACCCACAAAGTGAATTAATAGTCATTTGAGGCTAAAATGACCAAATTTCACTTTTGACTTAAATCTCCTAAGTCAAAGTGAAATTAGACATAAAGTACATGGTACATAGTACAAAGTATTTCCCACTTGTGTTTAGAGGCTCACAAACACAAGGGGCCACTTTCTAAGGTACCCAAATCTCAACAGTGTGCACCACCTTAGCTCATCCATTCATCAAGAGATATACCAAAAATCAAGAGAGAGAGATACCAAAAATGCTCAAGTATAGAGAAAATTTCAGCCAATGTAGTCTTCTCACAATGGGAGAGCTATGATCAAATGAGATAGAAATGATATCTATTTATACAAAAACCTCTAATAAGATTTTGTACACAAAACTTAGGGTAACCACAAAGTAAGCGGACAACAACCCTTACGTTTCCCCTTTACAATATAAAATTTAAATTTAAATTTAAAAATTGCACAATAGAAACCCTAAGGTGACGTCATCCCTCCAAGCCCATTCCTTGTCTTTTATTCTTTTAAGATGTTTCCAGGTTGAATCCAAGGTGGGTATTCTACCTAAGTATGAAAAAACGTTCCCACCTTGACTCTACCATGGTCACATCATGCTTCCCCAATTTGAAAACATGTGTGGGGCTTCTACCTAAGCATTAAAAACAATGCCCACGCATGCTCCCCCTTAGTTGGAATTTGTACTAGTTATTTTTCACAGGTCCCATTAGTTTCTTACAAGATTCATTTCATTGTCCTCGGGATCCCTGGGTGAGAATCTAGAAGGTTTGTGAGTGGATTTTATCTTTTTCTAGCTACAAGCCTTTGGTCCTTCAACCCCTTATTCCCATGAAATGAGGGACAACCCCTTCTTAGGTCAGTACACCCGAAAATCCCAAAAGGTAAGGAGATGAGGGGATGAAGTGTGGAAAGTGACAAGTATGGTCGAGAATGGCATGATGAATCATCAAGAGGACCTCCCAGTAGCAAACTTATCCCTAAGGGTGACCCACTTACTAGGGCGCTATGTCAACCACTAAAGTGAAACATGGCAAAGAGCATAATGTCCAAGCAAACATTACATAATCAAAAGCACTAATAGATGCAACAAACTCAAATGTCTCAAATATTTAAATGAAACTCACCATAATACGTGGCTTGTACCTCATGGAGAAAGACCCAATGTCTTCCAAAAGACAACTGATGTGGTGGATACCATCGTGATGAACCTAGAACTGTGGTGGTGAGGTGGGTCTTTGTCTATGCAAGTGGACACTATTGGTCAAACTGTCTCTCGATACTCCATGTCTACAACTTGAGGGCCTCGAGACATCATCTCTTTAGTTATCCTTGGGATTTGGGGATAACCGTGTCTACACATATCTTATTGAGTTTGTGCTCAGTTGAGGAGATTGGTGTCTCCAATAGGTTGGTGCCTACATCTTGTTGAGTTGGTGTTCAACTAAGGAGATTGGTTTCTCCGGTAGGCTGGTGCCTACAATATTTATAATAGTAGGTTGATTTTTTTTTTGTAAGTGAGTTTAAGAACCTATATTGCTAAAGGGGGGTTATGATACAAAAATGGGGAACTCCTTGGTCTGCCAAAAATGAAACTAGGCCAGGGGTTCTTGAGTGGTGTTTTCTGACATATGCATGGGGGTGGATTGGGTTGCCACCCTGGGAAACCAGCCCAGTCCTACCATATCCAGTTTTTGACTGTAAGAGCGCAACAGACATGAAAAAGATAAACAAAATAACAGTAACAAAAGCTGATATTGACTTAGGACTAACCCGACTGACTTGATAATAGACTAACCAGACACTAGTCCAGAATGATGACATGTTTCTTTCCTTCGTTTGTCGGTCCCTTGTTCTCCTCCTTTTGGGGGACTGTGCAATTCTTTCTTATATGTGCTGGCGTGATGTCCATATGATGGACGTAGCGCAGGTAAAGGTGGAATTGGGTTGCCAACTGTTCCAACTTGATTTTCTGGTCTGTCTCGACCTTAGTTAGCAGTCTGGTAATGGTCTCCAGACTGTTGAGGCAGCTCAAAATTTCATTCAGCAGTTTCGTGTGTTCCTTGTTGTTCTCTCGTCTTGCGTCCACCCTCTCTAAGATCATCTTACCAATTAGCATCTTTGTTTTCCATGCCATCTCCACTGTTTTATGGTAGAGGGTCTCTATAGGCTGCGTAGCTCCTAGGTCAGTTACCCAGTTTGCTTCCTGATCTTGAGCCTCCCATGTTTTCCCCTTGCGCTTTTCGTTGATTGCCTTCTCTAGCCGGGTAATGGTTTCCTTTCCTCTTGGTTCAACCAGTGTATGAAAGGTGCCCTCTGCATCTTTTTCCGCTTGGTCCATCCTTGAAACTCGTTGAGGGTTTTTCATAGTTCCCTCCCCCTGGGGGTTTCTTTTGTTGTTTGTTTGCTTCATGCACACCATCCTGTCTGGCCTATGGTTTCTCCTTTGTTGTGCTCTCACCCTACTCCTATCTACCTGGTGGTGCCTCCTTACCCTACCCTTGTGTCTTTTGGTATCCTCTGCAATTGCACTCTTCTATTTTCCTCTCTTCCTGTTGTTTGGTCTCTTATTGAACTTTCCCTACTCTGGGCTCATATTTCTAATCTTGGTCTACCCGTAGAGGTGAAACTTCCCATCCTTTTTCCCAGTCACAGTCCGTATGGTCACGATGGCTCGACCATTATTCCTGTACTAACCCTTGCCTCTACTCGCTTGATATCCTACTTAGCCCCTCCCCGTACTTGGTCCTTGGCGTGGTGGATCGATACTGGTCCATGTCAATCCTTCTTGCCTTATGCCATTTTTCATCTATTGATTGTCATCGATGCTTACCCACGGGCTTTCCCCACAAGTCTTATTGTTAACACAATCTTGTTGTCGTACCTTCACCTGTTGTGTAATTTGACGCGACATTGTGATTGGTAATTGAGTGTCGGGTAGTCATATCCTGCCTGGGTACTTCTGGCCTTTCGTTGGCCTTTCGCTTCCCACCTCAATGTGACCTTCCTTGCTTAAGTTGTTGTCCCGATATTTTGTCGCTAGTTAGGTGCAATCTGTTCTAAATTTTCCTTGTGGGATGTTGATCCAAGTAGTATCTAGTTCCGGTCCTTCCTTGCTAACTCCCTCATTGGTAATTCTGTCTGTCAGGCCATTTGTTGACCTGCGTACCCAGCGCAACTCCACGGTGTTAATTGTTCATAGATATTCCTGGATTTTTTGTAAGGAGTGTGCCAAGTGCCAGTGTTTCTGAACCTTGCCCACTATGGTGCCATTTTGAAGTCTCTTCACCGTGTTGATGACCAGGGTGGAGTCACCTTCCACTATAGTGTTGGTCATCCTTTCTCGTCTTAGAATCTGGAGACCGAGCTCCAGGGATCCAAATTTCGCTGTGTTGTTGGTTGAGTTTCCCAGGCTCCCAGCATACAACCTAATTATGTTACCCCCAATATCTTTGATCACCCCTCCCATTCTCGTCATTCCTGGGTTTCCTTTTGCCGCCCCGTCAAAATTTAACTTGAGGAACCCTGCCAGTGGAGGTGTCCAGTTGCGCTCTATTAATTGGAGTTGTGGTGGCCGCCCTGCCTATGTGTTGTTGCACCCGTCTCTTAGGTGAAAAAATTCTAGGATTTGGGAGTCCTGGCCTGTGATTTGCGCTTTTCCAGTCTTGCAGTTGCGGCTGTACACCGTTTTTTGGATTTGTGAAATTATTGCTTCCTTGAGTTTCCCTTCCAGGAGGCTTTCATTCCTGAAGATGCGTCAGTTTATTTCTTTCCATATTTCCCATATGATTATCCCTTGCATGAGGTTCTAGCAGAGATTGACCATTTCATTTTTGTTGTAACTCTCATTCCAGTTGTTGATGGTTGCACTGATGTTACCACACGTCCTATTGGACTAGCGGAAGATGCCTGCCGCCCAGTCCCACATCTCTATTGTATAGTAACATTCATCAAGGAGGTGATTCATTGTTTCTTCTTTAGCTTGACAGAGGTGGCATCATGATGGACCTATGAACCCTCTTTTCCGTAGGTTTTCCCAAGTTAGAATTCGGTTGTGGAGTACTAGCCATTTCAACATTTTGATTTTTGGCCACTTGGGGCTACCCCAAATCTTCCCCCACTGTTGCGTCAAGTCTTCTTGGTCTTGGTCTGCCATGTAATTCCGGACTTCTTTTAAGTTGAATTCCCCTCCATTTTCATGCCCCATCTTAGTTGGTCCTCTTCTTCTGAGACCAAAATTTTCCTTTTCCCCAATTCCTCCCCCACCTCTTTTGTTATTGTTGTGATCCGATCTCTGTTTTGTGGGTTGAGTTTGTCCCAAATCCTCCTGCTGTCGTGGTCATTTACATGTTTCCAATAGTGGTGGATTCTAATTTTTCCTTGCGCGATCATCTCCTGTTGGAGTTCCTCCCTGTCTGAATTCTCCATTATGGGTTTCTGTTGCCACACGTCCTCCCAGAATCTTGTTGTTTTACCATTCCTTACTTCTCAGAAACTGTGTGTCTAGATCCACATTTTGTTGCGCGGGCTAGATTCTAGACGATTGATCCTTCTCTTGTGCCCATAAAACAAATTTGACCCTGGTCATTGATGTACGGGGCATACTTGGCCTTCCAATGGGTTTCCTACAATGTTGATGTTTCTTTGACCCATCTCCACCAGAGTTTCACCCCATAGGCTTCGTTGGTTACTTGTGGGTCTTGCAACCCCAAGCCTCCTTTAGATTTTGGTTTGCAAACCTTCTCCCAGGCCGCAAGGGCCCATTTTTTCTTACTTTCCACTCCATGCCATAGGAAGTCCCTTTGGATGGCTCTTATTTTTTGGATTATTCCTTTGGAAGTGGGAAACATTGACATCATATAGGTCGGAATTGCTTGCAGAACCGCTTTGGTAAGGACAAGTCTCCCTGTAAGGTTGAGGGATATGTAGGTCTAGTTTCTGACCCTCTCCTGTAACTTGTTGATCACTCCTTCCCATGTTGCCATTTTTCTTGCTCTATCCATCAGGGGAATTCCCAAATATTTCGTTGGGAGATTTTTGCGTTCAAACCCCAAAATATTTGTCAGGTTCCTTTGAATTGTTGGGTTGGTATTGAAGAAATATATCATGGATTTGGAGTGATTGATATCTTCTCCCGAGGCTTCCCCAAACTCTTCTAAGATTCTTTTGTAGGCTTTCGCTTCCTTGACCGTGGGTGTGCCATGGAGTAAGGTGTCATCAATGAACTATTGGTGCATGGAGGTCGGGCGGTTTTCAAAAGATTTAATGCCTATTATTTCCCCGGCTGCAGTTGCGCTTTTTATGCTTCTACTGAGTCCTTCCATCATCAAGATGAACAGGAAAGGTGATAGTAGGTCTCCTTGTCTGATGCCTCTTGAAGGCCAGAAGGGTTTGACTGGGGCTCCATTGATTAGCAGCGAATAACTAGTTGTTGACACTAGGCTGACAATCCAGTTGATCCAGTGTCGCACAAAGCCAAAAGCTTCCGGACTCTTGACCATATAGTGCCAGTTCATTTTGTCATAAGATTTTTCTAGATCTAGTTGGATTATCATCCCCCCTCTCCTCTGGGTTTTCAGCATGTGTATCAGTTCATGGGCATGGATGATGTTATCCAGAATTTGTTGCCCTTCTACAAAGCCTGCGTGTTCCTGGGAAATCAATGAGGGTAGGAGAGGTTTCAGTCTATTGGCTATGACCTTGGAGATTATCTTGTACACCACATTGCATAATGCTATGGGTCAGTAGCGGTTTGGGGTCCTGGCTTCATTTTCTTTGGGGATAAGAGTAATCATTGTGGCAATTAGAGCTTTCAGAATGAAAGTCAAGCGTCTAGAGTCTTCCACCACCCCATAGACATCATGTTTAACCACTTCCCAGCAGGCTTTGAATAATTATATTGTGAAACCATCTGGACTTGGGGCCTTTCAATTGGGCATCTCCTGGACTATTTGGTCAATTTCCTCCTTGGAAATGGGTTTGTTTAGGTTGATATTTTGTTCCTCGGTAACTATCCTAGGGATGTGTTGAGTGATCCTTTGAATGGCCTCCGTTCGGTCTTGGTTGGGTTCCCAGGCTATCCCATGGAAATGCTTTACTAGGATATTTTCCATCTCCTTGTGGGACTCTCTCTCAATCCCATCTTGGTCCTGAATTTTTAGGATTTTGTTAAGGGTTCTTTTAGCAATGGTGGTTCAATGGAAAAACCTTGTATTTTGTTTTCCTTCCTTTATCCATCTGATTATGGACTTTTGGCACCATAAGGTCTCTTCCTGCTGACATCTTGCTTCCCATTCCTGGGTCAATTGGATCTCTTCCTTTTTTCGATCCTCTGTATAGCCCATGTCTGTGCAAATTTCATGGAGGTTCCTCATACTATCTTCAATAAATAAATAAATCTTGGTTTATGTTTCCAAAGATTTCCTTGTTCCACTCCTTGAGTTTATGTTTGATGTACCTGAGTTTCTTATAAAGTTTGAACATCCTTGTCCCTTGTTCGAGTTGTGGCCCCCTCCACCATTAGCTGATGTTCTCCTTGAAGGTGGGATGTTCAATCCAAAATTTCTCGAATTTGAAAGGCCTGTTTTTCGGAGTGGTTTGGAAATTTGCTTCCAGTTAGACTAGCCAGTGATCTGAACCCCCCCAGGGAAGGATGTTGCACTCTAAAGTTAAACCTTGTAGGATGATGGACTCCAACACCAGGAATCTGTCTAGCCTCGTTGCTACCTGATTTTGATTTATCCACTTGTTGTTCCAAGTGAACTAGCCATTATTGGTTTTGATGTCTACCATATCCACTGTATCAATGAAAGATGAAAATTCCTCCACATCTCTATCCAGTCTTCTAGTGCCTCCTTTTTTCTCCGCAAGTGTCATGATGATGTTGAAGTCCCCAGCTAGGATCTAGTGGAGGTTGTTGGAACGGGATTTTAGGTTTTCTAGGTCTAGGAGCATTCTTCTCTTCTCTTCCAACATTTGGGGACCATACACATTAGTGCATAGAATCACCTCTGTGTTACCTATGATTTGCATGTTAACCGAAAGTGTGTATCTGGTGGCTTCGGCTGCTAGTAGATTCATCACTTGTGGGTTCCACAGGGTGAGAATATCGTCGGCCATTTGTTATCCTTCGAAAACCAACGTCTTGTACTTGCTTCATTGTTTTTTGTTGATTGTTTCCATTCTATCTACAATGCATTTTGTCTCTTGGATAAAACAGAGGTCTAGTTATTCCTTACTCAGCTTGTTTTTAAGGATTCTTTGTTTACGTGGGTTGTTTAGGCCTCTAATATTCCATGTTATAATCTTCATTTAAACATGTGGGGGTGAGTTGGGAAAGAGCTTCTTGATATTACCTGAATTTATCAGCAGAGCTCCTAGTTTCTGTAGGGCTACGTTGTTTGATTTCCTGCCTTTATTCCTTTGCATCTTCTTGGGTGAGAGTTGTGGATGTCCCTCCCCTTCTTTGATTCCTATGTGTCCTATCTCTCCGTGCCCGTGCTTGAGCCCTCTGTATTTTTCTTCCTCCCTTAGGAGGAATAGGTATTGGATCCAGTCTAGTTGCTCCATTGGTACATTGTCTACGCCCTGCCTTTTCCATTGCTCCAGTATGTTCGAGAGATCTATTCCTTCCCTTTCCACAATATCTTTGAGGTCAGGATCTTCTGTACATACCTCGCTTGGTGTCATTTATGTGTCGTCGTCTGCTTCCTGCATGGGTATGTTGCCATCTCTAGTTTCTCTGTTCAAAGGAGTTGTGCTACCCCCCTGCTCCATCTGATTAATTGGATTGTTTGTGTTATCATTTGTGGCTTGGTCCTTTGCTTCTTTAGTTGTTGCCTTTTCCTTTTCTCCTTCTTCCCATTTGTAGGTTTTGTTGCACCCTTCCTTTCTATTCCTGGCTTCCAGATTGCTTCCCGCTGGGTTTTTACTTGGTTTCTTATTTGCTCTGTTTCTGTGGTTTGGCTTGATAAACCCTTCCTCATCCTATTGTTTTTTGGTGTTTTCCGCTTCTTGTTTTTTATTAAGAGGGAATTCTCTGAATAGGTGTCCATTTTCATGGCATCTTCTGCATCTAAATGGGATTTTCTCGTAATCAATGCTTTGGATCCATTCCTCATCCCTGAATTCCAAGCTTATGGCTTCTGGGAGTGCCCCCAAAACATCCATCTCTATGTAGATCCTTGCATAGGAGGTATATCTCCCTTTTAGGGTGGCTTCTGATGTCTTCGCATATTTTCCAAGTTTGTTCCCGATTTCTTCAAAGGTAGAGGGTAGCCAGTAGTCTAGCGAAAGAGATTAAAGCCACAACCAGACGGGTACATTCTTGAAGGTTTCTTTCTCTGGGGATAAGTTTTACTTCCATGGTCGTATGTAAAATCCCGTTGAGGCGTGGAAGTACACCCCCCCCCCCTCAAATACTTTATCTCTGTCGTCTGAATTCATGAATACTTCTATGAAGAATCCTTTCGAGCCCAGGTGGAGCTCCATTTCCCCGCTTGGCTTCCAATGTTATTTTATCCAGTTGCGCAACATTCTTTCTGTGGGCCATAGGCCCATGAACTTGCAGATTAATGCATGCATCTTCATCTGGTCTTAGAAGAGTTGCGTTTGTGGGTATTCTAGTATTACCTTGGGTATCACTGTTGTTTTAGGTTTACATGGGTTGTGCCCTTCTTCCTTAATGGGATTCTCTGGTTCTTGTGATGTATATTGGGTTTCTCTGGCTTCTTCCTCCATGCGATCCCTTTTTTTGGGGTTGCTTTCCTGGTTCTTTTCCGGTCCTGAACCTGAGGCGCTCATCATTGGTTCCTTGAAACCTCTGCCTTGTGGTCCTTCCCCCCTATCCACCACTACCTGCTTGTATGAGGGGGTTCCTTTTCCGCCCCCTTTGGTAACCATGCTATGTTCTGCTATGTCTGCGACTGTCAAACCCTAGCCCGCTTGTGAATCTAAGATATACTTTCTTTCACCAATAGTTTCCAGGTCATTTGATTTAAAAATAATATCGTTATAATAGTAGGTTGATGCCTACATACATTTATAAAGATTAGTTTTATGGTTTTCTCCTGCAAGGGTTTCCATGTTAAATTTTGTGCATTGTGATTTGAGTTTATATGTGATTATTGTTTCTCAGCTAATGATAGATTGAAGAATGGTTAAATAAAGTGAAAAGTATCATATATTGATTCACTTCCCCCTCTCAGTATAAGCATAAGCTAAACAATTCATTGGGTATGTCTTTTTCATTATTCAAATATACAAGTGTCTTTGCTCATTTTTCAATATATTTGGCTCTTTGTTTAGGTTTATTTTAGTTTTCCATCATGGATATTTCAATAGTTTCATTTATAGTTCCATTTTGAGTACCAAATGTTGCACAATTAATTAATGGGTTAGTGGTTAGCAGGTTAGTGTTATGGGTTAGTGGGTTATTGAGTTAGTGGTTGATGAATTAATGGGTTAGTGAGTTACTAGGTTATTTGTTAATAGGCTATATGTTAGGGATTATGGATTAGGGGTTACTAGGTTAGTGATTAGCAAGTTAATAAGTTACGTTTAATGATTACCAACTTAAACGTTAAATGTATAGTGCTTATTTAGTTATTGAGCTAGTGAATTAGTGATCAACTAAATTTTTGTATATTTAAATGTAAGTATTTAGTTATTCTACTAATAGATTAGTGATAAATGAAATTTTTGTATGGTTAAATGTAAATATGTTGTTTTTTATAACTTTAATATTTTTATAATTGCATTTATCAAGCCAAAACATAAACCATATAAATTTTCTTGTGTTACATCTTGTTTGCTAAATTTCTCAAAGTATTTTTTTTTATAATTCAAAATTCTCAAAATTACATTTCCCATATAAGAATAAAAAAAACTATAAATTTTTCATAATCGAAGTTTTCTTTTCTTTCATTTCATTTATTCTTTTTAATAATTAAAATAAATATCAAATTTTAATAATTGAAATTTTATTATCTTACATTAAGCATCCTTATTTTCAAAAATAATAATTTTTTGCAATATAAATATTTTAATTTTTAATTTTTTTAATTATAATAAAATTGTTTAAAAACCAGTTTAAATTGGTCATAAAATTCTTTCTCTTTTTCAAATTATAGTGATTTAAAGTCATTCCCCCCTTTTTTTTTTCAAAATCGATAGTGTTGTCATTATTTCCATAACATTATTGTTATTAATTTGCAATAATGTTAAAAGTTCATGAATGGAAGAACATGGTATGCAACCACCCCATTTCAAATTATTTTTAGAGATTTGTGCAATCTTGGACAATCCCTTTCTTTCAAGTGCAAAGGATATTTTGACATTCATTAATGATTATTTTAAGTGTATATGATTATTCTAGGTGTATATGGGCCTATTTTTTTTTAAGTAGTTGGGAATGTAGTTTAAAAATTAAAACTCCATGTATTAATAATGGTGGAGAATATGTTAACCATGATTTTGAGAGTCTTTGCACTCAAATTGGTATAACTTTCTACATTGTACCTTATACCCTCTCGATAAAATGGTTTTGCTTATATGAAGAGTCACATCGTTATTGACATGGCCCAATGCATTATTAATAATAGAGGGTTGGATTTCAAATTATGGGCTAAAGTGATAGCTTGTGTATCTTATATTGTGAGTCACATTCCTACTAGGGTTATGAGAATTGTGTCATTAGAAGAAACCTAGGGTGATAGGAAGACAATTGTTTCACATTGTAGGGTCTTTGGTTGTGATGCTTGGGTCCACAATCTATGGGAGAAGAAATAAAAGTTAGAGCCCAAGATACGCAAATGAATATTTTTTTTATACAATAAGGAAATAGAGGTTTTACATTTATATAATCCATCCATAAATGATGTGATCATTTAGAGGTATATCATCTTCGAAGAAAAATCCTCTTCTTTAATTTTTCCTCCTCTTATTTGTTTCGATTTGCTATTGTTTCTTCAAATTATTTGTATGTGCTTAACCCAAATACTAAATCTATTAATGAGGTTACCGAAGAACTTAGAGATGTTCCTAATACATCTTCCTCTTTTTGGAGGATGAGATATGTCACCCCAAGTATTATGCGAAGACTCTTGATGTTGTAGGTTTCAATGCTTGGAATCCTCTTGGAAAAAGACAATGGGCCATTTTTTTCTCTTATGGTGAAAGTCATATTTACTTGTGACACTCATTCTTATGAGGAGGCTTGTGATAAACCATAATAGAAAGATGTGATGGCGGAAGATTACAACTCTAAAAGTTATACTTGGAAGTTGGATGTAGTTCCTTAAGGAAGAACATCGTTAGTTGTAAATGGATGTACAAGACCAAATTATCTGTCAATGGATGCATTGATATGCATAAGACTTGATCGGTTGCTAAGGGATTCTCTTAGAAGGAAACTATTGTTTGCACTAAGATATTTGAACTTGTTCCCAATATGGACACCATTTGAATTGTTTTGTTGCTTGCTGCTAGTTTGTAGTAGGAGATTCATAGAATGGATGTACAATCTGTGCTAATTAATGGTGACCTTTGTGAGGATATTGTATGGAATAACCTATTGGTTTTGTTAAGGATGACACTTATAAATTTGCATAGGTCAAATAAGTCTTTGTATGGGTTTCAACAAGCCACTAGGGTGTAAATGTGTTGAACCTGCACATAATAGATCTAGCTAAACAATAATACACACATTTGGAGAGAGAATTTGAGAAAGAAGAAGAAGGAGAGAAAGAATGAAAATAATTCTCATTAACCGTGTGAATAATGAATAATTTACACATGATATACTCTGTATAGCTCAATGAGTTCGCACTGGAGGTGAACCAATGCACCATAGTGGTGGTCTAGAGTGATATGGACACACACCAACAGTTACGGGAGTGAACTGCCACCTAGTCTAGTCTCTTAGGCAGTTACGGGAGTGAACTGCCACCTAGTTGAGTTAACTAGTCAACTAGTCTTCAGTTAGCTGACCGAGCATAGAGTAGTGAGGAATTAACTCAAGGAATCAAGGCTAATGCGCCAGTTTGGTGATGATCCCAAGGCAAGGTCGAATTAGCATGGTGATGATCCCAACGTTGCACGGTGATAAAACCAATGCAACATCCAAACTCAACTCAACTAGTCAAACTGAAGTGTCAATGAAAGAGAATATTCTCTAGGTGGAATATTCTCTCCTAAAATATAGGAGACTATATAATGAATAATTATGACTAATAAACAAGGAAAAACCTTAGGAAAAAGAAATCCTAGGTGTGTGTGAAGTAACTCCAATACCCCCCCTGAACATCACTATGGTGAAAATAAAGATTGGGTCCCGACAACGAGGCCATGTTAGGTACCCAAGTACAAAAGATACACTGAAAATAAAGGGAGGAAAGAGGGAAAACCTCATGGGAAAAACCCCCCCTCAAGGTACAATATATGTAAAAAGAAGAACTACAGTTGCTAGGCAACTGTGTCCTTCACTCCAAGATGACTTCGTAGAGAATGGAACTTCTACTCGGTGAAGGTCTTGGTGAAGATGTTTTTCGTCTGTTCTGCTGAAGGATAGAACTGTAAGTCGATGATCCTCTCGTGTACTAAGTCCCAGATGTAGTGCATGTGGATCTCGGTGTGCTTCATCCGTTGCCTCTGAACTAGATCTCTACAGAACTTTAGAGTGCTCTGGTTGTCACATCAGATGACGATCGATCGATGAAACTGAATTCCCAACTCAGTGAGAAAATGTTGTATCCACATAGCCTAAATGGTTATGTTAACTACCCCTCTGTACTCTACCTTGGCTAAATATAGAGCAATGGCAGCTTGTTTCTTGCTCAACCAACAAATAGGCCCAGAACCAAGACTGAGTGAGTAACCAGATGTGGACTTTAGATCAATGTTATCACCAGCCCAGTTGGAATCAGTAAACCCGATGAGATCTAATGTAGAGTCTGTTGCATAATGAATCCCAAAGGTGATGGTGCCCTGTACGTATCGAAGGATACGCTTTGCAACTTTCCAATATAGCTCATGTGGCTCTTGCATGAACCTGGAAACTGCGTCAACTGCATATGAGAGGTCTGGTTTGGAGTGTGTGAGATACAAAAATATCCCAACTAGCTGTATGTACAGTGTATTGTCAACCAGTGGAGTCTCCCCGCCATCCTCAAGTTTGACTTATGATAGGAAAGGAGTCGGAGCAGACTTGCAGTATGTCATGTGAAACCTCTCAAGGAGATCTTATGCATACTTGGCCTGAGACAGTTTGATGCCTGATGCATCATGATTGATCTCAAGTCTAAGGAAGAAGTGTAGCAGACCCATGTCCGTCATCAAAAACTTGTCATGTAGAATCCTCTTGACTGCAACAATCATTGAAGTTGAGCACACGGTGATCAACAAATCATCGACATATAGAACAACCAAAAGTAGAAGTGAATCAACTGTCCTGAGCATGTAGACATTCGGGTCTGATTTACAACGTACAAAGTTCTGTGACAACAGGTAGGAATCCATCTTGGCATACCATGCCCTTGGAGCCTACTTGAGGCCATAAAGTGACTTCTTCAATCGATAGACCAAAGATGAGTCCTGCATAAATCCCTAGGTTTGCTCTATGTAGATCTCCTCAGAGAGATCACTATGAAGAAATGCATTATTCACGTCCATCTGATGAACTTCCCATCCCTTGGATGCCACAATGGAAAGTGTCAATCGTATGGAATCCATCTTCGCTACTGGAGCGAAGGTCTCATCATAGTCAATACCATGAACCTGCTGAAAGCCTTTGGCGACAAGCCTGGCTTTGTATATGCTGATTTTCCCATCCATTGCGCTCTTGGTCTTGTAGACCCATCTGCATCTAACAATTTTCCTCACAGAAGGAAGGGGAACCAAATCCCAAGTCTGGTTCTTGAGGAGGGAGTTATACTCATCCTGCATGGTGGATTCCCAAAAGGGATTTCTAGCAGCCTCGCCATAAGACTGTGGATCTGAAGACTGAACAAGAAAAGATGTCTGGAAGGCAATGGTTCAGTGGTAGTGAGTGAAACAAGACGCTCCTTGAAATCAGATCGATTCCTCCTCATATCGACTGGATCACCTACGAGATCCCCTGCATCCTGAAGAGTAGTCTGTTCCCACTTAGGCATCTTCTCTGGCTCTGCAACTACATCTCGATGCTCTGACTCTACATCTGATTGTATTGACTTTGAATCATAATAAGAATCATTTGATTCCTCTGAATCAAAACTCTCATCTGAATAAGAGTTGGCATGTGCATGCTTATCATCTCGGATAGGTGGAAGAGTGAAGGTGACTGCATGCGGTTGTTGAGGTACATGCGAGATACTTTCCTAAAGTTGGAAACTATGCTCAACGATGAGCCAGTCCAAGGAAAGATCAATAAGCCAATATCCCTTCACACCGTCAAGGTATCCAACAAAAATGCACTCAGTGCTCTGTGGATCAAGTGCCTTCCTCTTTTCAGAGGGAATCTGGGCCCATGCACGAGAACCAAAAATGCAAAAGTAGGTCACTTCCAGTATGAGGCTGCTCCAAGCCTCGTAGGGGGTCTTATAATTAACATATCTATGGGGAGATCTATTTTGGATGTATGTTGCACAGTTAAGTGCTTCGACCCATAGTCTCTGTGGTAGTGACTTTGCATGCAGCATGCAAGATGTCATCTCCTTTAGAGATCTGTTTTTCCGCTCAGCAACTCCATTTTGCTGCGAAGTATAGGGAACTGTGTGCTGCAACTGAATCCCTACCTCATGGCAAAGATTATGGATCTCATGAATCACACACTCTCCCCCGTTATCAGTTTGGAGGACTTTGATCTTTTTTCCGGACTGTGTCTCAACCAAGGCTTTGAAATCTTTGAGGTGTTGAAAGACCTCAAATTTTTGCCTGAGAAAGTAGATCCAAGTAAAACGTGAGAAATCATCAACAAAAATGAGAACAAACCTCGCTTTGTTGATGGATGGGTGCGGAAAAGGACCCATAAGGTCACTGTGGATCAGATCTAAAGGTACGAAAGCTCGCTAAGACTTTCCTTTGTCAAATTTCTCTTGATGGTGTTTTCCGAGAACACATCCCTCACATACTCCCTTGGATAAATGGATATCTGGTAGACCATCAACTAATATTTGCTTACTAAGTTGTTACATGTATGTGAAATTCAAATGTCAAAACCTTTCGTGCCATATCCTACTACTTTCATCAGCATGAGTAAGCAGTAAAGTAGAGTCAGGTTCAATGAATTCAGAAAATGTATACAATCTAGACTGTTGATTTACCTCACCGGTAGCAACCCTGGAGTTGGTTTGCATGTCGTAGATGTCCACGACATTTGGTGTGAATACAAATTTCTTTACGGTGCTAGAATTCATCATCTGATACACGAAGAGAAGGTTGACAGAAAGCTTGGGAACATGCAACACATTCTCCAAACTTCCATTGGTGAGTTCAATCCTTCCTTTGCCGATGACTTCGACAGAAGAGTTGTCCCCCATCAGAATAGGAGGACCTTTACATGCATCCAAAGAAGAATATATTGATTTTGAGGCAGCCATGTGATGTGATGCTCCTGAATCGACGATCCAAACATCGAGAGAGGAGTTGATGGAAATCAAGGCATGGCTAGAATTGCCTTTCTTGGAATTCAGATCTTCTGGCTTCTTCTTCTTGGCACCCTCAGGGATGTGATCTCCAAGGTTGTTTTGTTGTAGTATTTGAGACATCAAATCTATTTTTTTTTTGCATGCATGCAGATTCCGAATGGAATCCTTTGTGACAATATGTGCATTTCTCCCCTTTTCTTCCCTTTTCTCCTTTGGATTCAGAGGCATCGGTGAAGGGTTTTGTGTACCCTTCCTTCTTCGGATGTGCATGAAATTTTCATTTGTCTTTATATTTATATTTCTGATATTTGTGGCTGCCATCTTGCATAGTGAGTGCATGTGCCTTTGGGCCTTTGATTGTGCCCATGTTGATGAACTTGGTCTGCTCTTGTGTCAGGGATTCGATAAAGTCCTCAAGAGAAGGCATCTTCCAGGTGGCTCCAGAGGTGAATCCGAAAGTATGGAATGTAGATACGAATATAGAGAATTCAGGACCAAGGTTGGAGAGAATGGTGAGAACCATTTATTTCTCCTCCTTCGATTTGTCAATCCCGCAAGCTTTGAGTTGCGACAATAAATCCTTGAATTTTGTAAAGAAATCTTGGATATTCTCGAAGATTTTTGGATCCAATGTAAGCAGTTCCACCTCCAACATGTGTCCCCTAATCTCATCATGTTTTCCAAAGATCCCTTCCAATGTGGTCCAGGCTTCATTGGGAGTCTTACAGGAAGATATATGAAAAATGATATCGGGAGAAATAAGACTGCAAATTGTTCCGAGTGCCTCATCCATGCGATTTAAGTACTTGGATTTTTCTATGGCTGATGTCGTCTCTGTATCTGTATTCATGGTTAACCTATACAATCCTATGGATCAAAGATGTATGGATATTTTCTCCTTCCATGCAATATATTTGTAAGGTGTAAGAATGAATTCTTTTTGGAATTCCATCTTTTCGATGTCTTCAATCTTTTGTACCTGCAAAAAAATTTGGTGTAGCTTTTGCTTAGTAGTCCGTCGGCTCTGATACCATGTAAATGTGTTGAACCTGCACATAATAGATCTATCCAAGCAATAATACACACATTTGCAAAGAGAATTTGAGAAATAAGAAGTAGGAGAGAAAGAATGAAAAGAATTCTCATTAACCGTGTGAATAATGAATAATTTACACATGATATACTTTGTATAGCTCAATGAGTTCACACTGGAGGTGAACCAATGTGCCATAGTGGTGATATAGAGTGATATGGGCACACACCAACAGTTACGGGAGTGAAATTCCACCTAGTTTAGTCTCTTAGGCAGTTACGGGAGTGGACTGCCACCTAGTTGAGTTAACTAGTCAACTAGTCTTCAGTTAACTGACTGAACAAAGAGTAGTGAGGAATTAACTTAGGGAATCAAGGCTAATGGGCCAGTTTGGTGATGATCCCAAGGCAAGGTCGAATTATCATGGTGATGATCCCAATGTTGCATGGTGATAAAACCAATGCAACATCTAAACTCAACTCAACTAGTTAAACTGAAGTGTCAACCGAAAGAGAATATTATCCAGGTGGAATATTCTCTCCTAAAATATAGGAGACTGGATGATGACTAATTATGACTAATAAACAAGGAAAAACCTTAGGAAAAATAAATCCTAGGTGTGTGTGAAGTAACTCCAACATAGGGCCCAATATGACAAACTTGATAAATTATTTCTCTCTAGTGGTTTCAACTATTTCCATTTTGATCTTAACCTCCATGTCAAACATGCTAATGAAGATATTTTTCTACTTGTTCTTTGTATTTGGTTCATATTAGGAGTAGTCATCACATGGTTGTTGAAATGAAGAATAATCTCATGAACACTTACCAAATCGATGATTTGGGTTACTTACATTACTTTCTTTAGATGTTAGTTTTGTATCTAGATCATGTCATTGTCATTTCAAAGCCTAAGTATGTTCTTGACCTTGTCAAAATATTGGGCATGGAGAATTGAAAACCTTTTCATACCCCTTTTTTAATATAGAGCCAAATTGATTTCCTAGTGTACTTCATTGCCAACCGATGCTACCTAGTATGTAAGACTTGTTGGCAATCTCTTGTACTTTACTCATAGTGGACATGGCATCACCTTTTTTTTAATCTTGTTTTGACATATTTGTAGGCATCACAAAGACATTATCTCACAAGGATAATTTTGTAACATGTTAAGTGTATATACCAATTTTGCATTCAATCCTCTTATGTGGGTTAGGGGAAGTTGATTGGATATATTGATCCATATTGGGTTGGGGATGAAAAAGAGTAAAAATTCACTTTCGATTATGCCTACTTTCTTGGCTTTGGACCTGATGCATGGTCAAGTAAGAAGTATTCTAGGGTATCTCTTCCACCAAGGTTGAGTACAGAGGTGTGGTCACATCTAATAATGATGATGTATGGGTTTATACACTTTTCGAGGAGTTAGACTTTGTTAGGAGCAATCAACATCTATTCAATATGCTAACAAGGGTGCCATTAAAATTGCTCAATATCTAGTGTATCAGTTAAGACCAACCATATTGAGGTCCATCAACATTTTATTCAAAAATTGATATATGATTAGAGTATTCATATGGAGTATTGTTGCATTGAGGATCGAATTGTTGACATCTTCACTAAATATCTAACATAGGCGAAGTTTGTTAAGTTTTGGACTTTGCTTGGGATGAATGAAATTATCATTTAAGGGGAATAGCTTGTAATGTCTCTTTTTGTCCCCCAAGTCAAGATTAAGGGGGGATTGATCCATATGGATGTCGGTGGCCTCCCACCTATTCCAACTGGCTCACTTTGGCAGTTTTTTCCCTAGTTTTCAAGTCCCTAACTTGTGGGACAGTTTTAAGGCCCTAAACAATGTTTTTAGGGCTCGCCACAATTAGAGTGATATTTAATAAATAGTATCAAAATGTGTAGTCCTCAGATAGACCTTTCCAATGGGCTATCGTGCACCTAAAACAAAGATCATATGCAAAAGTTACGACCCTGGGAAGTTGATGTATTAAGTTACCCAAACGGGGCCCACATGAATTTTGGCTCTTCATCTCCTAGGGTTAGTTTTTTGGATGTCTATGGTTTTTGAAATTCATGTTTATTGTAAAAAGGCCTTTTAGAGGCTCATTATAATCATCTTCTTGCGAATGAGTGCAACCGTCACATATCTTCTCAGAGATAAGCCAACACCATTCTAGCAAGCTTGTTTCCGTTGCATTTTACAGTTTCAACTTATTTCCTTATTGAATAGAAACCAACTTTATTGTATATTTGTTATTTTGTATTAAGCATATTTTGATAATAATATGTATTCATTTCATTATGCAAATATATTTTGGATCAGTGGTATCAGAGTGGTCTGCTCCTTGTTATTCTTAATGCATGTCTCCAACGAGGTTAGGGTACAAAGAATTGGGTCTAGAGCTTATTTTTCTTGAGGGAAAAAGCTCTCGCACGAGTAAACGACCTCTCATGGCAAAAGAAAAGAAAGACGATGGGACAAGAGATCCCTTCAAAATGTTTCTCAAGGAATCCCTCACACAACATAGGAACGAGATGATGGATAGTTTTGCGCAAATCCTTCAGCGACTAACAACAGGCGACACATCTTCCTCAAACGAAGGCACTGTCCCCTTCAAGGTACAAATCAACTTTGATATTCCTATATTTGAAGGTCAGATAGATGCATATGTGGTAGAAAAATGGTTGAATCTGCTAGAAGGGTATTTCTCTGTCCATAACTTCTCGAATAGAGAAAATATTACTTTTGTGCTCCTCAAAGTCATCCCCCATGTCAAAGATTTGTGGGAAACTTTCTGTGAGAAAAAGGAAACAGAGGAAACCTCATTATTTATAGTCAAAATCACCTGGGAGTCCTTCAAGGATGCTATTAAGGAACAATACTACCTTGTTGGAAGTTATGACGACCTGTACAAAAAATGGACCATGCTGCGACAAGAAAGAGACCAAGTGGTGCTCGAGTTCACAAATATCTTCCATACCTTGCACACCAAGCTGGGTATCAAAGATTATGAGCGACATCTGGTTCTCAAGTATTGCAATGGTCTGCATAGATACATCTAGGATGAAATAGAGTTTCTGTACATCTCATCCTTGGGCGCGACCTATCAATATGCAATAAAAAACGAGCAAAATCTCAAACAAAAGACGTGACAATTTGGGCCTGGGAACCCCACACAGCAAAATCTAGGAAAGGGCAGCCCCAACCTGTAGAACAAAGACGGATATCCTTAGGACAACCAATCCAGGCCGCAAGCAAAGAAGGACACCACAAAGACAAAGAAATATACCGGGAAGTGGTGCGACTTCCATAAGAGCCCCCGACATAACACTGTTGATTATCACTTGAAGCAGTCATTGGTGGCTAAGGTGAAAACCTCTAAATCAGATGTGGGTTCCAAATCTGAGTGAGGACCATAAAGGGGGAGATAGATCATTGACGCAGGACCCAGTGCTACCATTGTTACCACCAAGCTCTAGCTCGGTGAAGCAGATGAGCCAAAGGAAGGCAAGTGCCTTTTTCATTCACAGATATGGGTGAAGGGTACCCCGTTGCACTTTATCGTTGATAGTGGTAGCCAGAAGAACCTCATCTCAACATAGATTTTCAAGTGACTCACCCTGTCGACAACGCCGCACCCACAACCCTAACAATCGGATGGCTCTGCCAAGGAAGCGACATCCACGTCAACCAACAATGTCGCATGTCATACAACATCAATACCTTCAAAGACGAGGTCTTGTGTGATGTTGCCCCTCTCAAAGTTTGTAATGTTCTTTTGGGCCAACCATATTTATGGAAACATCATGTTGTATATGAGTCAAGGCCTCGCAGTGTTATTATTACTTTGAACAAGAAATTGTACAGGATACCCAAGAAAGCCCTACCTAGTGTTATTTCCTTGATCTCTGCCAAGCAATGCAGAAAGGTAATCTCTTAGACATGGAAGTTTGTCTTCTTCATGATTTGCTCTCAGAATGAGCAAAAGATTGCAGCCACATCCAGGGTTTCCACGACTGACCTTTCCACACAGCAAAAGCAAGTGGATAAGGTCATGGAAGAATACTCAAATATCTTCTCCTCACCTACCGGGGTACCTTTGCACTATCAAGTCAAGAACCCCATCAATCTGACCCCCAATGCATCGCTGCCCAATGGGCCAGTCTATCGTCGCTCTCTGTTAGAGAATGAGGAGATCAAGCGACAAATACAAGAACTTTTCCACAAGGGGCACATCCTTCCCATCTCATCACCTTGTGGGAGCCCAATCATGTTGGTATAGAAGAAATATGGAACCTGGCGGCTTTACATTGATTATCGGGCCCTGAATAAAATCACAATCAGAAACTGGTACCCGGTTCCCCAAATCGACGACCTCCTTGATTAGCTCACAGGGGCCAAATACTTCAGTAAGATTGATATAAAGTATGGCTACCACCATGTCCTGATAGAACAGACAGATGTATGGAAGACCACCTTCAAGTCAAAGGAAGGTCTTTTGGAATGGTTGGTCATGCCCTTTGGTTTGACAAACGCTCCAGCCACTTTCATGAGGATGATGGACGATACAGTGCGATCATTCACCAATACTTTTGTATTGGTGTATCTAGACGACATCCTCATTTACAACAAGACTTGGGCAGAACACTTGCAACATATTCAACATGTTTTGCACACTGTGCGGCAACACCATCTTTACGCCAACTTGGAAAAATGCTCCTTCGACATAGACATGGTTCCTTACTCGGGCTATATCATTGATTAACATGGCGTACATGTGGATCCAGCCAAAATTCAAGTCATTCGTGACTAGCCATCCCCAACCACACTCACTGAGCTTCGGAGCTTCTTGGGACTTGCCAATTTCTACCACAAGTTCGTGTCGGGATTCTCCCATATTGCATGGGCCCTTAGCCAAGTAACCAGGGGTGGTGGTAAGGCGAAATTTGTCTGGGGTTGGTCCCAACAATAAGCATTCGATGATTTGAAGGATCACTTGTGCTCATCCCTAGTACTTTCACTATTGGACTTGCAGCAACCCTTTGAGATCGATACAAATGCTTTAGACTATGTTGTGGGCACCGTTCTCACCAAGCACGACCACCCTGTGGCCTATCATAGTGAGACACTATCAGATGTTGTCTGTAAGTACCCTACTTATGACAAAGAAATGTACTCCATTGTGCAAGCCTTCCGCCAGTGGAGACATTACATTCTTGGGAAGGAGATAGTGATCCACACTGATCATAAGCCACTGTAGTTCATGCAGACACAAGGCAAATTGCAGAATGACTGCCATCGAAAGTGGTCCATGTACTTGCAACAATTCCACCTCAACATCAAGTATAAAATGGGAAGCACCAACTACGTCTTTGATTACCTCAGCAGACCGCCAATCGCGCCACTCACCATGGTGATAGACTTTTGTGGCCATGAGACCTATGGATGGCCCCAACTCTATGAGACATACCCAAACTTCGCCACCACCTACCGAATGTTGGGCATAAACACAATTGTCACTAATTTCCATCTTCAGGACGAGTTGTTGTGTCGTCTAGGCCATATATGTGTTCCATCAAGTGAGCGAGCGAAGATGATCTGGGAAGCCCACTATAGTCGAGTGGCAGGACACTTCGGCATCGAAAATACAATGGCAATGCTGCAAAAAAAATTCTACTGGCTGAAACTTCGATAGGAGGTCAACAAGTATATAAGGTCCTACACTACCTATGTGATTGCCAAACCTGACACTAAGAAATAGGGCATGTACACCCCTTTTCCTACTCGTGACAGGCCATGGCAATCCATCTCAATAGACTACCTGTCGAAACTCCCGTCCACCAAGCGGGGCAATGACTGTGTTTTTGTGGTTGTGCAAGGATTTTCTAAGATGGTGATTATGGTTGCCTGGAAGAAGAGAATCACAGCATAGGTCACTACCAAGCTCTTCTTTGAACGAGTTTGGGTACATTTTGGAATCCCACAAACCATTGTCTCAGATTGGGACAATCGATTTCTCAGCACATTCTGGTCAAGCCTCTGGTCATTGTTGGACACCAGGCTCACCAAATCCACGACCTTCCACCCCTAGACATATGGCCAAACCGAGGTCATAAATTGAATGATCGTGCATATCTTGCACATGTATAATTCCAAGCACCCTCGCACATGGGATGAGAGTCTCCCCTATGTTCAACATAGCTACAACTAAGCCCTATATAGCTCAACCGACCACAGCCCCTTTCAGGTGGGTTTGGGATTCCAACCATTGGGTCCCATAGATGTTTCACTACCCCTTGCAATCACCTCGGTCAACTCATCTCCTGCTCCAACTGAAGTTGAAAAAGCCACCCGATTCATTGAGCGGATCCAGTACATCCGCCAACAGGTTTAAGATATCCTACATAAGTCCAATGACAAGTACAAGTAGTGTTGAAATGTAACAAGGGATGTCCTCATTCATGTTTTTTGTGTTTTTTCATGGGGGGGACATAAAAGTCATATTTCCTAGACATGTTTTATTTGTAAAGTGACTTTTTAAATAAAGTGCTTTTATAAAGTGAATGTACTTTATAACTTAAAGTGATTTTAAGTTGTGGGACCCAAAAGTATTTAATGAGCATTTATTACTTATTTTGTAATTAATGAGGAGCATTAAATATGAGCCCTTAGATTAGACTTGTGATAGCCATTAGATTGAAGTTGGTTATGTAAGTTAGAGTTTCTTGGGAAAAGAGAAGAGTACATATACATGCTTAGGAATGTGAGAAGAACACACAGTAAAGACAAAGGAGAGAGAGATCAGATTTYTGGAGAGTTTAAGAGCACAGTTTTCAAAGTTAATTAGAGTGCACTGTTCCCAAGGCAATGCAATCATAACAGTCGGTACAACAGAAGGAAGGGAAGTCCATACAGTGAGAAGATAGTCCGTACAACAAGAGGGAGGCACGATTTCCAAGAAAGAAGTCTGTACTATACTTGCTGGCATGCTTTTCGAGGTAGATTTTTGTGCATTTATTGTTGTTGTTTTATCTGTACAGTGACACGATTTCCCAGAAATCGGGTTGATGTTTGGTTGGCACGTGTGGGTAGTTGAATCTTACTGGCACGAATTTCTAGAAAGAAATCAGATTGCTGAGATAAGTTCATTTTCATTTCTGATTTACAGTTGGAATTAATAATTTTCTGGGTTGTAAGAAATTTCAGATCTGCTCTTGAATAATAGAAATAATCTCTCTAGGGTTTTCCCCACGGTGGGGTTTTTGCCCTGGTCATTGGACCAAAAATCACTTGTCTATTTATTGCCTTATCAGGGTATGGGTCAATGATTTACTTGACTTAAGTGTTTTATCTTTCATTTGCTTTCAGTTTTAAAGGCATTTATTAAAAGACTAAAATCTCAGGTTAGTCAAGTGTTTGACGAAATGTGTGAATGAAATATTTCTGATTTTGTCATTAAAAATCTTCATGGTATCAGAGCAAGGACTCTGTAAGAAGTGCATTCTGTAGAATTAGATTTCAGAGTTGGGCAAAGACAAAAGGGGAATAGTTGTTTGAATATGGCTTCCATCAGACTTGAAGACCGGTTAGATGGCATTTCTAACTATTTACAATGGAAGGTTAGAATGACAACTATTTTTAAAGAAAATAAATTGTG